>CP136064.1:228448019-229048019 GCA_032622095.1 Siphonodentalium dalli
CAATTTTTATCGACTAACACAGGCCTAATTCCGATAACATAGCTGCCATTGTGTTTAACACTGTAATGAGTGTTACTGTTAAACAGTGCTAAAAATAGACTCAACGAAACAATCGCAAATTTCGCTGCAAAATATTCATTTAATCTAAATATACGGTGACTTACGGTAGCATATATAATCCATGTAACGACATATTCACTGGTCCATGTTGCAGTTAGATCCTATTATATAATTATTTAATTATATAGACTACTTCGTATGTTTTAATCGCTCGTTTTCGTCATGTTTTAAACTTGAAATGACAGCGCACTCAATCACATTGAATGTGACGTCACAAATTATCCTGTCAAGGTCATAAATCCAGACCTTCCCGGTTGGGGTTCCTTCTCACACTCACCATAATTTTGTGGCGGAAATCAGCCGAGAGAAATAATTTTGGTCACAATCAATGACACCCGTTTCAAAGCGTCCATCGCTGATGCACCTAGTGTACACTCGACAAAGCAGAACAAATGCAGCGATACAGTACCATCTATCACCGCGTGATGCAGAAGTTACCATTTCGCCCCTCCACGTCGGTTAGTTTATTAATGAAAACCATACACGAACATTTTGAAGAAAATGTATTTATCAAACCGTACACTATAAAAAGGGAAGTCTTTACTTTGGTCCGTACACCCCGATCACTTTAACCTGTACAGAAACATTAAAGATGGAAGATCTCTTTAAATAACAAATTTGAAATAGTTGCGTGGGTATAAAATAATAAATATGAACTGAAGACCCCTGTCCGGAAAGGCTTCTATCAATTAATATTGATTTTATTTCGAATATTTTATTGGGACCGTTTATTTGTCTATTTTTAGAACAGACCATTCGGGTGATACCATATAGCGATAGAGAGCATTACGCTGTTCGTATGGCTACGTACCGAACGTCAAATGTCCCCGATTGATTGGTTTTATTATTTTATTCCATAGTTATAAGTGATAATAAGTATAATTAATGTTTATTTGTGACAAAATTACACCATAAAATTTCTGGTCTCTGTTAACAGTAACCACTATTGTTCGTTAGCTAAACAACCACACCTTTTTAGACCAGAACATATTCGAAATAAAAGTAATATTAATCGATAGAAGCATTTCCGGACAGGAGTCATCGATTCAGATATATTCAGACTCCGGTAACTATATAATACATGTTTACAAAGAGACAATCCACCTTTATACCCCGGTAACTATATAATACATGTTTACAAAGAGATAATCCACCTTTATACCCCGGTAACTATATAATATATGTTTACAAAGAGATAATCCACCTTTATACCCATTAACTATATAATACATGTTTAGAATGAGATAATCCACATTTATACCCTGGTAACTATATAATACATGTTTACAAAGAGATACTCCACCTTTATACCCCGGTAACTATATAATACATGTTTACAAAGAGATAATCCACCTTTATACCCCGGTAACTATATAATACATGTTTACAAAGAGATAATCCACCTTTATACCCCGCTAACTACCTTACTCGTATTTAAAGTACTATTTTTCGCGCATCCATCGGTGCGCGAATTTAAAACTGAGCGAAAAATAGTACGACTCCCAAGTTTAATCTAAACAACAGTCCATATGTAATACAAGAGGGCTATATGTTGCTGAGTTTACATCTATGAACGGTTGAATAGACAATTACGCCTATACATGTATGCATATAATTACATTCGGCCAACCGCTATCAAGACCATTGCTCACAATACCAAGCGACAAATCATGGTAACATAGACATTATTGAACTTCTATAAGAAATACTAACATTCCAGGACGCCACAATATGATGGTGTATGTATAGTTACTAGTTTATTGTCTACACTATATGTGAATCCGCCGCGATGGTGTTTAATATACGCATATACTATCGCCAGCAATAACTAAGAACAGAAACGGTCATCAGCTCCAAGATATACGAAATATCATGGATATATTATGAAAATATTTTTGTCAGTTTTGAATTCCCGCAGCTAGGTGCGCGAATTTAAAGTGCGCGAATTCAAAACTTAGCGAAAAATAGTACTGCGCGAATTTAAATACGAGTAAGGTAGTATTATGTAATCGGTCTGTTCGTCGATCCGGTAACAACCATAGCGATCTGAACCAAGATTGGTATGTGTATTTCCCAGCTAAAACTTCAGGCCAAGTTCGAATATAGGTTCCGTCAAATTATTTTTACACGAGTTACGGCCCTTTTTCGACTTAGAATTTGACCGATTTTACAATATTTCGGTTTCCGACCGATAACTACTGCTTGGATTATTTGATCTGAACCAGCTAAAATACAGGCGAAGTTCGAACATGGGTTCTCTCCAATTATTTTCACATGAGTTACTGCTATATTTAGACTTATATTTTTATCGCATTTTGGCATGGAAATTAGGGGTATATGAGATATTCTTTGTAAGCTCAAATTGTTGTTGTATTTTGCGGTAGAACAATTCGAAATGGCTGTCGGGCGTATTTTGTCACGTCCTGACGATGCTCTTGTTTTCAAACGGCTACTTCGTCACCCTTCACACAAATCATGGTAATTTTCACGACAACTTGAAAATCATGAAATTAAACTAAACCATCAAGCAATGTCCTTGCCCGAAACGTATGAATGATCCCCAAAATGTGGTAACAATTAACAGAATCGGGTGTTTGTGTTACAAATTTGCCAACTCACGGTCATAATTAACTGAATAACAATACCCTGTGCATAAATGTCTGGCATTATGAGAACTTTAGTGTCTTGTTGTTCGATATAAATAGATCGCGTTAATAAATAACATTAGAATTTTCGATTATGTTGGAAATATTGAAGCATATTGATATTAATTTTATTTGATCACATCGAATCTGATCGAATCCTAAACGATCGGACCAGTACACCGATTCAGCCTGTTCTCCCGAAAACACGCACATTATCTGCTTATAACAAACTTATTTTAAGTAGATAATCTGCTTAGAATCGCCTCATTTTTAGTCTATACTGTCCTGAAAATGAGAACATTTTAGTCAAATGATATCGACCCATAATGAGGACATTCTAAGCAGATTATGCGCGGACAATGACACAAATAAGCCAACCCACGACTTTTCAGGTGTACGCTCTTTAACATGTATTTTCACTTTGGCCCGCGCCATAAAACGAAATAACCAGCCTGTTCTCCCAAAAATCCCGCACATTCGACTCATAATGAGGCGACTCTAAGCAGATTATGTGCGTAAAATGACAAACATTAGCCAACTCATGACTTTTCGTGCGTATGCTCTTTAACATGTGTTTTCATTATGGCCCGAGCCATAAAACGAAATAACGGACATGACTCCATTATCGGCTTGTTTGAGAATCACATAATCACATTATGTACCTATCTCGCATTATAGGTCTATTATGTGCGTACCTGTGCGAGGATATGTTGACCGATCAAGTGAATATACCATGTTGGTAGCACTATCGTCCATAATTGTGTTGTCACTCATGACTGAATGTTATGGGATGCAAACACAAGATTATGATCTGGGTGAGGAGGAGCATGGAGTACACTTTAAAATGGCTTATGGACGTGTATTTTGTCACGCCCTAGCGATGCTCTTGTCTTCAAACGGCTACTTCGTCACCCCTCACACAAATCATGTCAATTTTCGAGACAACATCATGAAAATAAACTAGACCATCTAGGACAGGCAATGTTCTTGCCCGAGACGCGTGAATGGTCCCCAAAATGTGGTATCACTTGCCAATTTGCCAACTCATGGGCGCACATAACTAAATTAACAATGCCCATGCATAAATATCTGGCATTATGAGAACGTTAGTATATTGTTATTCGATATAAATATATTGTGTTATTAAATAACATTACAATGTTCTATCATGTTGGAAATATTGAAGCATATTGATATTAATTGTATGTGTTTAGATCGAGTCCGAAGAATCTGCCCCGTACACCGATCACGTATTGCATACAGTGTTGGTAACATATCGTCCACATTTGGGTTGTAACTAATGCCAAATGGTTGTTATGGGAAAAGAACACATGATTATGAACTGGGTCAGGAGCGTGTGGTACCGTTAGGACGATCTGGTTAGCGTGATTAAAGATACGGGCGGCGTTGGCGGTTGGTATGCTGTTAAAATATTCACCTCGTCAAAAACCGCCATAAACAGAAATAATAGTCATATATAGACAGACCTTGTTCTTATACCAATAAGAAATATGGCATAACAGTATGTTATTGTCCAATGTTTTTCCTTTGTTATGTAAACAAAAGCAAAAAAAAAACGTTACGGAATCTGGCTTTTGTTTAGATCCGGATATGGTAAACACAAAGAGCGCTATTTGTTACTGTTTTCCTGATATGGAAATAATAAAGAGCGTTTATATGATTTGTATGTGATTACCCAATAGAATTGCGCTGTATTATGTAACAGAAGCAAAACGTCTGTAACGCGAGCAGGCTCTTGTTTACGTACACCATCGTACGTCTTGACGACAATATACTATTTACGCGCTGATTATGTTTGGCATATCAACAAAACTATATATATTTCAATATTCCTTCTGTTGATGGCGATTTGAACAAATATGAATATTTCTGCAACGAACGCCGCCCGTGCCTTTAAAGTTCTGAGTGATTTGAAGAACCGTGCTGTTGTGTATATACCATGTTTATTAATTGATTGAGCTGTTTGTTGTTATTTACCCTCTGCATCGTGTAATCATCCCACGTTGATTCAATTTGGGAAACGTGTGTCTAATCTGTAAACATTGTGGTCATTTGATTAAATATATTGATGCTCTTTTACCTTGTTCTTATTATTAACGGCATCGACCTTGTTATATCGCTATAGGAAAGTCTAGACTTCAGCTTGAAGTTAAAATAGCCCCTGGGAGAAGAATTCTCGTCAGAAGAATTTGCCGCCATATCGAGTGTTGATATATATGTACGTTGCCAGCTAGACCTAGTTCAGTGATTGTTGTTCCCGTTATCAATTGCTCGAAAAATTCGATACCCGGTTTTTGAAGTATCCGAGATAAACACAATTGTCTAATATCTTGGTGATATCTTTGGAAAATATAAAAAATTGAATGTTGAAATTCGAGCAAATTGTCACTAAGGAACCTGGCATTGCTCTGCCAACATAGAAACACACAATTAGACTCATGCAGTGAGTCAGGCCTAACAATTGACTATGTACTAATCTGAGGATCACCTCTTACCAGTCTTGTAATGCTTCCGACACCCACGAACTGGGCTAGAGGGTCCCCTGTGGGGGAGGGCGGTGGTATCAACCTTGAATTTTCCAGCTGCAACCCCCACTTGAACCAGACCAAAACACTTACAGGTTCGCAGAATTTTCAACTGGTATACAGTAAATACAGGATTTAGTCGGATTTAGCTCTCCCCGAGAGCTTTCCGATGAATAACAACAAGCCATATTTCCGACTAAATCTTGAAAAGTTACCCATAATTCTGCTGTGGTTAAGGAGTCGATTAATTAGGGCATTAATGTACCTCAAAGTTTTCCAACTGTTGGAAGCTTCCAACCTGACAGCCCACTAAAGTTGGAACATCTCCAAATGATGGCCATGTGTTGTTGGTCTAAAAATAACAAATTCCCCACTAATTTACTGGTTGAAAATTCAAACAATGAAAAAGATGTGAATTATAGAGCCTAATTTTAAATGAGATACAGTTATACACTTCTTATCAATGTATAAGAAAACACCATCACGATTGTCACAATTACGGTAATTAAAGAACATTTTGAATCGCCACACACTAGAAAGTATGTACTTCTCGTTTCTTAGACCGCTCATCGAGTATGCAAGCCCGATATTCACCTCACAAAATTGGAAAACGTACATGGTGGTGGCGGCGCACGAATAGTTTCCGGTTGTACACGTTCCATGCCCAACGACTGTACATACTCTCCGAAATGGGTTGGCACAATTTTATCTGAACACCGACATTAGAAAAAATGACATTGTTTCATATAATATCGCAATCAGAAACGCCCCAAATTATTTACTCAAAGCCTATCACAGAAAGTAGAAGCTTCTACAGATTACAGCCTGAGGAACGGTACCAACTTTATTCCTTTTCGAGTGGCACCCATCTACCGCGCCACCTTTTCACACCCTGTGTTAATGAGTGGAACGATTAATTACCGACATAGATATCTAAAAAAAACGACTTTTTCAAAACATATATCGATTGAAAATGCTATAATTACAACTACTTTAGTTTTCGTCGAAATGCGGGCATTTGATTGGTCGAGAGGCTACCGCGTGACCTGCGTCTATCAGTGCATAGACTTTGCAGTAGACGAGTCACATCGCGTAGTGACACTTTAAGAAAATTGGGCGAGTCTATAACCGTCGCCACACACGACGTCCCCGGATGGCGCGAAAGCGCGGAACGAGAATTCCATTAGAATTTCAGTGAAAAAACAACTCGAAAACTCAATGTTAGAAACATTTGAAAAAGTAGTATATGTCTATATTCCATGTCTCTGCTTCTTATCTACACTATACTATAATTATGTCTGTTCATTTCAGCCGTATTCATGTTTTTGTAAAGCTCGATTGAACACTCAAAGTTCGTGCCGCGTTTTTTATTTGTCCAATTTTCGAAAAAGCGTCTATGACAACGTGTATAGTTACTGATGTGAACACAACTTATCATAAATCAGGCTGATCAACATGGCAAAATTTATTGGAAATAAATAAAATGCGTTACCCGATTACAACCCTTTTAACATTTGTCAGCTTTATTACAATGCTAATGACATGACATTTGTCACGAGCACATTAGATATGATATGGGCATTTGTTTACAAATTACATCGTCATGGTCGGACTGGAGTCTGGACTGGTCTGGAGTTAATAATTTTACCGGAGATCGCGGATTCGACTCTGTGTGTGTTGATAAGTATTGGGTTGTTGTTGAGTCATTTTAAACGTAAATCGTAATTTAAACGTAAACAAGTAATTCTTTTTATCATGGATTGTTCATTGCTGAAAATTGAAGTTGAAGCGTAAATATTTATTTTCTGAAAGTTTGCTTGACGAAATTTCTCGTTGACAATTTCGGCCAATTTTGAGATCGTCCAACGGAAAATCATGTTTTGGCAATTAATTTTCTGAGATGGATTAATAGTAGATAGCTGAAAATAAAGTATTATAGTTGTAATTGTAAGCCATCAACGTCGTTTTTCGGTTGATCTATGAGCGTATAGACCGATCAGTAGACGAATAACATACTTAGTATAATCCGCTTCGCAGAATTATACAGTATGTTATTCGTCTACTGATCGGTCTATACGCTCATAGATCAACAGAAAAACGACGTTGATGACATATATGTACCAATATAATGCATGGTTATACTAATATGTACTAAAATAAGCCATGGTTGTACTAATATGTACTAAAATAATGCATGGTTATACTAATATGTACTAATATAATGCGTGGTTATACTAATATGTACTAATATAATGCGTGGTTATACTAATATGTACTAATATAATGCATGGTTGTACTAATATGTACCAATATAATGCATGGTTATACTAATATGTACTAATATAATGCATGGTTGTACTAATATGTACTAATATAATGCATGGTTATACTAATATGTACTAAAATAATGCATGTTTATACTAATATGTACCAATATAATGCATGGTTATACTAATATGTACTAATATATTGCATGGTTGTACTAATATGTACTAATATAATGCATGGTTGTACTAATATGTACTAATATAATGCATGGTTATACTAATATGTACTAATATAATGCATGGCTGTACTAATATGTACTAATATAATGCATGGTTATACTAATATGTACTAATATAATGCAAGGTTGTACTAATATGTACTAATATAATGCATGGTTATAAATCCCCAAACCAACAATTCCAACCGATCGAAACTTCTCAACTAATAATTACCATTTACTTCCATAAATCAATCATCACTAACTTTGGGACGAAGATTATTGTGATGCGCCAACACCCATTGAACGTTGCTGCGTGACATTCCCAATTGTTGAGTATTTTGCTGAGAATCCCCCCGTCACAACATAATTTATGTGGAATCCCTTATTTCTCAAAGCCAATTTGTCTATGTTTATGAACCCCATCTCAAAATATATCTATCTACACCATGCGTAATTTGAACCCATCATCCCAATATGACTACGATTGTATTGACCCGGTGAAACTTCGCACGTCGAGAAAGGGTTAATGCATGAGTGCTCAATACACAAAGCGATAATCCGACATATCGACATTCGCACGCGTTTCATTGCGGTGACAACCACTAATTCAGCCTCGTATACTTGTAATGTTAACACCGTCTTCTACCCGATTTGTGTTTTGTCTGTACTATGGAACTCCCAATAAGTTGGTAATTTATCAGCCCTTCAAGCGAGTTCTTGTTTTTCCCCAAGTTAGACAATTCGAGTACTATAGAATAACAAAAAGATGCAGCGTTGGGACACTCCAAACACCACAAAAACCTAGCAGCTTGCTGCTGAAATGAATCCCAGTTACAGAATGGCTCTCCCAGAACATTATATAAGTCAGTTCACAACGACGTATGGTGTGAAAAAGGGTAATCGCCTATTGTTAAATTCCAATATCCAATGCAAGGAATTTACAAGAACACAATTGCTCGAGTACAAAAGAACACAAGTCTAGCTTTACAAGACTGGGAAATTACCGACTAACTCTGTCCACGTGGAGAAACACGGCAATTGTAATTCTATAGTATAGGCCCCTGGCCCCTTTCTATGACATGGACACAGTAGTTAAAGGCACGTGAGGCCTTAGTTGTCGAAAATATTCATATTTGTTCCAATCACCGTAAACAGAAAAACATTAAAACGCATACAGTTTCGTTCATATATACCATGACCATCGCGTAAACAGCATGTTATCATAAAGACCTACTATATTTTACCTAAGCAAGAGCCTGGTTGTGTTACAGAAGACAGCACAATAATACTGGCTAAGCACACACAAACGGCATAAACGCTCTTTATTAGATCCATATCAGGAATTCACCAACAAAGAACGCTCTTTATGTTTACCATCATAATATAAACAAACACCAGAAAAGTAACTTTTTAAGCTTTTGTTTACACAATACTGGTCAAACATATGACAATAACATACTGTTTATGCGATATTTCTTACTTGTATACGGACAAAGTATGTCTACATTTTGATGTTCTTTCTGTTTGTGGCGGTTTTTGACGGGTGGAAATATTTTCACAGCATACCCACCGCCAAGGCCAACCGTACCTTTAAGACACGTGGCCCATGGCTGCCCATGTACATGGGCAATGGTCACCGGTTCCAAAGGGTAGTTCATGGTATCTCAGTCTGAAATATATAGGCCATGTTCATGAACGAGCTCCTATAGACTTGTAAATGGCTCATGACCATGTATTGACATATTATGTAGTTATTGCATGGATAGGAAGGAAACACAGTTAGTTCCTACCGTATAGCAACTAGTATGCGGATGCTACCACACCGTGATAGAGTGTTCTGCACGGATGCCATTGTCAAATGTAATGCGAATGTCCGATTCCATGGGGGGTTCAGGTGGTATCGACATAAATGTGGGTCAATATTTTTACATGTCTCATTAAAATGTATTCCAACAATCGATTAATGGAAGAAACAATAATAAACTCCACTAGGTATGTTATTCTGATAAAACTAACTGAATAGTCTGTCAGTTTAAAGTAGATTTGTCAATGGTAGGTGGTTACCTAGCAACAATGAAACCTCAATACCAATTTGCCACACGAGAATCACACGAGCATGCATCAGTACACAACACAACAACCTTTAGTAATGCATTTTTGTCAATATAAGCATAATATAACATATTATGAAACAATTATGTCATGAAAATTTCCCGAAACTCATACCTTATTATGAAACAGTTATATCAGTTAAATTACCAGAAACTCATACATATGGTATGTTTTCAAAGGTGGATATGTCCATAGCAACCATTAAACCACCCGTGAGGTAACGAATGCGGCAACGTTACTGTCATGTTCACACTAGCAACAATTATAATAATTGTTTTCAATATACAAATATTACATGACGTAGTTTAATTTGTTAAAACTACCATAATATCAGTCATGTGTGCATTTTTCGATGTCTGGTATGTCCCTAGCAACCGTTACCAGAAATATATAGTAATTTTTAAAGTCGAACCCACACTAACAATAACTATTACAATTGTTTCACCGTAAAATGGTAATAACGTAGTTTATATTAGTTTGTCAAAACTACCATAATATCAGTCAGCTCGGCATTTTCGATTTCGGGTATGTCCCTAGCAACCGTTACCACCCCTGTAAGTAAGAACTATGGTCATTTTCCAGCCAGATCCACTCTAACAACAACTAATATTATTTTCACCATAAAAATACTGCATGACGTAGGTTAGATTGTTAAAACTGCCATAATATCAGTCATATTTGTATTTCTTCGATGTGGGATAGTTGCCTAGCAACCGTTGCCAAGGAAGGACCTGCCGCAATGTCTATACATCTGAAAATGATTAATAGTGTATAAGGAACCTATGTGCCAAGTTTCATAGTGTTATCACCATTTGCACAATTGTTACGCCAAACGCCAGGACTATTATGTGGTATTTTTGCCTTTCAGACACTCAAAGCCATGGCGTACTTTTTAGGGGGTAGTGTTATGTTTCCGGCTATAAAATCTTAATGGTGGTGATGGATCGATATATCTTATCACTTTACGTTTTTGAATTAACCACTGTTCTAGTATAATGGTTCATATTTTAGCTCATTGTCGTCTGAATATCTTTACTCGCCCTCTTTTGTTATGAAAATTTTGAATCACCATGCGATTTATATGCTCTCTTCGGCAATAAATGTTATCACAATTATGGAATATCGACTCTTACACATATCTATCGACATTGCTCCATGGTGGATGGGTATGTGTGAAGATTGAGTCCATAAATTAGCCTACATATGACTGCATTCGCATATGGTCTAATGGAACTTCGTCAGAATTTGCACCATTACGAAAAACCATGATGTCTCAAAAAGTTCAACTCGGATTCTATGGGACTTTTGCCAAGTTGTTCATAAACATGTTCTTATTAATCCCTGAAAAATTCAGCTTTCCCCTATTTTTTACCGTAGTGAAACCTAATGTGCCTGGACTATTGGTTTTATTTTTTTCTAATTTTGTGACACCTAGTTGACATAATGTGAATAGTCAATACCTTTGGTATGTTTGATGGCAACTTTTTCGGTTCTCGTTTTGTCAATCAACTATTTTGATGTCATATACCTTTGTCTCTGTTTACCTTGTTGCAATTATGATGAAATGTATGCATGGATAATCTGTGTTTTTATCTTGCGACCATTTTTGCCAATCGTATACCAACATCATCTGCATTAGGATTGTAAACCTCCCTTGTAATGTAATCAAGATATACGTGCACTGAACATTCTTCATTGTATAATCAGGTGCTGCTGTAGTATTTTGGTCTCGTTAATTTCAATAACTATGTGGCTGCATCCCCATCATGCGCATGTGATAGTCCCCCAAGATGTTTATCATTTCCTCTTTGAATGTACTTGCTGTACACATATACGACAGAAACTCTTCGATAGTTTGACACAATTTGGCATATAGCCATGGAAACCTTAGAAATAGGATACTTCTTAATTAGCGACATCGATAATATGGAAATGTTCATGGCTCTTCATAAATATATTGCACTGTCAGAACGATTCGAGTGAAGCCATGCAGTGAACTTGGATCAGTATTAACAAACTTATTGAGGAAGTTATTACAGAATTTAATAGAAAACAAAATCCCTACACATTACATACATGCATGGAGTTACCTAAAATACAATGCTTGTCTTTTTTGCACTAAATGAAATGTTTTTGTTTTACCGCATATACTTTGTTTATTGAGCACCGCCCGACCTGGCCAGAACTCCCATTATACACCAGACCATAGGCGCAGTAATGCTCATGATGCGACATGTATAGGGTTTGAAAGTGTATAGCGATACATTGAATTCACACGTGATTCAGGTTTTATACATGTATAGAAGTAATGTCATCAGGTTTTATACATATACAGGGGTAATGTAATTCAGGTTTTATTCATGTAGAGAGGTATTGTAATTCAGATTTTAAACATATACAGAGGTCGTGGAATTCAGGCTTTATAGATATAAAGATCATGGAATTCAGTATTATACATATACAGGTCATGGTATCCAGGTTGTATACATGCACATAGGTAATGTAACTGATGTTTTATACATGTACCGAGGCAATGTCATTCAGGTTTTCTACATGTACAGAGGTAATGTAATTCAGGTTTTCTACATGGACATAGGTAATGGGATTATGGTTTTATGCATATCCAGCTCATGTAATTCAGGTTATATTCGCGTACAGAGGTAATGGAATTCAGACTTTATGCATGTACCGTTATACATACCCTCAGTCATCCGTATCCCATTAGGTGTTTTGTCATATGGAATAGGGATGACTTCTGTTTCAAACTCAAATATGCAAACAATATATGTCAACAGCTTGACATTCAAAAGAGAAGCGTGTACTTACGTATCCAGCGTCCGTTATCATACTATATTTAGCGTTATAAACGTTCCCAGCGTCCGTTATAACCGACTATATCAAACTGAGCGTTTCCGGTTAGGGTCTACGTCATCAGCTTTACTGATTGTCTCTTAACAAAGAAACAAGAAGAATTGTAGTTTCCTTCAAATAGACTCCCATATACGGATACATGTATATCTTCTGAGAATACTCAATAACTGTTCCCTGTTTTCTTTGAAAAGAACTATCTATAAAGTCGGGTCAAGTGTCAACATCAATCGGGATAAAGACACACCACAGTACGTAAAGAGATTGCGATAAGCAAAACACTCAACACCGGGGGGAGCCCAATGTGGAGCACCAGGATTTACTGATTTTTTTCGCGGTGATCAACGTGGAGCGAATATAATGAAGAAACCATGTAGACTGATCTCGGCTCATCAAGAATCACCACAAACAACTGACAATCGCTGCAAAACACTGACTACTACTTAGAATATTTTACGGAATTTCGATTTATTTTAATTTATTAATAAAATATGTATAATTGTCGCGACATAATTCCAATTTTTTTTTTTTACATTAGTGACACTTTAATTAGTCTGAAGTGAACGGTACCTATCCCGTGACACTTGACACTTTAATTAGTCTGACGTCAACGGTACCTATCCCGTGACACTCTTATGGCCAAATACTCATGTGAATCAAATCTCAACGACCAGATTCCAACCATTTTTGGTATATAATTAAGTATTTAGTTAAATTAATTATTAGTGCCCTTTTAAGACATCTAACGTCAACTATCCCATAACACTCCTCGTTTGGTGGCTCATACATAGCCGGACAGACAAGGAACAAACAAATAAACAAAACTAAGTTTTATTATTATATATTATCATGGTAAACAAAAAGCACTAAATAAATATTGGTACGAAACGTCTTTCAATTCAACGTCTAATTTGACAACATTGAATAGTCCGGAGAAACAAACCTGTTTGTGGTACAAATGCTGTAAACATTTTCTTGTGTAATGTATCTGTATACCATCGAATAACTCCTTTAGTTCCATAAAACCCAATTCTTTCAACTTGCTGTTAACGAGATAATCAGCCATTTAACTTTGTTTTAACAACACGGCGTGATCAGTTCGTGACGAACCATTGGTCTGAATGTTTTCACATGACTTTTACTATAAATATAGTATAACAACACTCGAAATTATTTTACTGCACAGATTATTTCAGATTAACCCAATGCCTGGTGTCTTATCACTATATATTGGGTTCATTTTACTAAACATATTTTACTAAACTGCCCAACACCCGATTACCATGGCGTTGCGTTAAAATCTTACCCAACGGAATTTAGAGTGCGGTGAATCCTTACAGTCATAACAAAATAAACGTAGTGTATTGGTCTACTGCTGGTGAATCCGACATCAGAATTAAATTAATCGTCACTTACAGCTCTTGTTAGTGAGCATTTGAACTTCGGCTTTTCAATGTTAAATCGGCATATTCAAAACTCTGTTGACACACGTATCAGCGCAATCAGAGTGCTAAATCACATACTACGAAAGACACTCCGGTTAGTTGTTGCGCATGCGTAAATCCGACCTTCACCATTGGGCTTCCTTTTTATGATTACCTTTTGTTTTTCAACAGGAAATGAGTTTCCTTCTCTGGTGGAGCTGATGGGTTATGCATTCGAGGTAGCAAACAACTTCTGGTACAGAATCAGCGTCGAATCTGTCACATGGACCAATGCGAACGACACTTGCATTTCTGAAGGGGGACACTTATTCTACATCTCAGATCAAAATGTCATGAACTTCGTGGACAACTTAATAGCGAGCACTCCAGGTGAGCAATCGTGAAGAGATTACATGAAGTTGGTAATATACTTGAAATACAACCCCTTCGTTTTTATTTGACAGCACATCATTTTCCCGAATAGACAGCTCAGACAACAGTTACTACATAAACTAAAACATCCTAACATATAGAATGGTGGATGTTTGATACTTAGAACGCCATTGTCATCCTGATTATAAGGGAACAATGAACCATGAATGATATAAACCAATGAAGTGAATCGGACCTTAGTTCCGCGCCGCTATAGTGGATCGTTGTAGCTAATAATTACCCGTGTATGTCACTAAAGTGCGCCATCGGAAAGGACTGGTGGCGCTTCGCCGTTGTCACAAAACGGCCGATTTCACTAGCTGACAACGTGTCCGATGTCACATATACATGTACGAGTAGTATAAATGGGTTCTATAATATAATATGACCGGCACGTGGCTCGATTTAATTCGGGGCACCCAAGTTTCCAACTGGAGTATGAATACTCATTGTTGAACCACAAAGCACGAACTATGATCAATTCACTTACTGGTTTAGAATGTTTTACCTGGAGCCTGCAGCTTTCCAACCCCTCCGGTTTCAACTGAGGACGATCGCGGTCTACACACTTGCTGAAGGTATACACATATCGACTGAAGTTCGAAAAGCGACACAGTTTAACCTAACATTTCGTTTGACATCTAAAATTATGAAACTGTTGCAACCTAATTATCAGTCTGAATTTACAACTGTTGAAACGGGCGTATGGCCAATTATGGGTGTGTGACATCCACACTCGCTTGTATCATTTGAACGCGTTAGAAATATATATGAGAGCCGATATCAGGCAGCTGTTCTGTACTTCCAGGTAACAACAACCGATACCACGTGGATGGCAACGACGAACAGTTCAGAAACCACACATGGGTTCGTCACAATGGAAACGGCCTTGACTTCTCTCCATGGGCCCCGGGTCGTCCTGATAATTTAAGTGGAAACCAGCATTGCGTGATGTACACTCCCGGATGGGGAATCGACGACTACGACTGTGGTGGACTCTGGAATGTTGGATATATTTGTCAAATGGACGTATAATGGTTTTTAGCTGGACTTGACAAAGTCAAGTTTCGGCTATTGTCATGGGTTGGCGTCCGTCGTCCGTCGGTCCGCATGGGCGTGCGTCCGTCAACAATTTAATTGAGCACACCCTACATGCCACATCACTCACAAGATCGTCACCAAACTGAATATGGAAATTTGGGGTGACCTATAGATGGGATACATTGACCCCCCCCCGAAATTCGTTAAAAACATGGCCGCCAGCAGCCATCTTGGATTTCAAAATTGAATTCACCGGCACACCATGCAGCCCGCTTTTATTGGAGAATGATTTTGAAAATTAGTAGGCATGTTATTTAGGATCATCTTTAGATGAGAGCTATCGAATTTGAACGATTTTCGATGAAAAACAATGCCGCCGGCAGCCATCTTGGATTTTGCTCTTTGCATGACTAAATCCTTTGGTACAGACCTCATCCATCACCAGATCGTCACCAAACGTCATACGGATTTTCGAGGTGACCACTAGATGGGAGACATCACAACTTGCTGCATTCCTTCGGCTCATGCCACATGCCTCGTCCAATCGTCACTAAACTTCATACGGGTCTTCGGGATGTCCACTAGTTGGGAGTCAACATTTATTAAACAAATTTGTTAAACACCCATCGACACTGGCGGCTATCATGGTTTTCACATTTGAATCCATTTGTTCAGGATCACTTCTAGATGTGAGCTATCGAATTTGAATGATTTTCAGTCAGAAACATGGCCACCTGTAGACATCTTGGAATTTACTCTTTGCATCACAAAATGTTTCATCCTATTATTTCCAAACGTCATATGGATCTTCGGGTTGATCTCTGCTATTACTTAAACATTAAAACTTTCCGCACTACTTATCGCTCCCTTGTAATGTATCCCCTCTCCAAGTTGAGCTAATATGTTATTGCCACTTTTATTTACTTATCTGTGAAAGGATGAATGCAAGTTATTCCCAATATGTCAACAGATTTCGAACTAACAATATAACTCACCAGCAGCAAGATGGTACCACAATCGGTAGGATATCCCTACCCACGGTAGAACAAGTTCAGAAGAAAAACATTGGAAGAAGAACTATACTTAGTTCATGGAAATAACAGTAAAATACTGAAATTAATGGCGACTATGGTCAATTGGTTGATGAATGATACCCACCAGTGTCGTTCTACATACATTCGGGAGTTAGCTATATCAAGTCGTTTTGCTATGTCCTCACTTATTAAGAAACATGTTGGTGTTAAAGCTACTACAAATAACTATGTAAATAACTCAACTAAATCGAGAGCGAACGAGTTATGCATCAATTGTTGCTAGCTCACTGTGAATCCCCGCCCCATATAAATTTGACTGTTGAGAAGATATGTTTTCAAGTGACTTCGGTCATTAATTTTTTAGGTTGTGAAATTTGAATGCCTAAATCTGCTCGATATCCGGTTTATGCAGTATGCGAGATGAGTTGTTTGGGTAGCTAATTAGTATAATATTTCGCTGATGGTCATGGAAAATATAGAAAAAACGAATGTCGCAATTGCGAGGCGTGATATAATGTCGCCATTTTAGAGCAAACTATGACGTAGGTTCAGGCCCCTGTGTCTTGTACCGAGTGCACAGACTGTAGAGCAGAAAATCTATTTATATGGCACGCCTGATTTAAGGATGGATCAACAAGAAATCCCAGTTTCTTCAGATTATATATGTCTCTGCTGTTGGGAATGTGTAGCCATATACTATGTTACTATATAAACCATATATTTAGTTACATAGATGCTATTGTTATTAAATCATGCATGCAGGGTTGCGGGCTTATTGTTGCGAATTCAAATGTTCTTTTTATTGTGATTCTGATGTATAAAATAAGATGTTTTGAACGAGAAGTGTCAAAAGAAAGATGCTATTTTGTTTGTTATTGAATTTTCTCTGCATAAATTTATTACAGTTTCTATGTTTTAGGGGGATACCAACATTATGGTATTATTTTGTTAATTTTTAAATGACAGAAATACTCTTTGGTACAAGTATGTATATCTTCAATTTGTAATATGTTGTTGTCGAAATATTTTCACCAAAACAAAGTAGATAACGATGTTAAATTGAATAAGTTATATTGTTGTAATTGCATGGAGGACTGAAACCATGATTGTATCTTTAAAGGCACGTGAGGCCTTAGTTGTCGAAAATATTCATATTTGTTCCAATCACCGTAAACAGAAAAACATTAAAACGCATACAGTTTCGTTCATATATACCATGACCATCGCGTAAACAGCATGTTATCATAAAGACCTACTATATTTTACCTAAGCGAGAGCCTGGTTGTGTTACAGAAGACAGCACAATAATACTGGCTAAGCACACACAAATGGCATAAACGCTCTTTATTAGATCCATATCAGGAATTCACCAACAAAGAACGCTCTTTATGTTTACCATCATAATATAAACAAACACCAGAAAAGTAACTTTTTAAGCTTTTGTTTACACAATACTGGTCAAACATATGACAATAACATACTGTTTATGCGATATTTCTTATTTGTATACGGACAAAGTATGTCTACATTTTGATGTTCTTTCTGTTTGTGGCGGTTTTTGACGGGTGGAAATATTTTCACAGCATACCCACCGCCAAGGCCAACCGTACCTTTAATATATATGTTAAAACAGTTTGCACAAGCTGTAAACTTACTTTACTCTGAACATGCCATTGGTTCTGTTAAATTCTGTTAACGAGTGTTTGCCTGGCAGATAAACACGCATCTAGGTATATATAGACTATATTTATATGAACAATTTCATGGACGTTATCAATATTTTATGGTTTTATTGTTAAACCGCTTGCCTGATTATTTTGTGTGTCATTATTTCAAGGTTGTAAACGAATGTCATTGCGTGATGTACACTCCCGGATGGGGCATCGACGACTTCGACTGTGGTGGACTCTGGAATGTTGGATATATCTGTCAAATGGACGTATAAGGGTTTTTAGCTGGAATTGACAAAGTAAAGTTTCGGCTATTGTCATGGGTTGGCGTCCGTCATCCGTCGGTCCGTATGGGCGTGCGTCCGTCAATAATTTAATTGAGCACACCCAACATGCCACATCTCTCACCGATCGTAACCAAACTGCATATGGAACTTTGGGGTGACCTATAGATGGTATACGTTGATTTTTTCCCGAAATTCGTTAACCATGCAGCCCGCATTTATTGGAGAATGATTTTGAAAATTAACAGTCATGTTATTTAGGATCATCTCTAGATGGGAGCTATCGAATTTGAACAATTTGCGATGAAAAACAATACCGCCGGCAGCCATCTTGGATTTTACTATTTACATGACTAAATCCTCTGGTAGACTATACAGGCCACATCCCTCACCCGATCGTCGCCAAACGTCATACGGATTTTCGAGGTGACCACTAGATGGGAGACATCACAACTTTCTGAATTCCTTCCGCTCATGCCACATGCCTCGTCCAATCGTCACTAAACTTCATATGGATCTTCGGGGGTGTCCACTAGTTGGAGCCAACATTTATGCCAAATTTGTTAAACAACCATGGACACTGGCGGCTATCATGGTTTTCACATTGAATCCATTTGTTCAGGATCACTTCTAGATGTGAGTTATCGAATTTGAATGATTTTCAGTCAAAAACATGGCCGCCTGTAGACATCTTGGATTTTACTCTTTGCATCACAAAATACTTCGTAATGTTTCATCCAAATAATCCCAAACGGCATCTTCGGGTTGACCTCTGCTATTACTTAAACATTAAAACTTTCCGCACTACTTATCGCTCCATTGTAATGTATCCCCTCTCCAAGTTGAGCTAATATGTTATTGGCACTTTTATTTACTTGTCTGTGAAAGGATGAAAGCAAGTTATTCCCAATATGTCAACAGTATTCGAACTAACAATATAACTCACCAGCAGCAGCAGCCGACATCGGATTACTTTGTCAAATACAGAATGGAATTCGGCAATCGGATGGTACCACAATCGGTAGGATATCCCTACCCACGGTAGAACAAGTTCAGAAGAAAAACATTGGAAGAACTATACATAGTTCATGGAAATAACAGTAAAATACTGAAAAATTAATGGCGATTGGTTGATGAATGATGCCCACCAGTGTCGTTCTACATACATTCGGGAGTTAGCTATATCAAGTCATTTTGCTATGTCCTCACTTATTTAGAAACATGTTGGTGTTAAAGCTACTACACATAACAATGTAAATAACAAGTATGCATCAATTGTTGCTAGCTCACTGTGAATCCCCGCCCCATATAAATTTGACTGTTGAGAAGATATGTTTTCAAGTGACTTCGGTCACTATTTTTTGAGGTTATGAAATTTGAATGCCTAAATCTGCTCGATATCCAGTTTATGCAGTATGCGAGATGAGTTGTTGGGGTAGCTAATTAGTATAATAGTTCGCTGATGGTCATGGAAAATGTAGAAAAAACTAATGTCGCAATTGCCAGGCGTGATATAATGTCGCCATTTTAGAGCAAACTATGACGTAGGTTCAGGCCCTTATATCTTGTATCGAGTGCACAGACTGTAGAGCAGAAAATCTATTTATGTGGCACGCCGGATTTAAGGATGGATCAACAAGAAATCCCAGTTTCTTCAGATTATATGTCTCTGCTGTTGGGAATGTGTAGCCATATACTATGTTACTATATAAACCATATATATATAGTTACAAAGATACTATTGTGATTAAATCATGTATTCAGGGTTGCGGGCTTATTTTTACGAATTCAACTGTTCTTTTTATTGTGATTCTGATGTATAAAATAAGATGTTTTGAACGAGAAGTGTCAAAAGAAAGATGCTATTTTGTTTGTTATTGAATTTTCTCTGCATAAATTTATTACAGTTTCTATGTTTTAGGGGGATACCAACATTATGGTATTATTTTGTTGATTTTTAAATGACAGAAATACTCTTTGGTACAAGTATGTATATCTCCAATTTGTAATATGTTATTGTCGAAATTTTTTCACCAAAACAAAGTAGATAACGATGTTAAATTGAATGACTTATATTGTTGTAATTGGAGGACTGGAACCGTGATTGTATCTTTAATATAAATGTTAAAACAGTTTGCACAAGCTGTAAACTAACATGCGATTGGTTCTGTTAACGAGTGTTTGCCTGGAAGATAAACACGCATCTAGGTATATATAGACTATATATTTATATAAACAATTTCATGGACGTTATCAATATTGTATGGTTTTATTGTTAAACCGCTTGCATGATTATTTTGTGTGTCATTGCTTCAAGGTTGTAAACGAATATATTAAGATTACCAAACCGTGAGTATTATTGGAAGAAACAATAGTCCCAGTATGTCGTGAAAATAATTTGACGCATGCGTTGAATCGTATGAGAACTGGACCACCGACCCAGGGATCGACCCGGGACAATTCGACCCACATACAGAATAAAATATAACTTCCTCAAATTTATACTATTTAGTATAAACACGAGGATAGATACATGTACTTGTGATAAATAAGTCTACAGTGGAACGGAGTATAGTATTCCTTATGGTGGTGTCAACGTGACGTTATATGAATAACAATATAGATATAACATATACTAATTTGGAACCAGAAAATCACATATCTGAGTCTGAGAAACGATGCATATTTAGCGACAACTTAAAGAAATTAAGTAATTTATTCGTGTTTTAAAATATGAATATATATTTTCGAAGAAAATATGAAGAAAAAATTGTGAATACGACAAAAACTATTTAATAAAAATATGGGACAATCCGATCCTGAAAATCGGGACAACCCGTCCCAAAATACACCCGGGTCAACCCGACTCACAACACACCCGGGTGTGGTTGTCACTGGGTCTGGTTGTCCCGCGCCCGTGTGTGTCTGGCTCTTCGTGCAGGAATATTATTTCTTCGAGAGCAAGATCTCAAGTGTTTACGTGCTCCTGTGCTAGCATGATCCTTTTGTTTATATTTGATCGACCGTGCGAAGGCAGAACATAGTTATTCACTGATAACAGAGAGGGCAGCTTTAGCTTGTTTTCAGGAGTCTTCAGATATACCCTGACGCTTGTTGGGTTTCCCCAATATCGCTAAATTAATTCACATAATCCACATGACGATTTCTAGACACAAAACAAAAAAGGAACGCCCGCGGCTCAAAAAGAAGCGACGTCTGTTTGTGAAGAGCTATTTAGAGTTATTTGATCAATGATTTGATTGCTCAGAAATTATGCGAACAAAGCATCTCTCGCTGCATTTACTTGTTACATAGAGCCAATGCAAGATTCTCATTCTGACTGGCAGATTGGGAAATGATGCACTATATACGTACATGCTTTACAACGATTTGGTATATCCATTTCCTTATTCCCGGATACAATGGATTGTCTTTCATTGCATCCGAATACGCTTTGATTCATAACATGACGGGTCGTTGTTCGTCTCGGTGATAAAGATGTGTTGGTTCTCTTAATCTATTGCTACAACCTTAGATAATTGTCATACAAATTACATGCATGAAGGCAGATCACACAAATACATAAATCTCGAATGATTTATTCCCATATACTTCTATCCTGGTTACAATCACTGTTTTATAAATAAAATCAATGAAAACTGTAACAAGCGTACTTTTCTCTCTGGTTCAGGGGTTGATAGGGTACCCCTACACACTCAAAACTTAACTTCGCCCTTCTCATGTTCTTCCTTGTTATATCCCTCAACTTTTAAGCAATGTTAACTTGAAAAAGTGGCCGTATATATATATATATAGACATGTAGTGTAGTCATGACAAGATGTTGTCAAACACAGCGGATTAGACAAAGTCTGTTCGGTCCTAAACAGCTTGTGATATCGGCTGGGTTGATGCTGTTTGCGACCGAGTACCATCCGGTTACCAATGTTGCTACTCAATGTAAAGAGCATAGATTAGCCACTATTATTCTTCAACCACAACGTTATGCGATTAGAGGGCACGTTTCTGGCAACATATACCATTTTCCATATGTTGGGTGCAATTATGACAGTCATTTTGAGCCGAAGTGACAATTTGTGTCCCATTGAGGTGGAATATTCAAAATTAATGGTATGCTCCACTAACATCGCCCAGTTCTGCTCGTTTCTTGTTTAAACATGACTAAAATCGAAATGGCGATTATTTTACTGCGTTTTATAAAATCGAAATCAGACAAAATTGTGTCAGAACTCAATTCTCAACCATCTTTAGCTGCCGAAACTGATCCAGAAGCCATCATTGAACAATAGTCATTTATTCCATTTCCGGCGGTCATATTGGTGGTCATTTTGAACGAAGTGTTCCAGTATTGTCATAAAAGGTGGCATCATGTATTTGCTTCACACATCTATATACATTTGACCAGATTTTCTATCCACAATTTGCATGAAACTGACTTTGTGCCTCTTCTGAAAAATGGCGGCCATATTCGAGACCTTGTTGTTTGCTTTCTACACGACCAGTTTGCATAACAGTAGAGGAACATAATAATAGCACCGTATATATTCGAAACCGGAAATTGCGCAGAAACTTTTCAATTGTTTACGTCAAATTTCGACATTTTTCACATTATGTTGATTATATCTAAATATGAGGCCAAGTTAGGAACATCAAATCACTCGGAATAATTGACGAGTATCCTATACTTCCAAAATCTACTATCTATAAATCCTGGTGATAAATTGTGTCTTGAGAAATCACGATTATTATGTGAAATTCCACGGAACGTCTGCAACTTGTTCTGATAAATACCGAACATCGTGTTCTTATAACGTATGTATGTGTGAAGCCTATTCACACGACGTACACAATGTATAAACTGATTTATATAGCGCCAACCATGAGCTTTCCGGCTTCTTGTTAAAATTATTGCCGAGACAAATTATAATTCTGGTATACGGTAAATTGCAGAAGCGCTGTCGTGCAAATTACACTTCGCCTGATTTGTTAGTTAATTGCAAGTCGAAATAAATATCTGCCAATTTCAGGCAAATAATTGGTTCAAAACATAATTTATATTATTACACATCAGTATGATAACGATTGTACCATTTTGTTGATTTCCGTCTCATTAGCACACCACGTGTGCACCTATTAAATGCTGACTTATGTTTGGGCTCTTTAAAATCACATTAGAGCGGATTATCAACCCGAAAGCTAATCAGCATGATAAGTTTAAATTGTCTACTTTGAATTTCAACACATGTAATTGTATCTGGCGACGGTTATGATACTTGTTCCCCTAAACGCCAAACATTGAAATGGACATTCTTGATTAAAGACATCACATTAACTAATGTTTGAAATTTGTAAATTGTTAACAGTTCAGAAAACACAGGTTAAGTTCGAAGTTTGTCACTGTCCAATGATTTTGACTGAGCAAAATGCGCCTTAGAAATAATAATCTCTGTGTTTCTAAATGATATCTTGACCAAACTTCAAAGAAATAAGTATATGTATAAAGTCCAGATAAAGGGACCAATTGTCATTAATATAAAATGATTTATTAGCTCATTCCATTCGGAAATCAACAAAATGGTACAATCGTTATCATACTGATGTGTAATAATATCTTGATATTTGGTTTGTGAACCACCTTTAATAACACAACGGTCATCGTCAAGTTGGAGTAAACATTTTACATAAAATTTGACTTCTTTGATCTTAACACACCAAAAGCCATCTCTTTCGAGCGGACGTGGGATCTCATAAGTTTTAAACGCAAATGAGCAACGCAAAACGTCATTCGTATACATGCATTGATTATATGCAGTGACAAACATTGCATGGCATAAGTGTTGCCCTATGTTTATCGTGATTATTTGGTTCCGAGTATTTACAAATTCGTGTACATGTACTTCAGACGCTATATTTTGTGAAATAGTATAATCGACGTGGAATACTTGGTAATAGTAGATTATTATCATATTCTTACACACTGTATAAATCATAATTAATAACTCATCATTAATGTGTCTTTAATATGTAATAAAACACCTTATATGGTTTTCTTTTGGAAAAAAACGTTTTGTATTCATTTAGGTTCCGCAACCCCGCCCCTAAGCTCAGAGGGTGCCACTTTTAGTATTTTCAAACTACACCTTTAGATTCGCCGTTTCGCGTGGACTGCGGGTGCTTAATATAAACTTGCGGAAACAACACGGCTTTACCAATTATGATGCCCAAAAGCTCTCCACGATAACGGCCGAACTGCCAACTTTGAACAATAATACCAATTCTGGTGCCCTAACCTGACCCATTCCCTGACTCTGATGGCGCCACTCTTGAAACCTTACACCACACCATTAATTCTGTTCGTGGATATTTGTATAGATCTATTAAATTTAGAAGAAATCGGCGACAATTTAATATTGTTAATATTGTTATTAATGTTGTTGCCTTTCTCTCCCCATATATACTGACCCATATACGGTGCGACTTGGTCATCTTTATCCATGTGGTTCCCACCCCCATCCCCGACTCGAGCGGCACCAATTTGGCGTCTTAAAATTTTAATTACACGATTAGATTCATCGCATCTTGGAGATGATTGTATATAAATGTTATGAAAATCGGCGACAAAATATGTTGTATCAGTTTTTTTTTTGTAAATGTTTTTATTCAGACAATATATCATAACACAATATATATATATATATATATATATATATATATATATATATATATATATATATATTGTGTTATGATATATTGTCTGAATAAAAACATTTGCAAAAAAAACAAACTGATACAACATATTTTGTCGCCGATTTTCATAACATTTATATACAATCATCTCCATGATGCGATGAATCTAATCGTGTAATTAATATATATATATATATATATATATATATATATATATATATATAGATGACATGTTACAATTATTACAACAAATTTAATATATATATATACCTTACATTACAAAGAAATGTGTCTGTTTTTATGTTTTTTTCTGGGGCTGGGGTGTGGATATACGAATTTCTTACATAGTTTCTAAAAATTAATTTGATATCACATATTCTATTATCTAGTTAAATCATTTGTTGCACATATACTATCGGGATTTCGTACCAAAATAACAAATAATAAATATTGTCGTCTATGTATATGGAATATGATTTATCATCGGTTAAGATCACAATGCATGATAGGCATATGCCATAGAACAGTGGTCAGTGATGATTTGAGTGAAAATATGTTAACACTGCCGATTTTGTCATTGATTTACGGGAAAAAGAGTAAGACAAAACCGTCAGTGTGTGCGCATAGCCATTGTTGTGCGTTCCATATACTATGCCGACAAATATAAACAAGCATTTGTTAAGATTTGGTTATGATATATGTACAGGATGTCATAATATCAGGCAGCGTGCAGTGAAAGTTATACCAGTATTATGTTTATGTTCCATTCATAGCTAATATAGATTAATCACTAGGGGGGGTTATGGGTCAGTTCTTCGAGTTGCGACCATCGTTCACTGAACGGCTTATATCGAGAATGGCTATAATAGTAAACCCGTTCCGTGATAAACTGTGTGTGCAAATCTCTCCCAGTTACAACAACATTTGGTAATGTGTTATTGAGTTTCGATTTGTAAATGTAAATATGGTATCTCACGAATATCAGGAGGAAACGAATCCACGAGTGGAGAGTTGTGTCTATGGACACGCTGAATAGTGCCATCGCCGTTGTGATTTTAATTCGATAGTTTGTCTTATCATAGACCCAGTTCTCTACTTGTTTCCAAAATCGTTGTATGATAGGGCATTCCCAGAATATGTGAATTATAGACTCAGTTTGAGATTTACAAAACGTGCATGTGTCATCATCTGAAAGTTTTATTTGTTTTAGGAACCTTTTCGTGCATATAATACGCGTGTTAACTCTATATTGGAACCATTTTAGTTTTGTGTCCGAAACGTGAGAGAAGGGGTAACTGAACACCTCATTCCACCAATCATCATCATATGTATGATTCAGTACATTTTCCCATTTGTTAATTTGCTTGCCCGGTCGTCCGCGCGGTAGCATTGTTTTATATATAGACTTTGAGCTTTCTGGTGTGATTAATTCCTTCAGTTGATACGGAATAATGGGGTGCGGGGCTTCATCAATACAATGCACTTTTCACGCTCTTTAATATAATGTGTTACTCCATGAAAGGTCAAAAAGTCAATATTTATAGCATGATTGTCTTTAAATGTACGATGTGACATAATATTCCCCGACGAATCAAAGAAATCCGAAATATAAAGCAAATATTTTGTCTTAAATAATTTCAAACGGGATAATATTAACTTGGATGTGTCTGTAAAACCAATTAGAGGAAGGGAATGAAATTCACAAGTATTTGTTGGATGTATTTTGTCGCAGTATAGCGTCCATGCGTTCAATACATCTTTCCAAAAGAGGTTATCAACTGACTTCGCTTGTGTTTTTAATATATTTGGTGCCATGAGGTACCAAAAGCCTTCAAAAAGGGGATTAGATTGTTCCAAAACGGTAACCCATGCTGCCTTCTTTGTGATTGCTCGCTTTACCCATGAAATCTTCAAAGATTTGATAAATGTGGATATTTCAACCATTTTACATCCGCCTTCGGCAAATTCTTGGGTAATATGTTTTCTGGACCAATTGAAACCATACAGTATTTGATTCAGTTTCTTAATAAATTCATCTGATGGATTTGGTAGTGTTTGGAAGAGATAAACCAGTTTTGAAATCGCTAGTGATTTAACAACAGTGATTCTACCAGTACACTGAGATTACGTCTATTCCATGCCGCTAATGTGTTTTTCAATTGGTTAATGCATTTTGAGAAGTTAATCTCAACCAAACCATTAATATCATGGTGAAAATCAATTCCTAAAATTTTGAATGTTTCTGGGTTCCAGTTAAGTTTCCAACGGTCACATATTGTTTCTGTGCAATCTGATTTTGTACCAATCCACACTGCCTGTGTCTTATTGTAATTAATCTTTAATCCTGAAATATGCTTGAATTTGTCGAGTACATTCATCGCTGATTCCAGAGACCTTGGTGACCCATCGAGGAACACATATATGGCAGGGAATGTGAGCAGAATAAAACAGGGTCACCATTTTCGTTTCACGTAGAGGCCCTTGAAACAAGTGGAAACAAGTGGAAACAGACATCCCGCCCAGTGAAATTTTCATTGCAGTCCGTTTCAGAGTCAGTTTAGAAATCATCCTTTTCAACTTTCAGACCATGCTTGGTATTCCGTGCACTTGATGTTTACTCACAGTATACAAAATGGTGGATTTGTTTGTTTAAATTGTTTTTTATTTTTCTGAGATCATGGAAACGCTGGAAACAGAGGAAACAAACCATTCCCGAACAATATTAAGACTCGGGAGCAATTTTATTTCAAGTTGATTCAGTGGAAACACACGAAACAAACTGGGACAGTGGTAACACTATATATTTTTATTTAATTTTTTTTTCTTCTTATACGATGGAAACAGACGAAACAGAGGAAACAAACCATTCCCGAACAATATTAAGATTCGGGAGCAATTTTATTTCGAGTTGATTCAGTGGAAACATCACGAAACAAGCTGGGACAGGGTAACACTATATATTTTTATTTAATTTTTTTTTTGTTTTTTTTTCTGATACGATGGAAACAGACGAAACAGATGAAACAAACCATTCCCGAACAATATTAAGACTCGGGAGCAATTTAATTTCGAGTTGATTCAGTGGAAACATCACGAAACAAACTGGGACAGTGGTAACACTATATATTTTTATTTAATTTTTTTTTCTTTTTTTTTTCTGATACGATGGAAACAGGAAACAGAGGAAACAAACCATTCCCGAACAATATTAAGACTCGGGAACAATTTTATTTCGAGTTGATTCTGTTGAAACATCACGAAACAAACTGGGACAGTGGTAACACTATATATTTTTATTTAATTTATTTTTCTGGGTTTTTTTCTGATACGATGGAAACAGACGAAACAGAGGAAACAAACCATTCCCGAACAATATTAAGACTCGGGAGCAATTTTATTTCGAGTTGATTCAGTGGAAACATCACGAAACAAGCTGTGACAGTGGTTATACTATATATTTTTATTTAATTTATTTTTTTGTTTTTTGTTTCTTCTGATACGATGGAAACAGACGAAACAGAGGAAACAAACCATTCCCGAACAATATTAAGACTCGGGAGCAATTTTAATTCGAGTCGATTCAGTGGAAACATCACGAAACAAGCTGGGACAGTGGTTACACTATATATTTTTATTTAATTTATTTTTTTGTTTTTTTTTCTGATACGATGGAAACAGAGGAAACAAACCATTCCCGAACAATATTAAGACTCGGGAGCAATTTTATTTCAGGTTGATTCAGTGGAAACATCACGAAACAAGCTGGGACAGTGGTAACACTATATATTTTTATTAAATTTAGTTTTTTGTTTTTTTCTTCTGATACGATGGAAACAGAGGAAACAGAGGAATCAAACCATTCCCGAACAATATTAAGACTCGGGAGAAATTTTATTTCGAGTTGATTCAGTGGAAACATCACGAAACAAGCTGGGACAGGGTAACACTATATATTTTTATTTAATTTTTTGTTTTGTTTTGTTTTTCTGATACGATGGAAACAGATGAAACAGAGGAAACAAACCATTCCCGAACAATATTAAGACTCGGGAACAATTTTATTTCAATTTGATTCAGTGGAAACATCACGAAACAAGCTGGGACAGTGGTGACACTATATATTTTTTATTTTATTTTTATTTTTTTCTGATACGATGGAAACAGATGAAACAGAGGATACAAACCATTCCCGAACAATATTAAGACTCACAATAAGCTAAAACTTCTGGACATTTCAATCGAGCCCAGAGGGCACTCACATTAATCGATAATGCTCTGAGCTGGGTCCTGTTATGTTTAGGTATGTGTGTTGGAGATGATGTATGATATTCATTATCCATTTGTTGCAAAAATATTTCACCAGTCTCGGTGCCTGCATTATTTTGATGAATAACATCTAGAGTACATATATCTCCCCCATATTAGTCTGGTCGATAAAAGGTTTGACCTAGAAACAATTTGGACTAAGTTGGTTTGTATATCATTTTGAAGAGGAATATATCCTCCATAACATATCCAAAATCCGCTAAAATCCGCTTTGAGCATTTTTTGTAATTCAAGATGGCGTCCAAGATGGCTGCCATTTTCATATAAGTCAGCTTGATGCAATTATAGTGAGAACATCTTGTCATATGTATACACATGTATACATTTTTGTGAAGCTAAGACATAACGTCAACTTTATGTGCCAAAATTGGAACTCCCCGCCCAAGATGGCCGCTAAAATGGCGACCGGAAGTGGAATTGTTACGTTTTTTTTAATAATATCTTTAAGATAAGTTTCCGTGGTTTGGAACTGGTTGAGAATTTTACCTTTATTTTGTATTTAGCATGTTAACTGACCATTGGGGCAATGAAATATGCTCTTCGTGGGGTACACACCCCTTCTGATCACTCAAAAATTCGATTTTACAAAACGCGGTATAACATTTCACAAAAGATTCCCAAGATTCTAATCATATTTCATCAAGAAGTGGGAAAAACTGTGCAATGTAACTGATCCATTCTATATCTTATTGATATTCGAACTCAATGGTACCAAAATTGTCACTTTGGCTCAAAATGGCTGCCAAAATGGCCGCCAAAATATGGGAAATGGTAATTATTATCCCAGCGTGCCACGCCACCGCTTACATGTTATGGTGGTGCACACAGTTGACTATTATGTCTAATATAGCTTGAGTACTAACATTTCTGATGCGGTTTGGGTATTTTGTTACTATTTTAACCACTGAAATTACAAGAATTATTCGAAATTTTCTGTCACAATCCTGATATCAAAATCGGCAAAAAATCGCTGCTCAGGTTTGAGCCATTTTTTGAAAGTAAAATGGAACCATGTTTGGTATCAAAGATGTTTATTGTTTTGATATGTGTTACATGTGTCACACTGAGTTGTTTTAGACAAAATTACTCAAGATGGCTTCCAAAATGGCAACCAAGTTTGGTAAACATTATTATATACATATACATATGTGTATATACGTGGTGTATACGTATACATAATCAATTGTGACTCACGTGCTACTTAATTAACTAAATGTTCTATTCTGATTGTCCCTGTACCCTACGAGTCATGACAAATTCATTTTGATGAATGCAATACGGATTTTGTCTAAAACTTCCTTGTGTTTGAACGGAAATGGGCAGAACGTTGAAACCGAACTGAGATGGATCATATTATGTGGCTATTCTGTTCCATTAGCATCAACATTGATCAACTTAATACAGTGTGTATGTCTGTTGACTGTCTGGTTATAGGCGATGTGAGTAGGTATACATGGAATTATTGTATTCATGAATGGTGTGAATAGTTATACAATGTGTGACTATATGGCCATGGATGGGATGTCCACAGTGAGATGTATAGGTATATAAGGAATAGCTGTATGCTGATGTGTGAGGTGAACATGTTTACAGCGAGTGGCTGTCTGGTCATTGAAGTGGTGTATGGTCATAACGAGAGCAGCTACACTGTCCTGTATGTATACATGGAGTGACTGTGTGGTCAGTGGTGGGCTGTACATATGTACATTGGGTGGATGTATTGTCATGGGCGGGTGTTGGATGTATGGTAATGGATGGGTGTATGCATAAATAGGGTGTGGTTGTGTGGTTATGGGCAATGTGTATATGTGTACATGGAATGACTGCACGGTCATTGTTGAAGTGTATATGCATACCTGGAGTACAATTTGATGGCCATTGGCAGCTAGTGCATATAGAGAGCAACCTCATGGTGATGAATGGGATGTATATGTTAATATGTACTATTGTATTGTCATCGGTGGTGTGTACAAGCATACAGTAACTAGCTGAATGCTCGTGGAGAGGGTGTATATGAATACAGCGAGTGGCTGAATGGTCACGATTGAGCTGTATATGCTGAAGTGTACGAATGGCCGTGTGTGCGGGGTATTGGTATATCTAAACGGATTGTATGGTCATTGGTGGGGTATATATACACACCTGGAGTGACGCTGTGGTCATGGGTGATGTGTATATGTATTTCACGAGTGACTACATGGCCATGGCACGGCCAATATGTACATAGGTATATGGGGATTGACAGTATGACACAATTAATGGTGGGGTGAATTGATATACAAGGAGTGACTATGATCACGACTGTTGTTTATGCGTATACAGCGAGAAGCTGAAATGTCATGGGTCAGGTGTATATGCAAGTCTGGAGTGTACGAATGGCCGTATGCGCGGTACGAGACATTGATATATCTAGAAGGGCTGTAATGCCACTTTTGTGAGGTTATATGTATATACCTAGAGTGACTCTATGGTTTTGGGTTGGGTGTATATGTATATCTTGAGTGGCTATATGGTCATGGGTGTCACAAATATGTATATATACAGGGAGTGAGACTGTATGACCACTGGTGAGGCAAATAGATATACAAGAAGTAATATATGACAATGGATGTAGCGAACAGGGGTATGGAGTGACTGTATGGTCATCGGTTAGGTGTACATGTATATATTTAGTGGCTGTATAGCTATGCATGTGGCAAATACATATACATGGAGTGACTGTATGGACTATGGTTAGGTGAATAGGTATACAAGAGGTTACTTTGTGTTCATGTATGTAGTGAATATGTATACAGGTCATGTGAGGTGTAGGGGTATACCTGGTGTGTCTGCAATGTTATTAACGGCTATATGGCCATGCGTTGGTGTGGGTAAACCCAATTGTGGCTGTATGGTAATGGGTGAGGTGTATGTCTATACAGCGAGTGGCACATGGCCATTTACGTGGTATTCATGTATGTATATGGAGTGACTGCATGCTCATGTGTGATTTGTACTGGTGCACCTTTGTGTGACTATCACTTTCCACAATAACTCAAGGATATGTTAATCGATAGAGGTAATATCAGAGTGTTCTCCACATTAATTGCGTTTTATATGCAATGTGAAGAAAACGGTTTTCCTGACAATAGTTTATAAGTTGTTGATGCTAATGGGCCAGAGTAGCCACATAATATGATACCTGTCAGTTCAGGTTCAACGTTCCGTCCGTTTCCGTAAAAAGCATGGACATAATCCCAAAAGAGGTGTTCGGCAAAATTCATACTGCATCCCTTAAAATTAATTTGTCGTGCCCCATAAGGTTTTGGGACAACCATAATATAAGATTAAGTTGTCAATTGATTAAGTAGCATGTTTAATAACCAAGTGAGTCACAATTTGCTACAATTTCGGAACAGCCGAGAATAATGTTCGGAATATAAACTTTTTACTAAATTTGGTTGCCATTTTGCATGTAATCTTGAGTAATATTGTCTAAAACACCACACTATGCCATATTTGAGGCATATCAAAATAAAAAGAACCTTTGATACTAAAGATAATGATTTTTTAGCAGAGTTTGATGCTGTTTGTGATAGAAAAATCCCATTATTCTGGTAAGTTCAGAATGTTAAATAGTAAAAATTAATAAAGGTGCATAAGAAATGTTGGTATTCAATGTATATAATACGCAATAGTCATTTGTGTACATCACCATAAATTGTAAGCGGTTGCATGGCACGTTGGGATAATAATTAACATTTTTCCATATTTTGGCGGCCATTTTGACAGCCATTTTGAGCCAAAGTGACAATTTTGGTACCATTGAGTTCGAATATCAATAAGATATAGAATGGATCACTTACATTGCACAGTTCGTCCCACTTCTTGGTGAAATGTGACCAGAATCCCAAAGGGGATCTTTTGTAAAATGTTATACCGCGTTTTGTAAAATCGAATTTTTGAGTGATCGGAAGGGTGTGGACCCCCACGAACAGCATATATCATTGCTCCAATGGTCAGTTAACATGCTATATACAAGATAAAGTTACAATTCTTAACCAGTTCAAAACCTCAGAAACTTATCTTAAAAGTATTAGTAAAAACGTATAAATTCCGGTAGCCATTTTGGCGGCCATCTTAGACGGGAAGTTTCAATTATGGCACATACAGATGGCATTATGTCATAGCTTCACAACAATGTATACAAGTGTATACATGTACATATGACAAGATGTTCTCACTATAATTGCATCGCGCTGACTTATAGGAAAATGGCAGCCATCTTGGACGCCATCTTGAATTAAAAAAATTGCTCCAAGCGGATTTTAGCGGATTTTGGATATGTTATAGAGGAGAGCTTCCTCTTCAAAATGATATAAAAACCAACTTAGTCCAAATTTTTTCTAGGTTGACCATAAAATTTGAGTTTATCGACCAGACTATATGTGGCGGGTCTGGGTAGGATAATATCATATTTCGGGACTCATTATACATATATTCCATATCATCATCAGGAATCAGGTCCCATTGGGTATTATTTCTGGTATAAGGTGTACTTATATCTGCACGTGCATGTGGCGATGTTGGGTAGAATACTATGTTGTTAATGGGTTCATTATACATGTAGTTCATGTCATCATCACATAATAGGACCACGTGGGCATCAAACAGAGCATCGTGTATTGCCCCATTGGTGTTCATACCATATGTGGTAATAGCATCACTGGGTGGGTCATTGATAAAACCACTGTTGTTCGAACAAACATCAAATCCGTTAGTTTTACTTGTATTTGGAATTCGGACGAACCGGCGCCCCGACATCAAATATTCACCCGGGAAATCCCCTTGTATGTTACCGCATGCATTCTCAATCGGCCGACTTAAAGAAAGACAGTAAGATTTGACCTCAATCTCAGAGCATTGTGTGGCATAATTAGCGAGCATGTCATCGTTAAGACACATGCATACCATTCCGCCTGATTCTAACTGACTTGACATTATATTTTGTGGCAAACGGTTTGATTCATTGTGAGATGATATTTTGGACATAAGATCACCACTGACATGCGGACTGGCCGATGCACACGTGGAGCTTAGCATGTTTTTGTTCGGCTCGTCTGAATAACAGTAATCATGTTCCGCGTGACTGCTCGAGTTTACGATGATTGATTGTCCACTGTCTACGGAGACGTGACCAGTGAGAATTTTACGCAAGTGTTTACATTCAATGTTATTACGCCACATGTGGTGTAAGTTGTTTCGGAGATTTTGATATTCTGTGGTCGACTGGGCGAATGGGAGATTTTTTTTTTTACCTTACTCAATCGTACCGATAGAATCACGTAGATGCTGAAATTGTAAAGTTAACGCCACCGGTGTATAATATGTTTTTGAAAATATGACTCAATCGTATCGATAGAGTCAGGACAGGCTGAAATTGTAAACTTAAAGTCACCGGTGTAATAATATGTTGTTGAAAATATAAATAATCTGATAGCCTGAAAATAATGTATAACCCATTGGGAGCCCCTGGTGTAGTGAAGTGAATTATGGGTAATATTAATTGGAGTGCGCATGCCTGTTATGTTGGAGTAACCGCTATCTGTTATTTTCTGGTCATCAAGTCAAAATTGTAACGTATACACAATGTGTTTGTACCGATGGATGTATCGTGACTCGACTCGTTTTCGTGGTCATATAGGCCCTAACATATGATCACGAAAACGAGTCGCGATATCTGATAGAATTCCAGGAATCGTACATTCACTTTCAATAGTATAGATTCTCTGAATCTGCCGCGGAATTCCCAAAATTGTAGCTACTTTCATTTTCAATAGGATTTTCCGAATTTTCACTTTTCACTTTTACCACGCAAAGCGACCTTAGTTGACACATATATATGGCACACTGGCTGAGTCCATGACAAATAGTTTATCTAGCATTGCTTCGTTCATTTAATTAAAGCTCACCTTGTTAAAACGCATGTCAATCGTATTTGTTTACAAATTGCATTGGGTGGGTGCGACGATTTGCAGTAGGGCCCTATTTGCGGACGTCACTTTGCGGAAGTCCCCGAATTCGCGGCGGTCCCCTAAAATGGGCGATATATGTAGATTTTAATGAGGGAACGGGTGCGTATATGTCAACTGATACCTATTTTAAACAAATAACGACACGATCATCATAATAGAGGTTTGTTCTATCAATTATATATGCGCCGAGTTCACTTGGTGCAAATCAAACGGCGATAAATATTCTCGTGTGCCAGAAGGACTCCTTAAAGTTGTAAATAAGATGAATATTTATAAGATGTTATTTAACAAGTCAATCAAATAATATTATTCATTAGTTAGCGCCTATATTAGCGCTAACTAATGAATAATATTTTATATTATAATTATATTATAATTTATATTTATGGCTAATAATATGATCTTGGTGGCGTTACAATTTCTGACTATGGTTTTCTTGTCAATATTGTTATGGTTATGCATTGGGCTAGAATAATTACCAGCGTACATGCTGTCAATTGGACTGTGTCTAGTACACATTTTGGGGGACTGTTTTCGTTCAATATCGGCATTATTATAGGTATGCATCGGAATTAACACTGACAGTTCGCTCAATGAATCACGACATAATATTGCGAGTAATTTGATGTTCCTAACTTGGCCTCATATTTAGAGTGATTTGATGTTCCTAACTTGGCCTCATATTTAGAGTGATTTGATGTTCCTAACTTGGCCTCATATTTAGAGTTCTTTGATGTTCCTAACTTGGCCTCATATTTGATGTTCCTAACTTGGCCTCATATTTAGATATGATCAACATAATGTGAAAAATGTCGAAATTTAACGTAAACAATTGAAACAATTCTGTGCAATTTCCGGTTTCGAATATATACGGTGCTATTATTATGCAATGTCAACATTAAAAATGGTCGTGGAGACACCAGACAACATGGTCTCGAATATGGCCTCCATTTTTCATAAAAGGCACAAAGTCAGTTTGTTGCAAATTATGGATAGAAAATCTGGTAAAATGTATATAGTTTTGTGAAGTAAATACACAATGCCACCTTTTATTCAATACTGGAACTATTCGTCCAAAATGACCACCAATATGACCGCCGGAATTGGAAATTTTGACTATTGTTCACTAATAGCTTCCGGATCAGTTTCGGCAGCTAAAAATGGTGGGGAATTGAGTTCTGACTCAATGTTGTTTGATTTCGATTTTATAAAACGCAGTAAAAAAAATCGCCATTTCGATTTTAGTCATATTTCAACAAGAAACGATCAGAACTGAGCGAGGTCAGTGGAGCATACTGTTAATTTTGAACATTGCACATAAATGGAACACAAATTGTCACTTCGGCTCGAAATGACTGTCATAATTACAGCTAAAATATGGAAAATGGTACATGTTGCCCGCAACGTGCACTCTAATCGCATAACGTTGTGGTTGAAGAATAATAGTGGCTAATCTGCGCTCTTTACACTGAGTAGCAACATTGGTAACCGGATGGTTCTCCGTCGAAAACAACATAAACCCAGCCGATATCACAAGCTGTTTATGACCAAAAAGTTTTTGTCTAATCCGCTGTTTGACAACATCTTGTCGTGACTACATACATGTCTACACGGCCACTTTTTTCAAGTTAACATTACTTAAACTATGAGGGATATAACAAGGAAGAACATGAGCAGGGGGGGAGTTAAGTCCTGGGATTGTAGGGGTACCATATCAACGCCTGAACGAGAGAGAAAAGTACGCTTGTTACAGTTTTCATTTATTTTATTTATTAAAAAAGTTATTGTAACCAGGATAGAAGTATATGGGAATAAATAATTCGAGAATGATGTGTTTGTGTGATCTGCCTTCACGCATGCGTGTAACTTGTATGACAATTCTCTAAGGTTGTAGTAATAGAGTAAGAGAACCAACACATCTTTATCATCAAGATGAACAACGACCCGTCACTTTGTGAATCAAAGCGTATTCGGATGCAATGAAAAACAATCCATATTATCCCGGGATAAGGAAATGGTTATACCAAATCATTGTAATACATGTACATATATAGTGCGTTATTTTCCTAATCTGCCAGTCAGCCTGAGCAATACAATCATTGATCAAATAGCTCCAAATAGCTCTTCACAAAAAAGACACCTCTTTATAAAGCCGCGGGCGTTCTTTTTTGTTTTGTGTTTAGAAATCGTCACGTGGATTTTGTTAATTAATTTAGCGATATTGGGAAACTTACCAAGCTTGAGGGTATATCTGAAGATTACTACAAACAAGCTAAAGCTGTCATCACTGTTACTAGTGAATGACTATGTTCCGTTCTCGCTCGGTCGATCCAATATAAACAAATCATGCTAGCACAGTAGCAACTAAACACTGCAGATCCTGCTCTCGAACAAATAATTTTTCCTGCACGAAGAGCGAGATACACAGGAACGCGGGACAACCAGGCCCAGCGACAACCCCACCGAGTGTAAGTTTGGTCGGGTTGTCCCGATCTTCGGGTTTGAGTTGTCCCAATTTTTTATTAAATATTGTTACTCGTATTCACAATTTTATCTTCATATTTTCTTCGAATCTTCGAATATATATATTCATATTTTAAAACACGAATAATTTACTTAATTTCTTTGAGATGCATAGTTTCTCAGACTCAGATATGTGCTTTTCTGGTCCCAAATTAGTAAATATATATATATATATATATAGCTATATATATATATATATATATATATATATATATATATACATATATATGTATATATATATATATATGTTAGACGAAAGCTCGTGAGAAAAAATTATACAATATATAGGTCTTAAAGTTGTTACCATTTATTTCAACCCAACTATCAATCAGACCTATACGGCTACACTACTATATATATATTGTTATTCGTATTACATCGGGTTGACACCGCCACCAAGCATACTATAATCCGTATGTATCATAACTACAAGTCATTTTTTCTTCGAAAATAGTTACTCATATTTTAAAACACGAATAAACTGCTTGATTAATTTAAGTTGTCGCTAAATAAGCACAGTTTCTCAGAATCAGATATGTGATGTTCTGGTTCCAAATTAGTATATTATATATATATATTGTTATTCGTACTACATCACTATATTCCGTTCCACTGTACACTTCTTTATCACAACTACAAGTACATGTATCTATCCTCGTGTTTTCCAATATATTTGATTCTTATTTTACATAAATTTGACTAAGTTATATTTTATTCTTTATGTGGGTCGAGTTTTCCCGGGTCGATCCCTGGGTCGGTGGTCCCTTTCTCATACACACGATGCCGGTTCAACGCATGCGTCAAATTATTTTCACGTCATATATACTGCGACTATTGTTTCTTCCCAATAATACACATGGTTTGGTAATCTTAATATATTCGTTTACAACCTTGAAGAAATGACACACAAAATAATCATGCAAGAAGTTTAACAATAAAACCATGAAATATTAGTAATGTTCATGAAATTGTTCATATTAATATATAGTTTATGTATACCTACATGCATATTAATATTCCACGCAAGCACTCGTTAACTGAATTTAACAGGACAAATGTCATATTCAGAATAAAGGAAGTTTACAACTTGTGCAATTAAAGGTACAATCATGATTCCAGTCCTACAATTACAACAACAGTATAAAACATTCAATTTAACATCGTTATCTAAAATTGTCGACACCATATGACAAATTGAAGCTCTACATACATGTACAAAAGAATATCAGTCTGTTATTTAAAAATTAACAAAATCATACATAATGTTGATATCCCTCTAAAACATAGAAACTGTAATAAATTTATGCAGAGAAAATTTAATAACAAACAAAATAGCATCTCTCTTTTGACACTTCTTGTTCAAAACATGTTATTTTATACATCAGAAATTTAAAAAAATATATATTATAATCTGTAAAGTTAGCCCGCAAACCTGATACATGTGTTAATAACAATATGATCTATATAACTATATGTATGGTATATATAGTAACATAGTATATGGCTACCGATCAAAAATAAATTCCCAACAGCAGAGAGATTTATTCTGACGAAACTGAAATTTCTTGTTGTTCCAACATTAAAACAAGCATGCCACGTAAATATATTTTCTGCGTTACTGTCTATGCACCCGGTACAAGACACATGGGCAGGAACCTATGTCATAGTTTGCTCTAAAATGGCGGCATGATATCACTCCTGGCAATTGCAACATTCATGTTTTCTATATTACCCAAAGCTATCAGCGAACTATTAATACTACCACTCGTCTCGGATACCGCATAAACCGGGTATCGAGCAGATTCAGGTGTTCAAATTTCACGGCCTAAAAAAATAGTCACTTGAACACATATCTTCTCAACAGCCAAATATATGGGGTGGGGATTCACAGTTAGCCAGCAACAATTGATGCATTTGCTCTCGTTTCGGTTGAGTTATTTACAAAGGTGAACGCATGAATACTAACTTTGATATGAGACATCGTGCCACCATTTTCGAGAAAGTTACTTATATATTTTGGTAAAAAGTCATGCACTTTTTTGACAGCTTCGTGTTAAAGATACGAATAATAGCATCGACGGACTTTCACTGCACCATGCGATTTAGTTGTTTCATCATAAATATAACTCAATTAGCACACCAAAGTTTTTGGGGTAGGTATTTCTTGTCCGTAATATTTCCATGTGTGCTCATTAGTCAATCATGCATGTCTCTTCTCGTGGTAGGTGATACTGGTAGGTGATACTGATAACTGCGAATTATTTTTGTTAACATTTTAACTATTTACTAAAATACGGAACGCAATTAAAAATGCTTTTGGATTGTCCGAATCTTTGTTTGTTTGATTTTTTGTTCTTCCGTTCTTCCAGTGATGTATTACGAGAAGCACATAATGTAAAGACTCCACAGGCGTTAATATAAAATTATCTGTGTCGAAGATTGTGTCAATGGTAAAGCAAGAGCAATTTGTTGGCCAGATTAGGAAGCAAACTGGTGCTTCGGTTCGGAATTACATAGGTGATCGCAGCAATAGTTTGTGCAAGAAATCCATGGGTGTAATATCGGGTATGGCTCAAACACATTTACATGTACAACAATCGCAAACTTATGTCACTGCAACAAATTGTTCTTCGATTTTGATCGACGATCTAGAATTACTTGATAACTGGACCAATGTGTGGCTGGTCTCTCTTAACGCGTCCCAAACACAAACGATGAAATATCTCTATTCACCACAATCGCAACACTCATTATAAAAAATACTACTTTGAACACAATATTTGGGAAATTGGGACCCATACAAAAAATCAGCCACATGTTCGGCGTGGAACAGAGAAGATCGTTCCGTGTTTGTCTATTCCGGACATGGTAGTAATACAGAACGTTTAATTGTTTTACGAAAAATGGCTGCGATCAGAGCATATGGAACCGGTATATCAACATTTCGTGCATGTGTCAACCTATCTTTAATATGCCTCCTTCCAAATTACGTAGAAAACATTTGGAAGCTCCAATGAACCATGAATGTGTAATATAATAGAATACATTAGTACTAAAAACCAAACCCAATTAATTCAATTTTGGTGAAGTAATACATTACTTTGCATTACATGTAATGATAAAGGTTGGATTACATCACTATGCATTACTTCATAAAAAGTAATGCATTGTGATGTACAACCAGTGCGCATTACCATTGTGCCATCCCTGCATGATGCATATGGGTCCTATAGTATCCTTTAGACTAGCGGCGTTTCTAGCTTACTGAATTTTCGTCAGATGAGTCATCATTTAAATATCTTTTAGCAAATGACATATTCGTTCTACATATTATTGTCGGATAACTACTACATCGACTGAATTCAATAATTTGGCAGCATTGCGGTATTCGTTCAATTTATACGATTGATAAATATATTTCCGTGAAAATGGGAGATTTTTCAGCAAAGAATATATTTATCAGCTCGCAATGACAGTGAAGTCACAGCTAATCATTTCCGCTTGGTCTGATGTAGATATATGGCATTTTGTAGTAGTTTCAACACCAAAATGTTGCTTAATGAGTGAGGACATATAGCAACAGGACTTGATATAGCAAAATCCCGAATTTATGTAGAACCACACTGGTGGGTATCATTCATCAACCAATTGACCATAGTCGCCATTAATTCCAATATTTTGATTATATTAACGTGAACTATGTATATTTCTTCTTCCTTGAATCCTTTCCTCAAATTGTTTTACCGTGGGCAGGGATATCCGACCGCTTTTTGGTATCATCGGTTTGTTGAATTCCATTTTGTATTGATTGGACAAGCCCGTCAAAAAATAAACGAGTAACTGGATGCCGCAAGTTTAATTGACTGCTGCTGCTGGTGAGTTATATTGCTATTTCAAATACGATTGGAGTATGTTTTAATGTTTCAGTAATACAGAGGTCAACCCGACGAGCCATAATACGTTTGGGATTAATTGGATGAAACATGCCGAAGTTTTTGACGATGCAAAGAATAAAACCCAAGTTGACTGTAAAATTCCTGTAAAATTTAAAAATATTTGTCCAATGTTGGCTGCAGGGGGGAATTGATGGATTAAATGTGAAAACCAAGATGGCCGTTTGCAGCCATGTTGTTTAACAAATTTGGAATAACAATGATGGCTCCCAACTAGTGGACACCCTAAGATCCGCATTAAGTTTAGAGTGACGATTTGACGAGGCATGTGGCATATAGATGTAGCAGGCCACCTTCCATTGTATTAATATATTACAATGCGTTCATTGTTATTTCGACGGTCGGTAACCTTTGATAACTTTCCTCACTTCAAATTGTACTTTGCATGCATATTCGTAATATTACCTATATTTGTCAGAAACTAACTCATAATTTGCACATTCATCTAATTATAACCTAACTAACTGTTATAATTCTTATCTTATTCGTATTCATTCACATCGTCGTTACATTGTATTTATATCATTGTGGCATTTTCCCACTCTTCGTGTCAAGCTATAAATAGCGGGACGTCATTGGTAACTTCCGTCTTTAGTTGTTACCTTAGTGATTTCTGACGCTGTTTCTGTAACGTCTAATTTCAAGGTAGCTACCTTAAAGGGGTAGCTGTGGGTATCACTTGTGGGTATCACCTGTAGGTAGTACTACCAACTTTGGGTCGCCTCGTATAAAAGGGCCGACACTAACTACAGTGGGTACACTCTAGATAGATCACGATTAACGGTTATTTTGTCGCGTAGTAAAGTTCGGTCGATGTGAAAAAGTAGTAACGTTCCGGATTTGTTTACCGACTTTTGATGTACTTTGAGTGACTTAATTGATTTATTAAGACCCACAACGGGCATTCATTGTCAATATTTGTGGGGTTTTGGAGTGCCACCCCTATCATTGGCTAAATTTGTTAAGACATTTGGCGAATTGCCTAATATAGTCATTTGTCGTCAAATACAGTTGACTCTGCCATATTTTGGCATTTGTTTAGCTAGTTGAAGGCTAAGGTAGCAGTACACGATTTCACGGGTTGTAGGGGTCTGAAAAATAGAAAACTAAGTATCTGGGGGGCATAACAGCCAGTGTAGCCTGTGTTAACTATGGCATTACTGGTTTGAAGGTTTATTTATTTTACAAAAATTGGGAAAGTTCTCAAAAAAGTGACAAATTTGGATACGCAACAGGGTTTTCGTATTCAGTGAAGGCCAACTCTGTGTTATTGGTTACAGGAAAATAGCTCGATTTCTCCACCCTGAATTCTGTCATCTGGGCTCGCAAGACATTTTTTTAAAATTGATACGATAACTTTTTTTCTATTTCAAATATTTCTCAGCTCTAACATAGCTCTATCAGGTGGAAGAATCTTATTTACTGACATTCGCTCTATCATGGTCTGTTTTTGGGTTGAAAATGGCCAATTTGAGTAAAATAATGAGTAAAATTGAGCGTTTCGTGTGTGCAAACCAATGGGGCATAACACAATGACAAATTGTACGAAGAAGCTAAAGTACAGACAAATGATTACACCTAAAATTTCTGTCGAAATTAAAACATGCTTGATGGGACCTATGCCAAATATAATGGCTCAGCATTGATTTGAAGTACAGTACCCCCTCCCAGGTTGGCAACATTGCTAGAAATCGTGTATTGCTACCTTTCTTTATGATATTTGATGTATTTCTAATTATATTGTGATCCTTCCTAATAAATAATACCGTTTTGTAACGGATTTGTCTGTCCAAATTTGGATATCCGCGGGCTCAAGTAAAAGAGATCCCCAATGGTTAGGGCCTTCACGTCGATAAAACAGCCAAGATGCACAGAACATAAACGAATCACAGGATCAAGACAGAGATATACAGATAAAAGATCACAGATTCAATTTGTAGCGGCGAGTTGGAGGCAAAACAAGCCACTCTACAACAACAAGCTACAGATTATTCAAGCATCCCTTCCACGTTACATAGTGTAAGCCGAAGGATTTATATGTAGTCATGCACAGATTAAAATCCAAGATGGCCACTGGTGTGTATGACCATGTTCTTCAATGAAATTCGGAAAGTTTTCATGACTGCCATCTAGTTGTGGCCCCGAATATCCGTATGAAGTATAGTTTGGTGACGATCAGATGAGGTAAGTAGAGGGTGCAAAAGGATTTAGTAAAGAGTAAAGATGGCTATCGGCGACCTTGTTTGTCATCGAAAATCGTTCAAATTCGATAGTTCCCATCTAGAGGTGACCCTAAACATGCATCTTAATTTTCAAAATCATCCAATAAATGTGGGATGCAGGGTGTGCCGATGGATTCAAATTTTAAATCCAAGACGGTTGCTCGCGGCCCTGTTTTTAAAAAACGATTTTTTGGGGGGAAAAATCGATGTCTCCCATCTAGAGGTCACTCCGAAGATCCATATGAAGTTTGGTGACGACCGGATGGGAGATGTGACCAGTAAGGTGTGATAAAGGAAATTGTTGACGGACGGGCGTACGGGCCGACGGACGATGGGCGCCAACCCATGACAATAGTGGAAACTTGACTTTGCCAAGTTGGCAATCTCACACGACTTCTCCGTCACGTAAATTTTGGGCTGAAGTTTGTTATAACGTACCCCCCCCCCCCAGATCACCCACCCTGGCAGGTTTATTTCCTATAGTGTTCTTGCAATGTGTCTCTCTGTGGTGTGATTCAGTTGGTGTACCCGTTATTTAGTAAAGGTGATTTTTAGTAAATAACGGGCATACTATCTAGAGTTATATTTCTTTGAAAAACTCAAAACATTGCACGACGATTGGGAAGTCGTATGATATTGCCGTCAAGTTCAGTTAAAACCCCTTAGCCGTCACTTTGGCAGATATATCCAACATTCCAGAGTCCACCACAATCGTAGTCGTCAATCCCCCATCCTGGAGTATACATAAGGCACCACTCGTTTCCTTTGTAATTATCAGGACGACCTGGGCCCCACGGAGAGAAGTCAAGGCCGTTACCATTGTGACGAACCCATGTGTTGTTTCTGAACTGTTCGTCGTTGCCATCCACGTGGTATCGGTTGTTGTTACCTGGAAGTAAAGAAAAGCTGCCTGATATCGGCTCTCATATATATTTCTATCGCGTTCAAATAATACAAGCGAGTGTGGATGTCACACACCCAATATTGGTCATACGCCCGTTTCAATAGTTGTAAATTCAGACTGAGAATTAGGTTGCAATAGTTTCATAGTTTTAAATGTCCAACGAAATGTTAGGTTAAACTATGTCACTTTTCGACCTTCAGTCGATATGTATATACCTTCAACAAGTGTGTAGACCGAGATAGTCCTCAGTTGAAACCGGGGGAGGGGGTTGTTAGGTTGCAAGTTTCAAACAGTTGGAAAGCTGCAGGTTCCAGTTAAAACATTATAAACCAGTAAGTGAATTGATCATTGTTCGTGTTTTGTGGTTCAACAAGAAGTATTCATACTCCAGTTGGAAACTTGGTTGCCCCGAATTAAATCGACCCATGTTCCGGTCATGTTATACTATAGAACGCATTTATACTACAGGTATAATTATGTGACATCGAATGTCAGCTAGTGAAATCGGCCATGTTGTCGCTAACAACGGCGAAGCTCCATCCCATGCCTTTCCAATGACACACTTTAGTGATATACACGTGTAATTATTTAGCTACATGTAGCGATCCATTATAGAAGCGGAACTCAGGTTCGATTCATTTCATTGGTGTATATCATTTATGGTGCATTGAGTGTGTTCCCATATAATAAGAAGACAATGGCGTTCAAAATATCAAAGCTCCACCATTTTAGGTCAAGACGTTTTAGTAGTAACTGTTGTCTGAGCTGTCTTCTCGGTAAAATGATGTGCTGTGAAATGAAAACAAAGGGGTTATGTTTCAAGTATTGCCAACGTCATATAATCTATTCACGGTTGCTCACCTGGAGTGCTCGCTACTAAGTTGTCGACGAAGTTCCTGACATTCTGATCTGAGATGTACAATAAGTGTCCCCCTTCAGAAATGCAAATGGCGTTAGCATTGGTCCATGTGACAGATTCGACGCTGATTCTGTACCAGAAATTGTGTGTTGCCTCGAATGCATAACCTATCAGCTCCACCAGAGAATGACACTCATAGCCTGTTGAAAAACATGCAAGCATGAGAAGGAACCCAAACGGGGAAGGTCGGATTTGGATATGCCGATTTAGCATTTAGCATTGAAATGACAGAGATCAAATTCTCAATAACAAAGGCTGTAAGCTACGATTAATTAATTCTTATTTTGGATTCACCAGAAGTAGAATAATGGTTAGTGACTACACTACATGAACACTGTTATGGCTGTATGGTTAGTGACTACACTACATGAACACTGTTATGGCTGTAATGATTCACCGCACTCTAAATTCGGTTGGGTAAGATTTTAGCCAAACAACATAGCAATCGAGTGTTGGGCAGTTTAATAAAATATGTTTAGTAAAATGTACCCAATATATTATAGTGATAATACACGATGCATTGGGCACGTGCGGCCTTAATTGTCGAAAATATTCATATTTGTCCCAAACACCGTAAACAGAAAAACATTAAAACGTATACAGTTCAGTTCATATATACCATGACCATCGCATAAACAGCATGTTATCATACAGATTTACTATATTTTACCTAAGCAAGAGCCTGATTGTGTTACAGAAGACAGCACAATGCTGCTGGCTAATCACACACAAATGGCATAAACGCTCTTTATTCGTTCCATATCAGGAATTCACCCACAAATAACGCTCTTTATGTTTACCATCATAATATAAACAAACACCAGAAAAGTTACTTTTTATGCTGTTGTTTACATAACAATGGTCAAACATATGACCATAACATACTGTTGATGCGATATTTCTTATTTGTATACGGACAAAGTCTGTCTACATTTTGATGTTCTTTCTGTTTGTGGCGGTTTTTGACGGGTGGATATATTTTCACAGGATACCCACCGCCAAGGCCAACCGTGTCTTTAATCTGAACTCTGTAGTAAAGTCTTTTCGCGTGTTATTATACTACATTTATAGTCACGTGAAACTATATTCGGGGCAATGGTTCATCACGACCTGACCACGCCGTGTTGTTAAACAAGTAAAATGGCTGACGATTTCGTTAACAGCAAGTTGAAAGAATTGGGCTTGATGGAACTATAAGAGTCATTCGAAGCTTTACAGATTCATCACATATCAATATTTTTACAGCATTTATACCACAAACAGGTTTGTGTCTCCGGACTGGCTGCTGGAAATGGAATATTTCACCCCCCCTCCCGATTTAATTCAATGTTGTGAAATTAGACGCTTAATTGAAAGACGCTTTGTGCCAATATATGTTTGCCAGGATGATATATACTAATAAAACTAAGTTTGGTTTGTTTGTTTGTTTGTTCGTTGTCTGTCCGGCTATGCACGAGCGACTTCAACTTCAACTTCAACTTTTTATTCAGTCTTATAACATTTTACATTGTATAGACTGTATATATTCATAACATATTTACAATAATAAATGAGTCACGTGATATACAGGACAAATCTGTCCTATATAATTTGGAAAAACATTCCAAGCGGGGAGGTCGTGCGATAGTTGACGTCAGATGTCCTAAAAGGGCACTACTAATTAAGTAAACTAAATAATTAATTATATATCCAAAATGGTTGGAATTTGGTCATTGAGAATTGATTCACATGGGTATATTGACCATATGAGTGTCACAGGATAGGTACCGTTGACCTCATACTAATTAAAGTGTCACTAATATAAATAAATATGAAGTAATTAATTATGTCGCGACAATTATACATATTTTATTAAAAAATTAAAATAAATCGAAATTCCGTAAAATATTCGAAGTAGTTGTCAGTGTTTTGTGGCGATTCTCAGTTGTTTGTGGTGATTCTTGGTGAGCCGAGACCAGTCTACAGGATTTCATTATAATAATCCGCTCTACGCAATTTCACCGCGAAAAAAATCAGTAAATCCAGGTGCTCCACTGTGGGCTCCCCCGGCGATGAGTGTTTTGCTTATCGCACTCTCTTTACGTACTGTGGTGTGTCTATCCAGATTGATGCCATTGACGTCTGCTGTTGACGCTTGACACTTGACACGACATTATAGATAGTTATTTTCAAAGAAAACAGGGAACAGTTATCGGGTTTTCTCAGAAGATATACATGTATCCGTATATGGGAGTATTTGAAGGAAACGACCATTCTTCTTTTTTCTTTGTTGAGAGACAATCATTACAGCTGAAGACGTAGACCCTAACCGGAAACGCTCAGTTTGATATAGTCGGTTATAACGGACGCTGGGGACGTATATAATGCTAAATATAGTATGTTATAATGGACGCTGGATGCGTAAGTGCACGCTTCCCTTTTGAATGTGAAGATGCTGACATATACTGTTTCTTTATATTTGAGTTTGAAACAGAAGTCATCCGTATACCATATAACAAAAGGCCGAATGGTATAGGATGACTGAGCGTATGTATATCGGTACGTGTATAAAACCTGAATTACATGACCTCTGTACGTGTATAAAACCTGAATTCATTGACCTCTGAATGTGTATAAAACCTGAATTACATTACCTCTGTAAGTGAATAAAACCTGAATTCCATGACCTGGATATGCACAATACCTTAACCCCATCACATATGTCCATGTAGAAAACCTGAATTTCATTACGTATGTCCATGTAGAAAACCTGAATTATGTCAGGTAGAAAACCTGAATTACATTACCTATGTCCATGTAGAAAACCTTAATTACATTACCTATGTACATGCAGAAACCCTGAATTACATTACCTTTGTACATGTAGAAAACCTGAATTACATTACCTCTGTACATGTAGAAAACCTGAATGACATTACATATGTACATGTATAAAACCCGAATTACATTACCTATGTGCATGTATAAAACCTGAATTCCATGACCTGTATATGCATAATGCCTGAATTCCACGACCTGTATATGTATAAAGCCTGAATTCCAAGACCACTTTATGTTTAAAACCTGAATTACAATACCTCTGTATATGTATAAAACGTGAATTTAATTATATTTGTACATGTATAAAACTTGAATAACATTACCTCTGTACATGTATGAAACCTGAAATACATTACCTCTGTATATGTATAAAACCTGAATTACATTACCTTTATGCATGTATACAACTTGAATTACGTGTGAATTAAATGTATCGCTATACACTTTCAAACCCAATGCATATCGCATCGTGAAAATTACTGCGACTATGGTGTATAATGGGATATGTGACCAGGTCGGGCGGTGCCTCAATAAACAAAGTATATGCGGCAAAACAAAAACATGTCATTTAGTGCAAGAAAGACAATTATAGTATATTGGGTAACTCCATGCATGCAATGCGTAGGGATTTTGTTTAGTATTAAATTGTGTAATAATATTTTTAATAAGTTTATTAATACTGATCCAAGTTCACTGGCTTCACGCGAATCGTTCTGACAGTGCAATATATTTATGAATATTTCCATATTATCGATGTCGCTAATTAAGAAGTTTCCTATTTCTAAGGTTTCCATGGTTATATTGCCAAATTGTATCAAACTATCGAAGAGTTTTGTCGTGTATGTGTACAGTAAGCACATTCAAAGAGGAAATGATAAACATTTTGGGGGCAATCACACGCGCAGGTGGGGATACAGCCACATAGTTATGAATTTGGTTTAAGCATTGTTTATTTATCCACCAAATATATAATTATGTTACATAATATACATTGAACATGGAAATACACAAGGAACTGATATAATGGATATGGTAACCTGTGATATATCTGGTAGAAAGGGAGAACGACAGTAAACACATGGCTTTTCATGTTTCGTTCTCCCCATTCATCAAGGGCCCCTGTATAATAGTTTTATAAATCATCTAGTATCGGGATCGGACATTAGATAGTTCGGATATTACATGGGTCCTGGGATTTTTTGGGTGTTAAGAATAAGAGGAGAATTCAAGAAAAGAAGACAAAGATGGAGGGAGAGATGATGTAGGGAGTGGAATGGAACGGATTCTTCGTTTTATTACACGTTAGGTATGATGCTCTAAGATGCTGCTGACCGATTTATAATTAAGCAACTGTAAACGTTGTGTGTGGATAATGATTGTTTGGAATTCTTCAAAAATAGTCAGATTCGTTTGTAGACTCATTGTATCGTCGCCATTGAGGAAAATATAAACTGAGGGAACTATAATCAACTATTGCGTCTGGGATCTTTCCAAGTAGAATTTGTCTATGGGAACGGTAACTCCGAAATTGGAATATGTAGTGGTAGCTATCTTCTATTTGGCCACAAACACAGCGACCAGTGGCAGAGAATTAGAGTAGTTATGAATTTAATGAGAAAAAGAGCAGTACCTGATTCCGCAATGAAAAATGCTCAGTGTACGTTTACCTTGATTACAATACAAGGGAAGTCTTAGCATTTTCAAATCGATATATGTTTTTGAAAAAATCGGTTTTGAGAGATATATACTTCGGTAAAAACTGGTTGTGTTATAACTGGTTCCACTCATTAACACAGGATGAGAAAAGGTGGCGCGGCAGATGGGTGCCGATCGAAAAGGAATATAGTTGGTACCGTTCCTCATGATGTAATCTGTAGAAGCTTCTACTTTCTGTGGGAAAACATTGAGTAAATAATTTGAGGCGTTTCGGATTGCGATATTATATGAAACAATGTCATTTTGTTTAAACGTCGGCGTTCAGATAAAATTGTGCCAACCCATTTCGGAGAGTATGGACAGTCGTTGGGCATGGAACTTGTACAACCGGAAACTATTCGTGCGCCGCCACCACCATGTAACCTTTCCAATTCTGTGAGGTGAATATCTAACTTGCATTTTCGATGATCGGTCTAATAAACGAGAAGTGCATAATTTCTGTTGTTAAAATTACGCTCTATAATTCACACTTTTTCATTGTTTGAATTATCAACCAGTAATTAGTGGGAAATTTGTTATTTTTAGACCAACAACAAATGGCCATCATTTGGAAATGTGTTCCAACTTTAGTGGTCTGTCAGGTTGGAAGCTTCCAACAGTTGGAAAACTTTGAGGTACAGTAATGCCCTAATTAATCAACTCCTTAACAACCACTGCAGAATTATTGGTAACTTTTCAGGATTTAGTCGGAAATATGGCTTGTTGCCATTCATCGGAAAGCTCTCAGGGAGAGCTTTCCGATGAAATGCAACAAGCCATATTGCCGCCTAAATCCTGAAAAGTTACCCATAATTATGTTGTGGTTAAGGAGTCGATTAGTTAGGGCATTACTGTATACCAGTTGAAAATTATGCGAACCTGTGAGTGTTTTGGTCAGGTACAAGGGGGTTGCAGCAGGAAATTTCAAGGTTGATGCCACCGCCCCCCCCCCAAAGGGGACTCTCTAGCCAAGTGCATGGGTGTCGGAAGCATTACAAGAGTGGTAAGAGGTGACCCTCAGATTAGTACATAGGCCTGACTTACTGCATGCGTCTAATTGTGTGTTTCTATGTTGGCAGTGCAATGCCAGGTTCCTTTGTGACAATTTGCTCGAAATTTCAACGCTACTTTTTCTGTTTTCCAAAGGTATCAACAAGACTATTGTGCTCATCTCGAAAAACCGGACATCGAACACATTCGTTTTAATGAAATTTCGGTGTTTAACTTTCACAACCAAAGTCACTTTAACGCTTATATCTTTTCAACAGTCATAGTTATGTGGGGACAGGAATCGCGGGATTCATACAGAGCTAGAACTATATTGTTTGGTCGAGCTAGTTGTCGGTGAAGAAAACGATCAATATTCTCTTCAAGGTGAGATTTTCGAGCAATTTTCGAACAATTGATAACGGGAACAACAATCACTGAACTAGGTCTAGCTGGCAACGTACATATATATCAACACTCGATATGGCGGCAAATTCTTCTGACGAGAATTCTTCTCACAGGGGCTGTTTCAACTTCAAACTGTAAGTCTTGACATTCATACAGCGTTATAACAAGGTCGCGATACCGTTATTAAAGGTACGGTTGTCCTTGGCGGTGGGTATCCTGTGAAAATATTTCCACACGTCAAAAACCGCCACAAACAGAAAGAACATCAAAATGTAGACAGACTTTGTCCGTATACAAATAAGAAATATCGCATAAACAGTATGTTATTGTCATATCTTTAACCATTGTTATGTAAACAAAAGCATAAAAAGTTACTTTTCTGTCGTTTGTTTATATTATGATGGTAAACATAAAGAGCGTTATCTGTTGGTGAATTCCTGATAGGGAGCTAATAAAGAGCGTTTATGTCATTTGGTTGTGATTAGCCAGTAGCATTGTGTTGTGTTCTGTAACACAATCAGGCTCTTGCTTAGGTAAAATATAGTAGGTCTTTATGATAACATGCTGTTTACGCGATGGTCATGGTATATATATGGACGAAACTGTATGCGTTTTAATGTTTTTCTGTTTACGGTGTTTGGAACAAATATGAATATTTTCGACAATTAAGGCCAACCGTGCCTTTAATAAGAACAACGTACACGATCATCAATATATTTAATCAAATGACCATAATGTTTACAGATTAGGCCCATGATTCCCAAAATGAATCAACATGGGACGATTACACGATGCAGAGGGTAAATAGTAACAAACAGCTCAATCAATTAATAAGCACAGCACGGTATACATGTATATACAACAGTACGGTACTCCAAATGACTCAGAACTTTAAAGGCACGGGCGGCGTTCATATTCATATTTGTTCAAATCGTCATCAACAGAAGGAATATTGAAATATATATAGTTTTGTTGATATGCCAAACATAATTAGCGCGTAAATAGTATATTGTCGTCAAGAGGTACGATGGTGTACGAAAACAGGAGCCTGCTCGTGTTACAGAAGTTTTGCTTCTGTTTACATAACACAGCGCAATAATATTGGTTTATCACACACAAATGATATAAACGCTTTTTATTATTTCCATATTAGGAAAACAGTAACAACATGTTTACCATATCCGGATCTAAACAAAAGCCAGATTCCGTAACGATTTTTGCTTTTGTTTACATAACAAAGGAAAAACATTTGACAATGACATACTGTTTATGCCATATTTCTTATTGGTATAAGAACAAGGTCTGTCTATATTTTACTATTATTTCTGTTTAATTCGGTTTTTTCACGGAGTTGAATATTTTAACAGCATACCCACCACCAACGCCGCCCGTATCTTTAATCATGCTAACCAGAACGTCCTAACGATACCACACGCTCCTGACTCAGTTCGTAATCATGTGTTCTTTTCCCATAATAACCATTTGGCATTAGTTACAACCCAAATGTGGACGATATGTTACCAACACTGTATGCAATTACGTGATCGGTGTATGGGGCAGATTCTTCGGACTCGATGTAAACAAATACATTTAATATCAATATGGTTCAATATTTCCAACATGATCGAAAGTTATTTAATAACACAATATATTTCTATCAAATAACAATAAACTAACGTTCTTAGAATGCCATATATTTATGCATAGGCATTGTTAATCTAGTTAAGTGAGCCCATGAGTTGGCAAATAGGTAACACAAGCACCCGATTCTGACAAGTGTTACCACATTTTGTGGACCATTCACACGTATCGGGCAAGAACATTGCCTGCGCTAGATGGTCTAGTTTATTTTCATGATTTTGTCGCGAAAATTGACATGATTTGTGTGAAGAGTGACGAAGTAGCCGTTTGAAGACAAGAGCATCGCTAGGGCGTGACATCATATACGTCCGTTGCCATTTCAAAGTGTACTACATGCTCCTCCTGGCCCAGATCATAATCTTGTGTTTGCATCCCATAACATTCAGTCATGAGTGAGCACACAATTATGGACGATAGTGCTACCAACACGGTATATTCACTTGATCGGTCAGCATATCCTCTCACAGGCACGCACATAATAGACATATAATGCGAAATAGGTACATAATGTGATTAGTTTGTTATGAACAAGGAGTCGCATACGGCGGTATCCCCCGCCGAATTGTGCAGTTGGGGAAGTGCATTCTCAATAATGTTTGCGTTCTGAGTATGTGCTAAACAAGAGGTGGGATTTTGTCAAAAAGCCTGGCTTTCGAACTCATTTTAGGTACTGGTCGTGGGAACGAATATACCAAAAATCTGTAAAAATCTGTTGACATTTGTGGAAATTAGCCATGTGACGTCGTCCATTTAAACAAAGTCTGAAAATATCCGGCCGTATCTGGTTAGCGATCTCGTTCTAGATACTGGTCATGTGAACTCATATACCAAATATCTGTAAAATCTGTGACATTTGTGGGAATTAGACATGTAACGTCGTCCATTTGCACCAAAAATAATAAACAAACATCTGGTTTGCAAACTCGTTCTAGATACTGGTCATGTGAACTTATATACCAAATATCTTTGAAATCCGTTGACAGTTGTGGAAATGAGCCCTGTGACGTCGTCCATATGCACACAACAAATAAACAAAGTCCATTAAAGGCACGGTTGGCCTTAATTGTCGAAAATATTCATATTTGTTCCAAACACCGTAAACAGAAAAACATTAAAACGCATACAGTTTCGTCCATATATACCATGACCATCGCGTAAACAGCATGTTATCATAAAGACCTACTATATTTTACCTAAGCAAGAGCCTGATTGTGTTACAGAACACAGCACAATGCTACTGGCCAATCACAACCAAATGACATAAACGCTCTTTATTAGCTCCCTATCAGGAATTCACCAACAGAGAACGCTCTTTATGTTTACCATCATAATATAAACAAACGACAGAACAGTAACTTTTTATGCTTTTGTTTACATAACAATGGTTAAAGATATGACAATAACATACTGTTTATGCGATATTTCTTATTTGTATACGGACAAAGTCTGTCTACATTTTGATGTTCTTTCTGTTTGTGGCGGTTTTTGACGTGTGGAAATATTTTCACAGGATACCCACCGCCAAGGCCAACCGTACCTTTAAGTCCGCTTAAAATATCCGGCCGGACCTGGTTCGCGAACTCGTTCTAGATACTGGTCAATTGAACTCATATACCAAATATCTTTGAAATCCGTTGAGATTTGTGGAAATGAGCCCTGTGACGTCGTTTATTTGCTATTTGATAAATTCGACAAAAATAATAAACAAAGTGCAATAACTCCGGTAAAAATATCCGGCCGGACCTGGCTTGCGGGGGATAATTAAGCTGATAATGGAGTCATAGTAGCCATTTGAATACAAGAGCATCGTTAGGACGTGACAAAATTGCTTTTGTTCACATAACACAGGAAATAAAATTGACAATAACATACTGTTTATGCCCTATTTCTGATTGGTATAAGAACAAGGTATATGTCTATATTGACGGACCTGGCTTGCGGGGGATAATTAAGCTGATAATGGAGTCATAGTCGTTATTTCAACATTTCTTTGCGAAATACGCACATAATCGACCTATAAAGTGAAATTGGTACATAATGTGATTATGTGATTATCAAACTGGCCGATAATGGAGTCATGTCCGTTATTTCGTTTTATGGATCGGGTCATAGTGAAAACACATGTTAAAGAGCGTACACATGGGAATTCATGAGTTAGCTAATGTGTGTCATTGTATACACTCAAAATGAGGCGATTCAAAGCAAATTATCTACTTAAAACAAGTTATTTATAAGAAGATAATGGGCGTATTTTTGGGAGAACAGGCTGGATCGGTGTACTTGTCCGATACTTTAGGATTCGATGTGAACAAATAAAATTAATATCAATATGCTTCAATATGTCCAACATAATCGAAAATTCTAATGTTATTTATTAACGCGATCTATTTCTGTCGAATAACAAGACACTAACGTTCTCATAATGCCATACATTTATGCACAGGGTATTGTTAATTCAGTTACTTATGACCATGAGTTGGCAAATTTGTAACACAAACACCCGATTCTGTTAATTATTACCACATTTTGGGGATCATTCACACGTTTCGGGCGAGGACATAGCTTGCGCTGGATGGTTTAGTTTAATTTCAAGATTTTGTCGCGAAAATTACCATGATTTGTGTGAAGGGTGACGAAGTAGCCATTTGAAAACAAGAGCATCGTTAGGACGTGACAAAATTGCTTTTGTTCATGGCGATTTGTGACTGAGGTGCATATTGTAACAGCATACCCACCGCCAACGCCGCCCGTGTCTTTACTGTTTCTGGACAGGTTAAAGTAATCGGGGTGTATGGGCCAAAGTAAACGTTTCCTTTTTTATATTGTACGGTTTGGTAAATACTTTTTCTTCAAAATGTTCGTGTATGGTTTTCATTAATAAACTAACCGATGTGGATGGGCGATATAGTTACTTCTGCATCACGCGGTGATAGACGCACTGTATTGTTGAATTCGTTCTGCTTTGTCGAGTGTACACTAGGTGCATCAACGATGGACGCTTTGAAACGGGTGTCATTGATTGTGACCAAAATTATTTCTCTCGGCTGATTCCCGCCACAAAATTATTCGTCTCAAACACTCAAATTTATTCAATCAAACTATTATAACCACCACACCAGTCATGGTAAACATCGGAGACTGATAAACGGAGTTGTGTTCTGCCCGCCAATGCACACGTTTAATTATAATATATATACAAGGACAGTTTTACTGTGGATGTATGTTGGTGACCTGGTTACACTGATAATATGATAATACATTGGTTTAAGGTATTTACTCAGGATATCCAATTGTTCAGAGCTAGAGAAGTTCTCTGTTGTGACTCACGTTTGCATCTCCAAGTATACCAGATGACCGATCCATAGGCATGTGATATATAAACTCTCTGAGTGGTTAATGATAATAATTTTATGCTGGGGTGGAGGTAAACATTTTGCGAATTTTATTGTGTGTGTTGAATACCGTAAATTCAATATTGTAGATTCCCTCAGAGAGGCTGGTCATGCAGGGAAAACGTCTTGTGAATCCAAGTAGAAATACCTGACTTATAGGTACTGAACATTCGGGTTTTGGGTACAATTGAGGCGCAACTCCTCCGAAACTGTATGAGAACGAGGTAGTACCATACGTCGATGTGACCAGAATACAGTGCGCAATTAAGGAGTGCGCCAAATGTTGTCAGTGTCGGTTCAGTGTGTTATGCAAAGGCCGTATGACAATGTAGGTAGTACCATACGTCGATGTGACCAGAATACAGAGCGCAATTAAGGAGTGCGCCACATGATGTCAGTGTCGGTTCAGTGTGTTATGCACAGGCCACGTCCTGGTTGCAATTATATGTTATTGTTGTTGTTGTAACTGTAAGTGAATACAGTCTCGACATCCCAGACCAACATAACCATATTCGCATGAGGTAAAATCAGTTTATCGCGTTTTCTGGGGACACGTTGTCATTGTTTTGGTTGTGATCGGATCATCTGATTTTTGGAGAAAACCACTTTTCCGGACCACAATTTATGTTCACCAATAATACAAGAACAACTCACCGATACTATATTATCAGGACATCACAACCGAAGCTCTGGTGCCCTTTTCTTTCATTGGTAGAAATTATGAGAAACACATGGAAAGAGTCCAAATAGTTGGCGTTACAGAGCAAGCAGTCAGCAGGACATTCACGACACATAATCGATTTTATATATTTCATATAATTATTGTGCTGGTCCTTTATATTCATACATTTATGGAAACTATAATCAATTTGATCCACATAAAAATCATTTTCTTAGTAGATATTTCTTGACAATGATTGAATAACTTACCCTCACCCTATATATCCAAAAGGCCAATTTGCATATAGACATTCCATCCGTGTGTCAGATTTGTCTAGTTCTGCCATTTATAATTGATAAAAAAAAAACTGCGAATGTAATGCTCTATAATTAAAAATAACCGGTTATCAAAATTCCACAGGGGGGGGGGGGGGTCCACATGATGGCTCAGGGTTTACAAAAATGCGTGCTGCTTCTGCTATCTATAATTGATATAAAAAAAATGCGGAATGTAATGCTCTATAATTAAAAATTCCAGGGGGGGGTCCACATGATGGCTCAGTGTTTATAATTGCGTGCTGCCAATTCGGGCATACATTTTATGAAATTAGCTACTTTAGACTTTAGTATGTGTCCCCTTAGATACATCGATTGGTACTAAACAAACTAAAAATATGAGCATTATCTTACCGCCGCACATTGTGAAGAATCGTGATCCTGGTAGAGAACCATGGTTCCCGACATTAACATCCAGTGCGCATGTGTGTGCTTGGCAAGTTTCAGTTCCGGCATCATAGAACATCCCTCCACACCCGTCAGTATTGTAGCAGTATGCAACGCAATCCTCGAGGCCTGTAGTTGCTGTTGCCATAGATATGAATCCGAGCTTGGAAATCATGTTATCAAACGCGGGTTTGTGTTCAGCAAAGCATCCGCCATTCTCCAACGAACGTACGTATGCAATCCAGATTATTGTAAAGGCCGCCGTGACACAAACACTCATCCACGCTAACCCCATGACGGTTAAGTTCCAACTACCATCTGTTAAATAAAGTTGTCATCGTTGTCATTGGCGTTGACAATAATGGAAGTTTATATCTTCGCCCACCGTTTGTCAGCGCGTATATGATACAAAACATTATCGACTGGCATCGTTATATAAGGGCCTCTACTACACGAATATCCGCTGCTACCTGGTATGACTATAGAACTATATAAATGTAATGCCAATTAATAATTTCGCACCTCTAGCTACATTGTCGTATAATAGAATCGTGTCCGTTTATGCCATATTTGGTTCCAATGCCAAATGCATGCATGTCATCGATAGTGAACTCAAATCCTGATATAGTGCTATGAAATTATGGGGTGAATAATTTTCAGTTTAAATGCGAGACGAGTTTCAAGTACATACATGTATAACTAAGTTATACAACCTGCTGGGCAGCGCTCGGTGGAGATTCGGATGTTTCCTGTACAAAAACCAAGACTATCGTCTTCAATGATACACGTGCATGGTCGTCAATATATGCACTAGATTTTCTCGGATCTAATAAACTAAAGTCTTGTTTTGCTTCCGGAACGAATTTCCAGCAGTTCTCCGCACTCTTCTGGTGCGGCAACAAACCTTCGTCAAACTTTTTTTCTTCGATGGCAATACTTATCTCAAATGGGCTACGCATCTTTCTATGGGCCATTTGCTGCGAATGTTTGTGTGTCTACCCATGCAAAGCGTTGTACGGTATTGAAATAACTTCACTGCAAACTCAGTCATCCGCTAACATAATTTTCGCTGCTCACGTGCGTGAAGTATACACAAACAAATTACCAGCGCTTTGCGCTTGGATTAGTCGGCCAACTTCCAGTCAGAGAGAAATGCATATACGGAAACTATACATTCTCGGACATTTGATTCACCTTCCTCCTGACCAGAAAACTCCACTTGAAATCTTCATGTTCAAAGCACACCTGTTCCATCTTTCAGTTTCCGAGTTCTGTTCACTTACTCGAGCAGTATAGTCTTTTGAATCATAGCGAACGTTATATTCCAAGGCGACTTTTTCGTGGAAGACAATTATCAAAAATGTTGTAAAAATCACCAACATGTCACAATTCATAGAACGGGGTATCAATAATGAAAATATGAATCTACGACATGCACTTGCAACAACAATCACTAGACAGGAAAATCAGTGCACATCTCTTAAGGGTCAGATGCACGGTTGGCCAAAATTTCCTGGTATTGCTAAACGGATTTTCTCAAAATCTATCAGGAAATTATTTGTGAAATTTGGTACAAGCGATTATTGTGATATAATATTTAAGAACCATCGAACAATTGGTTATTATAAACTCATTTACTTCACTTTTATTACATGGAAAATATTAAAACTTTCACCGTTTTCAGGTATCAAGAAGTTCTGTAAATTAGATTGTTTTCTTCAAAATTTCAGTCCATATATCCATGATATCATATCTGAAGATCATGAGAGGAGATTTCATTTTTCTTGATTCATGAAATTTTATGATTATTTTCACGTAGAAAGACTAATTTTCAATATTTGAGAATTTTCATGTCATTCATGTTGTCCAATGAAAAATTGGGCTGAGATGAGTTCTGGGTCATGGCTTCATAACCAAGTTAAAGCTGACCACCATATCTCTTAACAATGTGGCCTAGTTTCTAGTTGATTGTTCACTGCTTGAGTGGACAACTCTACATATCATCATTTGTTTTCATTGGGCTGGAATAGTTTTGACTGCTTTATTCTTCATTATAATATATGGGGGTATGACACTATATTATGCAATCTAACTCCACATAATGATACAAGTGAAGCCTCCTCTCATAGAACCAAGACAATAAGCTGTTTGGTGATTGGAGTGTTTTGTGAAATTATTAATTATTCTAGCAATTCTTGGTACCTACCGAAAGGGACAACAAATAAAATAACATTAGTTATGTTAATTCTCAGTTGAACAGAATGTCTGTAGAAAACAAATCCTTGAAAATTGAAGGACTGGTATCGCAAAATCGTGATAATGCAAAAATCACACAACCAGTTATCACAATACGTGAAACTGAATGCTAAAACACTGATATTTTCAAGCTTAAAAGTGTTCCCCTGGAGAATGACCTAATAACAATCACCGACTCGTATGTAAATAACCTAGTTCATTCAAAGCTATTCAAAACCTTTTTCTTAAATTCTGGATGAAGGAGACGATGCAAAACGTTTCTGAGAAGTAGAGTAACCAACGCCAAACATCTGGTTATATGCATGTCTAGGCAGCAATGATTTGCCAAAGGATTGCATATACAAAATTAAATCGCTCCTTAAGTTTGTAAGAGAAAACCAAATATGTACTGATTGTTACATTGGTGTAAATGTTTTTCATATGACTCAGGGGGGGGAGTCAGGAACAACATTACGGATACAAGGTGGACATTTTGTGTTTTTCAGTTTTGGGGACCCACCACCCCGGGAGCGTAAGATTTTTCCACCCAGGTCTGGGACACCCATCCGGGACCGTATTTTTTCCCCACCCAGGTCTGGGACACACACCCCCAAAATAAATGAAAATCTTATAAATTCTACTAAATAATGTGTTGTTGGCAGGGTAAGGGTTTCTCATTGTGTCTGCACCGGAACTGAGAGAACGCTGATCAAGTACACCCACAAAAAATAAACAAACAAAGCACATGGCTGAAAAATATGCCAACAAAACCAGTGACAAAACTTTTAAAAACCCAAATATTTATGGTTAAAAAGGTAAAATACACACTTTGACAGGATAGTTGTGTACCTTATTAGCAATAGGTTAAATATGTGCATGTGTACAGCTGTATCATCAGTGTATTTAGTTGGTGGACCTAACTATTCAAACAGAGCTAGACGTTAATGGAGCTTTGCTCTAATAATTAACGTCAGGTTTACGGACTACAGTGTATTATGCATAAATATCAACCCCTGTATAAACAAACAAATCATGAATGTCCAGGTATTGACTATTATTTTATTTATTTCTACAATTTGAAACAGATTAGGTAGAAGAACATTATTTTGATACAAACTCTAAACAATTCAGGCACTGTATTTATATATCAGATGATCAATTATTTCATTTTAACAATGCAAGGAGTTCCTGTGAGTTGGTTGATATATTATATCACAGTAGCATAGTTTTAAATTAAGTTGTTCACTCTTGTGTGTTTACTGGGTGATAGTCATCTATATTACTCATGACATATTTGTATTTATAACTGACATGCATCATATATAAATAAAAGGTCAGCCGACCACAGTGTCCTTCAAAAACGTGGCAAGTCGATGCCGCTTTGTCAAAGAAATTTAAAAAAATGTTGAAATTTTCTAAGTCGAAAAGGGTTAATAACGCTGTAAAAAAATATGTTTTCCGTCATCTATATACATGTTGCACATCTCCAATATGTGGGTAACAATACTCTGATGTTTCAAATATCTACGATCAAAACTGTAGGAGGAGTTGATTACACCATGAAGGTACCCTCATACATAAATAAAATTATAAAAGTCGAAAAGCCCCTGTCACACTCCGCTGCGATCAGGTCGTCGCTTGTATTGCGCTGCAAAATTATCAAAGCGCTCACCTAAACGCACTAAGGTCTCCAAGAACCGATTGGTAACGCAGTGGACACTGGCTACGACGGGAGAAGGTCCCCATGATCGCCCATATAGGCACCAGAGCGCCGCGCTTGTTTTGTGCATGCACAAAACAAGCGCAGAGGCTCGGCGCTCTGACCAAGGCGTAGTACTATCGCCGTGACAGCGCAAAGCAAAGCGAGCGACGTGAGCGTCGTGTGGACGTAGCAACAGCGCATATTAGCTAATCGTGGTCGCAGCAAGAAATCAACCTTGTCCTTTGCGACTACAGTAAGCTTATCAGACTCTCACTACGTGCCTTTCCCGTCATTATTACGCCCATTGCGATTCTCTCCCAAACTTATCGCGATCTTTCTGCGCTGTCATGAGGCGTTATGGACTAGTTGCCGCTCATAGAACGTCCACGCTGTGCTTCCACTGCGACGGTGGCGCTCGCTATACGCACAAGCGTTATAAATGGCGTTCTTCCGGCGTTTACAGCAGGTTTACAGTACGATCCTACTTTGAAATGCGATCTGCTCACACCCCTGTCACACTTCGCTGCGATCACGCTGGCGCTTGCTTTGATTTGAAATTGTATCAAAATGCGAGTAACACACAGGAGAAAAAGTGTCAGAAATGGTCAAACTTATATGTTTTATATGTTCCGGATATATAGTCATAATTTAAATTGAGCATATGTTTCGATTCAATATTACAGTATAGTATGATAGCGATAACGCGAATTTCGTCAGGGCTAAATATATCGGCTTAATATATGTTTTTTTTATTTTTGAATCACATGACCTATGGAGGGTGACAGCACCATTCCCATGATTGTTTATGCCTGTTTACAAGTAGCACAAGCCTCTGCGTGGTTTTTCCTCCACCCTTAAAATTGACAACGTCGTAATAAACCAAACCAAACCAAATTACATGTAGCACATGTATATACGAAATACATTGGATTCCTTTAGGTGCACTATTCCTGTTGCGTATTCCATGTCATATATTATGTGCCACATTCGCGACGAAATACATGTACATCTGATTCCAGTTTAAATTTACATATTATATGCAAACTCCGATGGTGTGGGTGAGCAGATTGCATTTCAAAGTGGGATCGTGGTGTAAACCTGCTGCAAGCGTTGGAAGAACGCCATTGGTCACGCTTGGACATATAGCGAGAGCCATATTTGCAGTGGCAATATCGTGTGGGCGTTCTATGATCGGGAACCAGTCCACGATACCACGTGGTAGCGCAATAAGAGCGCAATGAAGTCGGGAGAGAGACGAAAGATATGATTTCTTGCTGCGATCGTTGCTTCGTCAACGGGACGCTCACGCCGCTCGCTTTTCGTTTCCACGGCGACAGCACTGCGCCCTGGTCAGAACGCAGAACCTCTGCGCTTGTTTTGTGCATGCGATCTGGTGCGATCACGGGGACATTATCCCGTCCTAACCAAGTTCAAGTTCAATGTTTATTTACTCAAATCACAGTATGTGATGCAAGAGACATTTATAATTATACAGGGCATGGCATGTCATTGGTGTAATAATCAAAGTCGACAACAACAAAAATGATTGTGATAAAAACGTATTCTATACGTCTGTGAATGGGATGGTGTGGTTGATAAGGTCAGCGGTGATTTCGAAGATTTTTGATGAATCCGCATAGCTTATAGAAGCATACATTGTTTTTTGGGTTCATTATATTTCTGAAATTATGAACATTTTTTTTGTTCTGTCAAGTGTAAGGGTAAAAATCGTCTCCGGAGTGAGTTCAACTGGTTACAGTCCATTATGTAGTGATATTTATTCCCTATTTCGCTCTTATTACACAGCGTGCATGTTCTCAGTTGGAATCAATCTTGTACCATGATCCAGTTTCTACGGGGAGGTGATGATTTGAACATCTGAATTTAGCTAAAATAACTGCTTGTTTTTGGTGGAGATCGGATAAATATTTTTCTTGTGCGAATTTATATTTTATGATTCGATAATTTCGACACTTATTCATAGAGTTAATCTCGTTTCTCCACTGTTTTTGATATTTATTTTCCAGAGCTTGTCGTGTGATATTTTTAACCGACTTCGGGTAAATTTCGTGTATAAACTGGTTTGTCCAGATGTCGGGCAGTTCTAATTCTCCTAATGACGTCTGTATGTAATTGACCCAGGGATGAGTGTAAGTTCCACTCTCAGATTTTTGGAGTAAATAATTATACAGCAGTTTGTTAATTTTTTGTTTGTCTGACATAACTATATTAGCCCAGAATGTTAACATTCTACATTTTATGTCAATAATTAAAGGATATACTCCTGTTTCTCCATATACCATCATACTTGGTGTGCTTGGTATTAACCCTAAAACATACTTGAGAAATTTTAATTGGATCTTTTCTAAATCTGCGACGTGCCCAACGTGGTAACCCCAGACTTCACATCCATATAATAGTATTGGTTTTACAGTCTTAGAAAAAAGTTCTATTTGAATGTCTATCGATAAGTTTAGTTCTTTCGCCTTATGTAGTAGGCCTAGCATGACCCGATTGCCTATTTCTATATTTTGCTTCACGGCTTTTGAGAAAGAACAATTCCTAGTAAAAATAATACCCAGATATGTGAATTGAGGAACAATTTGTAACCTTGCGCCATTGAAAAGTATTCGTGATTTTGGGATTCTTTTGCAGCCAAATACCATTAATTTTGTTTTGTCAACGTTGACTGTGAGCTTCCAAAGCTCGCAGTATTCAGAGAACTCTTTTAGGGCTATACGCATATCCTTGGCTGTCTCCGCAAAAATGACTGTGCCATCTGCGTACAATAGTATCAACAATTTGATATACATTCCAAATTCTGTCAATGTGTCATTCTCAATTAATTTCAGAGTTGGAACTCTATTGGACAATAGAAAATTTTCAAGGTCATTTAGGTAGAGTGAAAATAAAAAAGAAGATAGATTTTCTCCTTGCAAAACACCAGAATAGCTTTGATAACTATTTGAGAGACATTCACCGATTTTAACCTTAGATTTTACTTCGTTATACATGTTTTTAATAAGTTTAAAGCACTTTCCATTAATACCTGCGGTAATCATTTTTTGCCACAAGCCGTTTCTCCAAACGGTGTCAAAAGCCTGTTTGAAATCAACAAATGTGCAAAACAGCTTTACATTGGCTTCTCTGTAAATACTAATTATGAAGTGCAATGTTAGTATATGATCGGTAGTGGAGAAGCCTTTTCTAAAACCTGCTTGGTTGATGTCGATAAGATCAATAGATTCTGAATATTTAGTTAATCGTGTATTAATTATTTTGGTAAATAATTTTCCTAGACAGCTAAGGATTGTAATAGGTCTATGATTTTCTGGTAATGTATTGTCACCTTTATTTTTATAAATTGGTATAACAATTCCTGTCAACCACTCATCTGGAATTATGCCCATGTTAAATAATTTCTATGGTACTCCTGATGTGTTCATTACGGATGTTGTCAATTCCGCTGATACGACCGTTTTTTAACACCGATACTGCTCGAAGTATTTCGTCCTGTGTAATGGGCATATCAAGAATATCATTATCCTCTTGGAAAACATAATGTGAAAATGGGTCATGCTCGTCCATTTTTTGATTACTTTTCATAAAATTATACATATCATCGATGTCAACCGCCGGGGGACTAGTGCCCTCCGTACGTAACAGATTCCAGAAATCCTTTGGATTATTAGAGTTTGCCTTTTTAATTTTACCTGATAATTTATTCTTGTGTTCAGCTTCATGCTTACGCAGTATTGACTTGTATGTCTTACTTTCTCCTTGTATTAGCCGCTTATTTTCTGCCGTTGGGTATTGTGAATGAGTGCGTCAACTGCGTCACCAATAGGTTCTTGGATACCTTAGTGCGCTTTGCTTGGCGCTTTGCTTATTTTTCAGCGCAAGGCAAGCGCCGGCCTGATCGCAGCGGAGTGTGACAGTGGTTTAATCGGACAGCTAATTTATTGCGGATTGTTGGGTATTTTCCCCACAACCTAAAAACTGACTATGCCTGGAGAACGCAGGAGGCGCTATCTATACTCTCCGCGCCCGCGCAGAGAACGTTGTGCAAACTTATTGAGAACGTACTAGCAACACAATGATAGCGACTTGAACGCACAAAGAGCGTGAGACTTAACAAAGTAGGAACGCAATAGGAGCATACTTTGTTTTTAAAGTTTGACAATTTTGGACAGTTTTCCGCGCTCCTCCTGCGTGTTACTCACATTTTCGTACCTTTGCAGCGTAATGCAAGCGCCGGCCTGAGTGTGACAGGGGTTTAACATCTATATACATCTTGCACATCTCCAATATATAGGGAACAATATTCTGAAGTTTAAAATCTCCAGGATGGAAACTGTAGGATGAGTTGATTACACCACGAAGGTACTCAAATGTGTGACAGATGCGATATGTATTGTTTATCCAGAGCTTAAGTGTGTAAACATCACATTTTGCTCGTCACGCTATGACAATATATACATGTACACATAATACAATCATACCTCAGTTTAAGTATGTAAACATCGGATTTGCTCATCAGACGATAAGCTGACAATATTTACGCATGGTCAAATTAGATTCATGCATAAAGGTAACGTAATTTTTGTTATGGTCATGTTTTTTGTTAAGACCATTTTCTAACATAGATCGATAAATAAGTTAAAGATCGTTATATTCCACAGTCAAATCTATTGGTGATCGAATTTGATAACTCTTTTATTGGAACAACTAAGAGTATTATTAACGTGAGATCAATGAGTCCAATTATTATAAATAATACATTGCAGGCATCTGCGGACACCCGATTGCCACATTTATTGATCACGTGATAAACTGATAAAATGTCCAGGTGACGTACTATATGGATGCATAACTCAATAAGCCGTTTATATGTACAGGTGAAGTATTAACGCAATAAGCTGCTGACGTGTAGGGTGATCACGCAACCCGTGAAACTAATTTGATGTTATGGCCGTGTTTTGAGAAGTTTGGGAGATTACTTATATTCGGTATGAAATTCTTTTTCAACGTTTGAGGTCTGTTGCATTTAGTTACGGACAAGTCATCTTTGTTATTAGTTGGTTTTTCTTTTACGGACAACTGATTTGATTTGGGTATTATCACGTAGTTCTGTGGCAAAACTCAGTGGAAAATCTTCATTAAATTACAATAACCCCAGGTTATGGTGTAATATAGATTCGATAACGCGCTTTATTATTTACGTACAAGGCCATACTTCTCAATAGCCCGTGACAATTTTATTCCACGCGTAAGCGACGCAAGTATAGTTGTGACGTCACTAATTTCTATACTCCGTCAACATGAAACAAATTGTTTTTACATCCGGGCGATTCAGACCTATGGGCCCCCAGTGGTGGCCGCCATGTTGGAATAGAATTGACAAATTAATAAAACGAATTTATTGTGCTTCTTCGATCAGCCTCGTCATAGCAACACTATTAAATTTGAAAAACAAATCAACCTTATTCAAAATTAAATGCTTAATGTGGATTTAGCTGACACGGGTGCATAGCATTCGGCAAACCTCGCCAGATTTAGTGCCGTTACAGGACTAACGATTCTCGTTCTAAGAACAATAACTCTATAAACGTAGGCTCTTCCAATAATTCTTCCAATATTTCGCGATAATGCACGTGTGTCATTTATGTTGAAAGATGAATAAAGAGCGTTGCTTTACTATGAGGTAATACTCCTTATTTGGATGTCTTGTGATCCGACACGTACACATTGTACAATATATACGCGCATGAATAGGTTCTGGTAAGTGATGTGAGATCGGAAGGTGGTTGGGGGTAGGGGAGGAGGGGTTGTTGGGGGAGGGGAGTATTATGACGTATGTCTGTGACAAACATTGAGTGGAAAATCTCTTGTCAAACAATTTTTTTTACCACGATAGAACCCAGAGAGATATTATTATTGAAAAGATAATCGATTATACATGTATTTATTGGTGATGACATAATTCAAGTTCACATATGGTAGGATATACAATATTTAAAGTGTTCATTTTTTTAATCCCAGTTGACAGAATCAGACATTTCTTCGGATGAATACGCACTATCCAGTAGGTAGGAATATTCATCTGTTACACAAAATACAGTAAGATGTATGTGTGTCTGAATATTTACGCAAATAATTCGGTTAAGCCGTCTTAAGCTGAGATTATTCGGTTGATGTGTCACTCATTTAATAGTCGATCGTGATTATTTTCAGTAAAATGTATGCCTGTCTGAACCTTTAAGCAAATAATTTGGTTAAGCCGTCTTAAGCTGAGATTATTTAGTTGATGTGTCAGACATTTAATAGTCGGCCGAGATATAAAAAAAAAGCAACTTCACACGATGAACCAACTTGTTAGTCAACACTATACACATGACTCTCAATTATGACGACCTGCTCTATGAATAATTTGGTTAATCCGTCTTAAGCTGAGATTATTTAGTTTATGTGTCAGACACGCAATAGTCGGCCGAGATTACAAAAAAAAAACAACTTCACCAAAAATATAAACACACCAACATGACGCTCAAATATGACGCCCTGCTCTATCGAAAATATACTTACGCCCATTTTTTATCAACGATTCTCAAATATATAGTACTATAGTACTAACATACACTAAATACACTTATGCCCGATTTTACGATTGACGCTAAGGAGCCCCACGTACTACTTACCGGGATTCACTTGACCGGAAAATCTTTGCATTTGGTGGAGAAAAAGGGGGCCTGAAAGTTTCATCTGTTCATGTTTTCATAGTACTCGAACGCTACAGCTTTGTAATATGTAAAATTACGGAATGATACAGTACTGACTAAGCGGATTCTATAGTAAAGCAATAATACCATTTTTGTGAAAATTCATTATTATATTACAACTGCACAGGCTACATTATTGATTTTTCACGACGATTATCCGTGCGGAAAATGGTGAGTGCGATTAGCTGGGTACATGTTCTTTGTAATGCGGTCACGGAATCTCAATTGTTAACCCATTGAGATGGTTTACGCTCAATGGATTTGAAAGGAGATAGCCATGTCAGCGGCCTAGATTTTAATTATGAATGGAATTAAAGAGTGACAGTTGTCGGGCTAGGGCTCAAAACGTATATATATAAACGATCTTTGTGCGAAGGTACACGGATACACGGTGAATCGGGGGTGGTGGCATTTCGTGTTGAAACAGTTACTGATAATTTCGGGCTAAGTTGCGTTAAGAATCAGTGGACCCCAAATATGTACCATGACATTATGTAACATATTTGAACCGCATGGCATGTGTTTGCTCAAGAAGTTTGCATTCACCTGGTGGTCTAAACAATTTAATTTGGCCAATAGTGCCGCACAGAATGTTCCATGAGTGAATTTTTAGAAAAAATCGTGGTCCCCCGATCCTTAACTTACCAATGTAGTAGTGCGTATTGGTTATAACCAAATGTCATATGTTTAGTTGGGTATAAATGGAAGGTACTGAGAATTAGGTATAGTTTAAGTAGATGCTGCTATATATATGTTTTTAAATCGAGGTTGGGTGTCCCCGGAGACCCTGGATGAGGGAGTGTTGATCCACATTGGAATTTCCAAATGAACACCCATCCTTTACACAGGTCGAAAATACCAAGTCCGAGAACAGCCATCGCACCCCCATCATGGGTTGAATTTTCCAGCTGCATGTTACCTCAAACTTTTCAACTATTAAGGTCTAGATGTTCCCACCAATATTTCAGCCAGACAAAGCTAGCTAGACAAATTAGGTTCCATTCTTGGTAATATTGCTATATAAAGTTGATGTGGCCATTTGAACGGCAACCGATGTGTGTGTTTGTCGACCTTTTTCGACAAACCGTTAATAAACATGTGACATAAAACATCTGAAAATGATAAGTATTCCACACGATACTGAAACAATTACTTTTCATCGTGCGCAATTGTGGTCAAAATAACCCAAGTATCGGAAACTAGTCACACATAATGTACCTTTATTCATCAACTAAATCACTCACCAACTGACACAAATAGGCATTGCCACATCATTCGCATATATCATTAGAGTAATTTCCCTTGACAAAATCACAAATGTTTAGATGTGCGTTCAACGAACGGTGGTCGAAAGTACTCGATTTGCCGTCTTTTTGTGATTTACAAGAAATCGCTTTCGCTGTTAGATTACAGTGGTCCATAGTACTCGACACCTGTACGGCTCAAATAAGCCTGCTATTACAAAAATTGTATTCTATAGTATAGGCCCCTGGATATATCGGATATATACACGAGAGGTTCTGTGCTGCCGTTGAGTCTGAGAAAGATGGACGTCGTATGTGTAAAGGATGTCACAGGAATTCAGAAGAAACTGTATTCTCGGAGCATATCAAGAAATACGTTCATAATGTTTGGTGTTTAATGGCACATGGCGGTTTGTGCTCCAAAATACACCTAAATATATTCGCTTTTGATTTTTTCACGTTTTCGAAATATATAGCTCGATAAATACTTGAACTACCTTTCTATGGGCAAAACGTATGTCACAGAAAGACTTACTGAAGTCATAACCGTTACAACTTTGAATACGTTGTTTGGGTCCTAAATAAACAACAGACATGTGCACGGAATTGACAAAAAAAGAGCGCACCGTGTTAGTCTATTCCTGATATGGTAGAAATGAAGATCGTTTGTTTCACTTAAGTACGAACAATTGAGAACAGCTGGAAAATGGCAGTGACCATGGCAAGTATTTGTTTAGAGCATATGAAAACGGTATATCAATAGTTCGTGTGTTTGTCAAATTATCTTAATATTCTATTTCTTAATTACGTAGACACAATTTGGACAACCTGAAAGAACAATGTCCGTTTAAAGGCCAGACGTACGTTTTACCAAAATATCCTGATATTCCAAATGGATTTTCTAATGATCTGTATTGAATTTCTTCTTTCAAATTGGTACAAGTGATTACTGTTTTATAATATTTAAACTGTACACTAAATCCGGCTATTTATGGGACCATCTCCTATTATACTCACAGATATATGCAAAAAATGAACGAATGTGAGCCATGGCTTAGTTCAAAATACACCAATGCGCTCTATGAACGATGCAAACAACATGGTAATTATAATGAAAATGAATATATGACTCCAGCCGTTTATTCATTTCCATTATAACAGCCACGTTGTTTGCATAGTTCATAATGTATACACACGTGTATATTGTACTAATCCATTGCTCAAATTCATTCATTTATTGCATATATTTTGTTGAGTATAAAAGGAGATGGTCCCATAAATAGCTGCATTTAGTGCGCTCCAGAATACGCCTAATAATATTCACTTTTGAATTATTCCCAGAATCGAAGTAGGTCGATAAATACCCGAACTACCTTTCTATGATCATTATATGTCCCAGAATGAAGCGTTGGTCATAAACATATTCAACCTCGAACACAATGTGTGGGCCCAGAATAAAAATGGTGCCATCGGCATTCTGGAATCGGAAAGTATAATGTTCGGAAAACATATATAGCGTTATCTTGACATAAAACTATTAAAAAAAGACTTCACGCTCTAGAGTCACGAACTCATTTCATTATAATTACCATGTTGTTTGCATCGTTCATGTCGCCATGGGTGTATTTTTCACTAATCCATGGCTCAAATTCATTCATTTGTTGCATAAATTATGTTGAGTATAAAAGGAGATGGTCCCATAAATGACCGGGTTTAGTGTACAGTTCCCCTTTAAGAAGCAACATCCAGTTGGAAATGATCACCCCATTTACTCTCCATTTTATGGTAAGAAACATTCAGAAATATAAGAAATGTGTCGATTTGAATGTTGTGTGGAATTATAATTACTCTAGCAGTTCTGGGTACCTAAAGGGTAAAACAGAACATGATAATTCCGACCTCTCAAACGTTCCGTTTATTTATTTGGGTTCTCTAAACAACTGTTCAGATTCTATATACAACGATAATAATGATATATTAAGTTCTTGATTTTTCGCTAGATAGATTCAGAGAAATTCGTTGTTGAAAATATCTTGCCATTTTTGCCAGTATTTATGCAAAATTGCGTCTGCACTTTAGTGATACAACTTTGTAAATTCCGAATATACATTTACCTAAGAAATAGACACTAGCCGCGTTAACTTACATTCTACATATGTGTACACGGATATTAGAATATGATAACATCGTTATAACATCACCCAAAACACACTGTCGGCAACGCGGCCACCGCCATTGAAATGCATTACCAATAACACTGTAATGTAGAGTTACATCCCTTCAACCACCGAAGGTTTCACCAACATTCCAGTATGTAATGGTCATATGCATGCTGAATTTGAACGGACTTGCAAGGCATCTTTGAACCTCCAAATTATGTGAACATATTTGTTTTTGTAAAGACAATCATTCAAGAAATATTTTGATTCAGCACCGAACTGCCTATTGCGTGTAATACTGACAACAAATTTCTTGCTCACTCGGTGATTTCAACTCATTCTGTGCAGGACAGACGTCTAAGGATAGACATAAACACATTGCGTGACATGCTACAGAAGAAGGAAACTGACACTCCAAAAGAGATTCAGTTAGCTGTTTGTCTCACGAAGTGCAATGTATCAAGGTGTAAGCTCTTTGGTGTATTGAGGAATTCAACAATCCAGATGTAAGTCAGATGGGCCATTCCTTGTAAATATACATGTCAATATGTGGGACTTCTTGAATGAACTGGGAGATTGTTATGAACATTGTATGTACCTTTAACTGTGATCATGCGACTATATTTACATACATCTAATATCGCTTACGATTTCCCCATAGCGTTACGATAGACACGCCCCCTGAGTCAATGTGTTCATAAACATATGAACGTAATGTGACGTCACTTTCGATGTCGTGCATAGGTTTATGAACACATTGATCCCGGAAATCACCGGGGATTGTCGGACAAAAACGACTGCTTGACTATTCAGTTTGTCCGGATTTGGCAAGCAATTTGTTTTGGTCTATAATCATTACAAGATAAACAAGACATTTCGTCATATGTGTATACTTTACTGTGAAATTGCGTTTTTCCGCTCTCCGTCAACGATTATCACAATGTTTGGATTTCTGAAAATCGAGGATTCGAACTGTCCGAACTGAACTCCATGCGTTCATTTAAAGTTGAATAAGTAGTTGGAAAAGACAGACAATCCAAGTTGATAATGAATTTAAGTATATAGGTATATAAGTGAGTTCAACTGGTTACAGTCCATTATGTAGTGATATTTATTCCCTATTTCGCTCTTATTACACAGCGTGCATGTTCTCAGTTGGAATCAATCTTGTACCATGATCCAGTTTCTACGGGGAGGTGATGATTTGAACATCTGAATTTAGCTAAAATAACTGCTTGTTTTTGGTGGAGATCGGATAAATATTTTTCTTGTGCGAATTTATATTTTATGATTCGATAATTTCGACACTTATTCATAGAGTTAATCTCGTTTCTCCACTGTTTTTGATATTTATTTTCCAGAGCTTGTCGTGTGATATTTTTAACCGACTTCGGGTAAATTTCGTGTATAAACTGGTTTGTCCAGATGTCGGGCAGTTCTAATTCTCCTAATGACGTCTGTATGTAATTGACCCAGGGATGAGTGTAAGTTCCACTCTCAGATTTTTGGAGTAAATAATTATACAGCAGTTTGTTAATTTTTTGTTTGTCTGACATAACTATATTAGCCCAGAATGTTAACATTCTACATTTTATGTCAATAATTAAAGGATATACTCCTGTTTCTCCATATACCATCATACTTGGTGTGCTTGGTATTAACCTTAAAACATACTTGAGAAATTTTAATTGGATCTTTTCTAAATCTGCGACGTGCCCAACGTGGTAACCCCAGACTTCACATCCATATAATAGTATTGGTTTTACAGTCTTAGAAAAAAGTTCTATTTGAATGTCTATCGATAAGTTTAGTTCTTTCGCCTTATGTAGTAGGCCAAGCATGACCCGATTGCCTATTTCTATATTTTGCTTCACGGCTTTTGAGAAAGAACAATTCCTAGTAAAAATAATACCCAGATATGTGAATTGAGGAACAATTTGTAACCTTGCGCCATTGAAAAGTATTCGTGATTTTGGGATTCTTTTGCAGCCAAATACCATTAATTTTGTTTTGTCAACGTTGACTGTGAGCTTCCAAAGCTCGCAGTATTCAGAGAACTCTTTTAGGGCTATACGCATATCCGTGGCTGTCTCCGCAAAAATGACTGTGCCATCTGCGTACAATAGTATCAACAATTTGATATACATTCCAAATTCTGTCAATGTGTCATTCTCAATTAATTTCAGAGTTGGAACTCTATTGGACAATAGAAAATTTTCAAGGTCATTTAGGTAGAGTGAAAATAAAAAAGAAGATAGATTTTCTCCTTGCAAAACACCAGAATAGCTTTGATAACTATTTGAGAGACATTCACCGATTTTAACCTTAGATTTTACTTCGTTATACATGTTTTTAATAAGTTTAAAGCACTTTCCATTAATACCTGCGGTAATCATTTTTTGCCACAAGCCGTTTCTCCAAACGGTGTCAAAAGCCTGTTTGAAATCAACAAATGTGCAAAACAGCTTTACATTGGCTTCTCTGTAAATACTAATTATGAAGTGCAATGTTAGTATATGATCGGTAGTGGAGAAGCCTTTTCTAAAACCTGCTTGGTTGATGTCGATAAGATCAATAGATTCTGAATATTTAGTTAATCGTGTATTAATTATTTTGGTAAATAATTTTCCTAGACAGCTAAGGATTGTAATAGGTCTATGATTTTCTGGTAATGTATTGTCACCTTTATTTTTATAAATTGGTATAACAATTCCTGTCAACCACTCATCTGGAATTATGCCCATGTTAAATCATGTCTATGGTACTCCTGATGTGTTCATTACGGATGTTGTCAATTCCGCTGATACCAAACTTTTTTTAACACCGATACTGCTCGAAGTATTTCGTCCTGTGTAATGGGCATATCAAGAATATCATTATCCTCTTGGAAAACATAATGTGAAAATGGGTCATGCTCGTCCATTTTTTGATTACTTTTCATAAAATTATACATATCATCGATGTCAACCGCCGGGGGACTAGTGCCCTCCGTACGTAACAGATTCCAGAAATCCTTTGGATTATTAGAGTTTGCCTTTTTAATTTTACCTGATAATTTATTCTTGTGTTCAGCTTCATGCTTACGCAGTATTGACTTGTATGTCTTACTTTCTCCTTGTATTAGCCGCTTATTTTCTGCCGTTGGGTATTGTGAATGAGTGCGTCAACTGCGTCACCAATAGGTTCTTGGATACCTTAGTGCGCTTTGCTTGGCGCTTTGCTTATTTTTCAGCGCAAGGCAAGCGCCGGCCTGATCGCAGCGGAGTGTGACAGTGGTTTAATCGGACAGCTAATTTATTGCGGATTGTTGGGTATTTTCCCCACAACCTAAAAACTGACTATGCCTGGAGAACGCAGGAGGCGCTATCTATACTCTCCGCGCCCGCGCAGAGAACGTTGTGCAAACTTATTGAGAACGTACTAGCAACACAATGACAGCGACTTGAACGCACAAAGAGCGTGAGACTTGACAAAGTAGGAACGCAATAGGAGCATACTTTGTTTTAAAAGTTTGACAATTTTGGACAGTTTTCCGCGCTCCTCCTGCGTGTTACTCACATTTTCGTACCTTTGCAGCGTAATGCAAGCGCCGGCCTGAGTGTGACAGGGGTTTAACATCTATATACATCTTGCACATCTCCAATATATAGGGAACAATATTCTGAAGTTTAAAATCTCCAGGATGGAAACTGTAGGATGAGTTGATTACACCACGAAGGTACTCAAATGTGTGACAGATGCGATATGTATTGTTTATCCAGAGCTTAAGTGTGTAAACATCACATTTTGCTCGTCACGCTATGACAATATATACATGTACACATAATACAATCATACCTCAGTTTAAGTATGTAAACATCGGATTTGCTCATCAGACGATAAGCTGACAATATTTACGCATGGTCAAATTAGATTCATGCATAAAGGTAACGTAATTTTTGTTATGTTCATGTTTTTTGTTAAGACCATTTTCTAACATAGATCGATAAATAAGTTAAAGATCGTTATATTCCACAGTCAAATCTATTGGTGATCGAATTTGATAACTCTTTTATTGGAACAACTAAGAGTATTATTAACGTGAGATCAATGAGTCCAATTATTATAAATAATACATTGCAGGCATCTGCGGAAACCCGATTGCCACATTTATTGATCACGTGATAAACTGATAAAATGTCCAGGTGACGTACTATATGGATGCATAACTCAATAAGCCGTTTATATGTACAGGTGAAGTATTAACGCAATAAGCTGCTGACGTGTAGGGTGATCATACATGCAACCCGTGAAACTAATTTGATGTTATGGCCGTGTTTTGAGAAGTTTGGGAGATTACTTATATTCGGTATGAAATTCTTTTTCAACGTTTGAGGTCTTTTGCATTTAGTTACGGACAAGTCATCTTTGTTATTAGTTGGTTTTTCTTTACGGACAACTGATTTGATTTGGGTATTATCACGTAGTTCTGTGGCAAAACTCAGTGGAAAATCTTCATTAAATTACAATAACCCCAGGTTATGGTGTAATATAGATTCGATAACGCGCTTTATTATTTACGTACAAGGCCATACTTCTCAATAGCCCGTGACAATTTTATTCCACGCGTAAGCGACGCAAGTATAGTTGTGACGTCACTAATTTCTATACTCCGTCAACATGAAACAAATTGTTTTTACATCCGGGCGATTCAGACCTATGGGCCCCCAGTGGTGGCCGCCATGTTGGAATAGAATTGACAAATTAATAAAACGAATTTATTGTTCTTCATCGACCAGCCTCGTCATAGCAACACTATTAAATTTGAAAAACAAATCAACCTTATTCAAAATTAAATGCTTAATGTGGATTTAGCTGACACGGGTGCATAGCATTCGGCAAACCTCGCCAGATTTAGTGCCGTTACAGGACTAACGATTCTCGTTCTAAGAACAATAACTCTATAAACGTAGGCTCTTCCAATAATTCTTCCAATATTTCGCGATAATGCACGTGTGTCATTTATGTTGAGAGATGAATAAAGAGCGTTGCTTTACTATGAGGTAATACTCCTTATTTGGATGTCTTGGGCTCCGACACGTACACATTGTACAATATATACGCGCATGAATAGGTTCTGGTAAGTGATGTGAGATGGGAAGGTGGTTGGGGTAGGGGAGGAGGGGTTGTTGGGGGAGGGGAGTATTATGACGTATGTCTGTGACAAACATTGAGTGGAAAATCTCTTGTCAAACAATTTTTTTTACCACGATAGAACCCAGAGAGATATTATTATTGAAAAGATAATCGATTATACATGTATTTATTGGTGATGACATAATTCAAGTTCACATATGGTAGGATATACAATATTTAAAGTGTTCATTTTTTAATCCCAGTTGACAGAATCAGACATTTCTTCGGATGAATACGCACTATCCAGTAGGTAGGAATATTCATCTGTTACTCAAAATACAGTAAGATGTATGTGTGTCTGAATATTTACGCAAATAATTCGGTTAAGCCGTCTTAAGCTGAGATTATTCGGTTGATGTGTCAGACATTTAATAGTCGATCGTGATTATTTTCAGTAAAATGTATACCTGTCTGAACCTTTAAGCAAATAATTTGGTTAAGCCGTCTTAAGCTGAGATTATTTAGTTGATGTGTCAGACATTTAATAGTCGGCCGAGATATAAAAAGAAGCAACTTCACACGATGAACCAACTTGTTAGTCAACAATATACACATGACGCTCAAATATGACGACCTGCTCTATGAATAATTTGGTTAATCCGTCTTAAGCTGAGATTATTTAGTTTATGTGTCAGACACGCAATAGTCGGCCGAGATTACAAAAAAAAAAAAAACTTCACCAAAAATATAAACACACCAACATGACGCTCAAATATGACGCCCTGCTCTATCGAAAATATACTTACGCCCATTTTTTATCAACGATTCTCAAATATATAGTACTATAGTACTAACATACACTAAATACACTTATGCCCGATTTTACGATTGACGCTAAGGAGCCCCACGTACTACTTACCGGGATTCACTTGACCGGAAAATCTTTGCATTTGGTGGAGAAAAAGGGGGCCTGAAAGTTTCATCTGTTCATGTTTTCATAGTACTCGAACGCTACAGCTTTGTAATATGTAAAATTTCGCAATACGGAATGACACAGTACTGGCTAAGCGGGTTCTATAGTACAGCAATAATACCATTTTTGTGAAAAATCATTATTATATTACAACTGCACAGGCTACATTATTGATTTTTCACGACGATTATCCGTGCGGAAAATGGTGAGTGCGATTAGCTGGGTACATGTTCTTTGTAATGCGGTCACGGAATCTCAATTGTTAACCCATTGAGATGGTTTACGCTCAATGGATTTGAAAGGAGATAGCCATGTCAGCGGCCTAGATTTTAATTATGAATGGAATTAAAGAGTTACAGTTGTCGGGCTAGGGCTCAAAACGTATATATATAAACGATCTTTGTGCGAAGGTACACGGATACGCGGTGAATCGGGGGTGGTGGCATTTCGTGTTGAAACAGTTACTGATAATTTCGGGCTAAGTTGCGTTAAGAATCAGTGGACCCCAAATATGTACCATGACATTATGTAACACATTTGAACCGCATGGCATGTGTTTGCTCAAGAAGTTTGCATTCACCTGGTGGTCTAAACAATTTAATTTGGCCAATAGTGCCGCACAGAATGTTCCATGAGTGAATTTTTAGAAAAAATCGTGGTCCCCCGATCCTTAACTTACCAATGTAGTAGTGCGTATTGGTTATAACCAAATGTCATATGTTTACCTAAATTCAACCGCTTAGTTGGGTATAAATGGAAGGTACTGAGAATTAGGTATAGTTTAAGTAGATGCTGCTATATATATGTTTTTAAATCGAGGTTGAGTGTCCCCTGAGACCCTGGATGAGGGAGTGTTGATCCACATTGGAATTTCCAAATGAACACCCATCCTTTACACAGGTCGAAAATACCAAGTCCGAGAACAGCCATCGCACCCCCATCATGGGTTGAATTTTTCCAGCTGCATGTTACCTCAAACTTTTCAACTATTAAGGTCTAGATGTTCCCACCAATATTTCAGCCAGACAAAGCTAGCTAGACAAATTAGGTTCCATCCTTGGTAATATTGCTATATAAAGTTGATGTGGCCATTTGAACGGCAACCGATGTGTGTGTTTGCCGACCTTTTTCGACAAACCGTTAATAAACATGTGACATAAAACATCTGAAAATGATAAGTATTCCACACGATACTGAAACAATTACTTTTCATCGTGCGCAATTGTGGTCAAAATAACCCAAGTATCGGAAACTAGTCACACATAATGTACCTTTATTCATCAACTAAATCACTCACCAACTGACACAAATAGGCATTGCCACATCATTCGCATATATCATTAGAGTAATTTCCCTTGACAAAATCACAAATGTTTAGATGTGCGTTCAACGAACGGTGGTCGAAAGTACTCGATTTGCCGTCTTTTTGTGATTTACAAGAAATCGCTTTCGCTGTTAGATTACAGTGGTCCATAGTACTCGACACCTGTACGGCTCAAATGAGCCTGCTATTACAAAAATTGTATTCTATAGTATAGGCCCCTGGATATATCGGATATATACACGAGAGGTTCTGTGCTGCCGTTGAGTCTGAGAAAGATGGACGTCGTATGTGTAAAGGATGTCACATGAATTCAGAAGAAACTGTATTCTCGGAGCATATCAAGAAATACGTTCATAATGTTTGGTGTTTAATGGCACATGGCGGTTTGTGCTCCAAAATACACCTAAATATATTCGCTTTTGATTTTTCCCCGTTTTCGAAATATATAGCTCGATAAATACTTGAACTACCTTTCTATGGGCAAAACGTATGTCACAGAAAAACTTACTGAAGTCATAACCATTACAACTTTGAATACGTTGTTTGGGTCCTAAATAAACAACAGACATGTGCACGGAATTGACAAAAAAAAAAGAGCGTACCGTGTTAGTCTATTCCTGATATGGTAGAAATGAAGATCGTTTGTTTCACTTAAGTACGAACAATTGAGAACACTGAGTTGGAAAATGGCCGTGACCATGGCAAGTATTTGTTTAGAGCATATGAAAACGGTATATCAATAGTTCGTGTGTTTGTCAAATTATCTTAATATTCTATTTCTTAATTACGTAGACACAATTTGGACAACCTGAAAGAACAATGTCCGTTTAAAGGCCAGATGTACGTTTTACCAAAATATCCTGATGTTCCAAATGGATTTTCTAATGATCTGTATTGAATTTCTTCTTTCAAATTGGTACAAGTGATTACTGTTTTATAATATTTAAACTGTACACTAAATCCGGCTATTTATGGGACCATCTCCTATTATACTCACAGATATATGCAACAAATGAACGAATGTGAGCCATGGCTTAGTGCAAAATACACCAATGCGCTCTATGAACGATGCAAACAACATGGTAATTATAATGGAAATGAATATATGACTCCAGCCGTTTATTCATTTCCATTATAACAGCCACGTTGTTTGCATAGTTCATATTGCATACACACGTGTATATTGTACTAATCCATTGCTCAAATTCATTCATTTATTGCATATATTTTGTTGAGTATAAAAGGAGATGGTCCCATAAATGGTTGGTTTAGTGCGCTCCAGAATACGACTAATAATATTCACTTTTGAATTATTCCCAGAATCGAAGTAGGTCGATAAATACCCGAACTACCTTTCTATGATCGGTATATGTCCCAGAATGAAGCGTTGGTCATAAACATATTCAACCTCGAACACAATGTGTGGGCCCAGAATAAAAATGGTGCCATCGGCATTCTGGAATCGGAAAGTATAATGTTCGGAAAACATATATAGCGTTATCTTGACATAAAACTATTAAAAAAAGACTTCACGCTCTGGAGTCACGAACTCATTTCATTATAATTACCATGTTGTTTGCATCGTTCATGTCGCACATGGGTGTATTTTTCACTAATCCATGGCTCAAATTCATTCATTTGTTGCATAAATTATGTTCAGAATAAAAGGAGATGGTCCCATAAATGACCGGATTTAGTGTACAGTTCCCATTTAAGAATCACCATCCAGTTGGAAATTATCACCCCATTTACTCTCCATTTTATGGTAAGAAATATTCAGAGATATAAGCAATGTGTCGATTTGAATGTTGTGTGGAATTATAATTACTCTAGCAGTTCTGGGTACCTAAAGGGTAAAACAGAACATGATAATTCCGACCTCTCAAACGTTCCGTTTATTTATTTGGGTTCTCTACACAACTGTTCAGATTCTATATACAACGATAATAATGATATATTAAATTCTTGAGTTTTCGCTAGATATATTTAGAGAAATTCGTTGTTGAAAATATCTTGCCATTTTTGCCAGTATTTACGCAAAATTGCGTCTGCACTTTAGTGATACAACTTTGTAAATTCCGAATATACATTTACCTAAGAAATAGACACTAGCCGCGTTAACTTACATTTTACATATGTGCACACGGATATTAGAATATGATAACATCGTTATAACATCACCCAAAACACACTGTCGGCAACGCGGCCACCGCCATTGAAATGCATTACCAATAACACTGTAATGTAGAGTTACATCCCTTCAACCACGAAGGTTTCACCAACATTCCAGTATGTAATGGTCATATGCATGCTGAATTTGAACGGACTTGCAAGGCATCTTTGAACCTCCATATTATGTGAACATATTTGTTTTTGTAAAGACAATCATTCAAGAAATATTTTGATTCAGCACCGAACTGCCTATTGCGTGTAATACTGACAACAAATTTCTTGCTCACTCGGTGATTTCAACTCATTCTGTGCAGGACAGACGTCTAAGGATAGACATAAACACATTGCGTGACATGCTACAGAAGAAGGAAACTGACACTCCAAAAGAGATTCAGTTAGCTGTTTGTCTCACGAAGTGCAATGTATCAAGGTGTAAGCTCTTTGGTGTATTGAGGAATTCAACAATCCAGATGTAAGTCAGATGGGCCATTCCTTGTAAATATACATGTCAATATATGTGAGACTTCTTGAATGAACTGGGAGATTGTTATGAACATTGTATGTACCTTTAACTGTGATCATGCGACTATATTTACATACATCTAATATCGCTTACGATTTCCCCATAGCGTTACGATGGACACGCCCCCTGAGTCAATGTGTTCATAAACATATGAACGTAATGTGACGTCACTTTCGATGTCGTGCATAGGTTTATGAACACATTGATCCCGGAAATCACCGGGGATTGTCGGACAAAAACGACTGCTTGACTATTCAGTTTGTCCGGATTTGGCAAGCACAAGCAATTTGTTTTGGTCTATAATCATTACAAGATAAACAAGACATTTCGTCATATGTGTATACTTTACTGTGAAATTGCGTTTTTCCGCTCTCCGTCAACGGATTCTCACAATGTTTGGGTTTCTGAAAATCGAGGATTCGAACGGTCCGAACTGAACTCCATGCGTTCATTTAAAGTTGAATAAGTAGTTGGAAAGACAGACAATCCAAGTTGATAATGAATTTAAGTATATAAGTATAAATAATATACGTCGGATTCAGCGTGGTCATGGGTTTTGACCGCGTTAAAAATTCGACAAACTCCGCATGAACCCCTTCGGGGTTCATGCAGTTTGCTGAATTTTTCTCGCGGTCAAAATCCCATGAGCACATTGAAACCGCCATTAATTTCTTACGTAACCCCATGTGACTGACATTATTTGACCGACATCATGTGAACTAGGGAATGAGGGAAGGAGGACAAAGAATGGTGCATGTGTACCTGAGATGAGCTTGACTAAATCATCGCGGAGTCCAGGTCTACGCCTATAGATTAGATGGCCCTCCAACATGGGAGTCGCGGTCTTTCCGAACATGATCTTGGTAGTCAGGGATTTTAATTGAAACAATATTTATTGCTTTAGTTCAGATTATAATGTGTGTTGATGGTTGCTTTACTAGCCCAGAGAGTCCGCAATGACCCATCAACCAGCTATATACGTCTCGCGTGCGGCTGATCACTACTCATCACGCGTTGATATATTTGTCATGCTCAAATAACATTTGACTTGGTAGATGGAGTGTAGCTTTGTAGATGGAGTGTAGCTTTGTAGATGGAGTGTAGCTTTGTAGATGGAGTGTATCTTTGTAGATGGAATGTAGCTTTGTAGATGGAGTGTAGCTTTGTAGATGGAGTGTAGCTTTGCGAATTGTGAGTGCATCGGCTTAGTTTTCTAATATTGGGGATTGCCTCGATCGAGTAAATTGCTAGTGACCATATTGACTGGACCCCGGACTATAAACCTTGTCATCGCTCTGCTTTGGACGTCGTTATTATAGACCGGTACGGACTATCGCCATTTTGTGGATCTCCGGTCAGAACTCTGACCGGGACTAAAATATAACAGTGCAAGCTTATTGGTTGAAGTGATTTGTGTGTTGTGTTCAAAGACCCACATTTGACTAGATTCTGCCGATCTCTGGCGGGAACAAATTATCAAAACCACAGGGGCCTGTAACGCGCTCCGCTGTCCGCCCCCCTTGCACTGCCCATACACGCCGCACTATATACGCGCCTTCTTCGCGTTAATGGAACATTATATAGACAAGAAATTCAACGTTTCACCATCGCTCGGGAGTCGCACAAATTTAGCCCATTCACCCCAGTAATGATAACGATATATACACGGATGGATCGGCAAAGAATTCATCTTTCAATAAATACCACAAACTCCCATCAGAAACATTCATACACGTTGCATTTGATAAAATTTTAACCACCGAATATTGTCTCCGGAGAGCGTATTTTTTTGGTTTGATCCGGCTCAGACAGCAATGTCGGACATGTGTCTCTAAATTCACCACATATACAGTTTACTATCATTAAAAATCGGTCAAACGATCAACTAAATATCTGGAACTTAGTGATTTCCTTTCGACTAAAAATGTATTTACTCATACAAATCAACACATTGTCAGTAAACAATTCTAATAGAGGAGAAATCTGTCGATAATTCCAACTTTAAAAAAGATATTTGTCAAGTGACACAGTTCCTAATTTTAATATTCATTGTGACCTGACCTTTCCATGACTGACATAGTAGAAACAGCCAATCACCGCTCGGTGTTAGAATCGAGGTCAGGTCATAGTGAATTCGATAACGGAAAAACGCGTGCCTCTCTTGTTGCTGAACGGTTGAGGAGGAAATATTTCGGCCTGACTGGGCGTAGTCTTCTAAGTAAGGCTACTCCACAGACTCTCCAAAAATTACTAAAATGTGTTGTGCTCCCAAAAGCCCTTTATGGTTGTGAAATTCTACCAGATATGAGTGCAACCGACCACCAACGCATGGAACGCTCATTCCGTGCGTGCATAAAAAATGCACAGTCTCTACCCACTCGCACGAACACGAATGTAGCGCTGGGACTGGTGGGGACCAAACCGCTTGCGTCCGAGATAGACATACAAAGACTGTGCTTTCTCGAAAGATTACTACACGTGCCAGAAGGCCATCGGGTGCCACTCAAACTGTTTCTGTTCAAACTATATTGGGCCAGACTATTCAATCGTCATACGTCCGGATTTAGTTCCGATATCACGCTTCTTCTGAAGAAATATCACCTGACAGGCCACCTAGAAACTTTCCTCGTATCAGGTTATTTCCCAGATAGGGTAACATGGAAAAAACTAGTCAACGAGAGCATTACATCAGTATAGTCAGGAATGGTCATCCGAGGTTTGCAACAACTGTGATCTCGAAATATTCCGATGTGTTCATTCAGTACCAACAAACTGCTGGTCCACATGGCGTCTATTAAGAATGTTCCCAAAATATACATACGAGCTGAAACATCTTGGCTCACTTTTAAACAAAACGACTTATCCCAATAATATGGCATGTAATCTCTGTGCTGTATCATATGATAGTGAGATGTCACACGCCATGTTCCTGTGCAGCTCGACCTTCGCATGGGCTATGAGGAATGATTACTGGGACTTCATCATCAATCGTTTTGGAATACAAACGTATGTTTTTCTGGATAGCCTCACGTGTCAACATCTCCAAATGTACTTATTTGGAAGCAAATCATTGTGTCTACCAAACTTTATATCCCAAGCGACCGACCACATCATCCTTGCTACATCAAGATTCCTGTACCGCATGTGTGGTATCATCAGAGGAGAACCCATACACAGAAGCCTAATAGCTGGACGCTGATTTGATGTTTGTGACCATCCATCCTCCGCAATATACCTCATATATATGGACTCTCTTTCCGTGAGCAATGAACTCATGTGACAGACAATAGTAACTTTGTATATACATATTGTATCATATCTAAAACCATGCATGTACATACGCTCTCCATCTTGGAGGTTATCAAATCAAAATATATTCGACAAGCTGCGGAACTATCCTGTGGGGGAAATATGCAATATATTGCTGTGCGTTGAGTATACATCAACCGCATATGGGACATAATGGGTGAAACCTGGCGAGTAGAACGACATATATATGTCGCCGTACGGTTTGCGAGTGGAACGCATATATATGTCGGTTAAGGAAGTGTCATTTTAAGTAGACATGACTTCAATAAAACATCTGTTTTATAAATGATTTGTATAGGAGTTATTTTGATTAATATAATGTCCCAAATGTGTGCAATCGATAATGATAACACACGTTAACAGAAAATGCACATAAATTAAAACAAATTATTGGACCGTTTTGACCCGAACTTGTTAATAATTATTGCTATGACGTTGGCGTTAAATTTACTCATGACGTCATGTATATGACGTTACAAATACTCTCCAAAAGGTTAATGGGCACAGGTTGACTCATTGGGCACGTAAAGCGCAGAACTTTATATATATATAGTTATACGCGTTATGTATGTTCATACCTTTGACGCAAATTGAAAGTAACTACATTGTGTATTCGCACTGCATAAAAAGCGACAATGCACCAGAACCACCGATCCACGAGATGAAAAAAAATACCCTGCCCCATATAAATTGAAATAATCATCGTTATGGTCATTTACAGATTTACTCAAGATTACCTCATATATCGATATAAGTGAGACGATGTTATACATATGAATTGTCATGTTTGTGTGTAATCTGTATTTTATGTTCGTTATGTGTAAACAGATATGTGGGGAAAGAGACCGTTGGCAAGTGTTGAAACTTTTTTCAATCCTATTCGTATGCAACAAACTATGTGTATTCCCAATTCTCTCATATATCAAACAAAAACTCATTTGCAACTGAGCCGCGCTAGCTGTGGTCACATAGACGGCGTTTATTGCGTAACATATTTTACAAGTTATATGTGCATGGGCACATGCTATACTAATTTACAGACACAATGTAAATACATCCTAGAAAGTCTGCACAACCGGTCAGGAAAAACCATGCACCCCTTTTATATAGGGACTGGAAACCTGAAATCCGAAGCCCACTCGTATGTGCAGCTCGGGTGTTCGGACCGCACCCTTATTGAAATCTACTCATAATTATAGATGTCACAATATTCTGAACATTGTGAATAATATGTCATATTTCAGCTGCCTCATATTACAGAACGAAGAACGCTATATAGCTGAACACAGCGTTGATAATTTATTTCATTTGAATGAAAAAATTTATAAAATTTTTTGAAAATTAATGTGACCCGCTGAAGTTACACGACTAGAATGACGAATTCTCCGCTCTTGCGATCTGAACAATTACTACACAAATATCATTCTCATTGGCTACAATTCGAAATAGGCTCCGCCTATAATAAACAACTCTATATATGCCCGAAATGTGAATACATAATTTTCCCGCTAATGCCAGGAAACGCGGGAAAATTTGAATTACACTATCTAAAGCAGCGAGCGGCATACCTATAATTATTACCCTTCTCCCTATGTTAACCGCTTATCATTGACCCAAGGCCTGTCATGTGCCGGGAACAAATCATACTGTCGTCCGCTGGCCACTTTGACATTGTTTGTAGACCATATGATATCGCAAGAATATATCAAATCGCACGATGTGCAGTAAGTCAGCTATATCACATATATACGATCTGAATCATTAATCTTATATTCCCCAACGGGTTAGCAAAATTCACAATTTGTGGTGTTGGCTAATTTGCATATATAAAGTTAACACTAACATTCGAACTGTTAATTTGTTACTGTTATCGAGAAAGTGTTAGTCTGTAATTTTCCATCGAAACGTCTGGGCAATTCAATATATTCTTATCGAAATTATATGGTACGATATTAAACGAATCGGTGGCTTGAGGTAGGTTGGTTATTAAATCTTGCTGGTGAACAACGTAATATATACGTTTATCGTGCATGAATTCCACTGTTCGCTTATCCCTTATACCGGCTTTCTTCGGCGTGTTTGCATTGATATTACTGCAACATAGATGCATTTTGTGTGGGGATGTTCTTGAGAGTGGTGACGAATGCACAGTTTTCGAGAATATCGTAATGAAATTAGTGTTCGGACTGAATATTCGAAGGTCGAATATTCGCTCGTAAAAATAAATATTCGAATAATTATTAGACTATTCGAATATTCGAGAATAATCTCCGGGTAATTGTTTCCTGGTTTGTTATTAGTCTTAGGGTCTGTTAAAAGTATAGTCTATTTTCCACTGACCATAAACTAATTAATATGACGTAACTGTAACGTTCTGATTTGATTGGCGTCATGACGTCGAAATAATTTTATTGGCTAGGTGTAAACCAGACCGTGCTTGCATGTGGTCATAGGGAGCGGACCTATAAGGCATCGTTTTTTTGCGCGTTGTCATTTGTGTATAATATGGCGTCAAATTCGAAGAAATCAGATATATGGACTCACTTCACGTTGGATGCCAAAACTAAAAAGGCTACTGCAGGGCTGATCTCTACTGAAAAACGCAACCAGTTGAAGCCGCAGACTATCCGAATGTTACACTTCTTGAACAAGAACCTTTAAGTCATGCATGGGACATTGACTACTTGAACTTCGTAAACAGATAAACTCTTCCTATTAAGCCAAAAGACTTTTTTTTTCTCTCTCTCTCTCTCTTGCGTATAGCATGTGCATGGATAAATATGCTATTTCATTAAATAATAAATTGGTTCCAAAATATGTCATCTATATAATTTTATAATTTATCTAAATATTCGAAAACTATTCGAATATTCGCTCGTTATTCGAACCGAATATTCGAATACCGAAATCCGTCGAATACCGAACACTAAATGAAATTAACATCGCGTGTAAATTTCGCGTATAAGACAACATGCGGGTCACCGTTCACGGATATGCCAAATTGCAGAAGAACATTCTTATATTGTATGGACCGAGTTTGACCAGTTAACCACCACAATTATTGTAACTAAACGACAATTATCAAAATCCTAACGTCATGACTAAGTGATACATGTATGAATATACATCCTAGGACAATAGAAAGTTACTGAATGCGTTTATTCTTTAACCAAAAAATATACTGAGAGGTTGGGAATGTTGCAGTATATGTACAATATATACACGACTGAAACTATAACAGTGAGAGAAAGCACTCGTGCGATGCGATGACTCAGTGCAACATGGTTCGTATGAATGACATATAACTCGTCTTTAGTAATCGGATAACAGACCAGTTGATGACCTTCTGGGGAGACATTGAAATTTGTCACCCGCTCGAGAACGGAATGTTTCCCTATACATCGGGCGACAACTATATTTGCAGACAGTTGTCACCAAACTGCAGTAAGCACACTTACAGTAATGCCCTAAGTAATGGACTCTTTAACCACAGCAGAATTATGGGTAACTTTTCAGGATTTAGTCGGAAATATGGCTTGTTGCCATTCATCGGAAAGCTCTCGGTGAGAGCTTTCCGATGAATGGCAACAAGCCATATTTCCGACTAAATCCAGAACAGTTACCCATAATTCTGATGTGGTTAAGGAGTCCATTACTTAGGGCATTACTGTATGACATGATAATTGTGACATGTGAAACACCGACCATTGTTTTATAAATACGACCCACTTACACTATATAAATGTGCATGTATGTATATATAACCTTCCATCCCATTTCTTAGAGATTGAAAAAATAGGAACACGAAAAACTTAATTTTCTAAGAATTCCTAAAAAAATATTTACTCACACACAACGATTTTAACACGGGCGGCGTTCGTTGCAGAAATATTCATATTTGTTCAAATCGTCATCAACAGAAGGAATATTAAAATATATATAGTTTTGTTCATATGCCAACCATAATCAGCGCGTAAATAGTATATTGTCGTCAAGACGTACGATGGTGTACGTAAACAAGAGCCTGTTCGTGTTACAGAAGTTTTGCTCCTGTTTACATAACACAGCGCAATTATATTGGTTAATCGCACAGAAATGATATAAACGCTCTTTGTTATATCCATATCAGGAATACAGTAACAAATAACGCTCTTTATGTTTACCATATCCGGATCTAAACAAAGCCAGATTCCATTACGTTTGTTTTTTGCTTTTGTTTATATAACAAAGGAAAAACATTTGACAATAACATACTGTTTATGCCATATTTCTGATTGGTATAAGAACAAAATATGTCTATATTTTACTATTGTTTCTGTTTATGGCGGTTTTTTTACGGAGGTGAATATTTTAACAGCATACCTATCACCAACGCCGCCCGTATCTTTAATAGTTCCAATAAAAATCGGTTGATCATCTCTAGGTTTAGTACTTAAGGACCAGGGGACGCAATGTTTACCACGAACTTTGGTAACTTATTTGGACAACGTGGTGTTTGTTTCTCCGGAATGGTGAGGTCATTTTCAGTTGTGAATGATTTATATTGGTCGATATCTCCATTCAACACAGCAGCGCATCCATATCTGCAAAAAAAAAATATCGATATTCAGCCTCGTGAAAATAAGCACAATACGGGCTTGTTTTTAATGTTCCGTTTAGGACCATATATAGCTTATTTGAGGAAAATACGCTATATATGGACGTAAAATGTATCGATCAAAATAAGCCAGCATAGAGCTTATTTCAGTATCTAATATATCATTTGGGCATATTTATTAGGGGTTTTGGGAATAAGCCCAGGGAGGATTTGGAAGGGGCATAGCCCCTCCCCTACAACCCACTGATGAATGATGAGAGGGATCATGAAATGGTATGAAAATTTAACATGAAATGATGTAAAAGAAAGAAAAAAAGATGATCTAGACGTAAATTTTGATTATTTCTTCTTCTTAGCCTTCTTCTTCTTCCGTTCGGTGGATGTTGTTACTGTTGTTGTTGTTGGCTGAGAAAGCTCCACTCCATGCTGTCTAAGAATTTCGTCGACCTCATTCTGCCGTTGTCGTTATTGTACTCTTCGCTCTGCTTGTTCAGCCTTGGCCTCTGCTATGCTTCTGGCGGCTGAGGCGACTAGGACTTCGATGGAGCTGGTGCTGTTGTTGTTGTTGTTGTTGTTGGCTCCCGTGGAGCTGGGGGACACCGGGATGAGATGAAATTCCGGTGTCCGAGGTGGCAATCTGTCCAACTCCACCTCGAAGCTGGCGGCAGGAACATCTGGGGTAGTGTCCACGTCCCTGTCTCCACTCGCCTCGATGACGACAGCAGGGACCTCCGGCAGATACAATGTCGTCAGTCTCCATGCAGGTCGAGTCGTCTGGGCGTCTCTCAGACAACTTCGACCTGCCGGCTGTGACACTGGACGGCTGAACCACACGGGGAGGGGTGACCGGTCGATCAACGGTCACCCCATCTTCTTCTTCCATTCCGCCCGTCTGGCGGCGTCCCTTCTCCGTCTAGCTGGTGTCTTTTTCTTTGGAGGCCCCTTCTTCAAGTCACGGCTTGTCTTGGCGTTCCTGCTCCGGGTAGAAGATCTCTGGATACCAGCATCCTCTGTCCGGAATTCAACGCAAAGAACCAAATAGCCCCTGTTAGATTGGAGATTCCAACTAACAGTGTCCACTATTTGAGATCTTTGCATTGCAGCCAACGCGGCGTCAGGGATTAGCTCCATTGTCCGTCCTAAGCCTAATCCAAAACCGTCTCACTCGCCGGCATTAGCACGAGGACGGATGCTCCCAATGAAGGTTACAGTCCGCACAACTAACTCGTGCCAACGCTCTGACAGAGAGGAACTAATGCAGCCAAAGCAATAATGACTGGTTCGCTCCACTCGCTGCCAGAGTATCATTTGGGCACTATTTAATCTATTGTTTTCATCGACACGACTTACCAGATGAGTGCTCTTTATAATGTGTGTTCACTGCGGCCCGCGCCATTCAACGGAATAACCGGTATAAGTTCTATATGAGCTTATTTATGAATCAAATAAGCCCAATATGAGCCTATGTGAATAGTTAGGTCCAAAAGGAACCTATTTGAAGGAGAATGTGTGGATATTGCATGAGTCAATCTATACAAAACAAATCGGGTGTGTCCCCCATTTCGATCGTCTTCTGAACTCTCATCGTACATATAATTAAATTACTAAACCAGCATCACGCAATATATAAACTATCTACTTACTTTGAGCTCTGAAATTAACAAAATATCCCAAGAAGAAACATTGATAAATTTTACAGGCACCTATATTGACGCACGTATATGAGAACGTTCCCTAAAAACACAAAACTATATGCTTTCTGTTGTATATAGGCCATTCCGATAGCCACATGACCGTTGCCTTATTAACAAGTTTGTTACGAACATTGAACATACTTTGTGCACCTACACTGAAGCAATGAGCATTCACACTGGGTTAATGCCTCCACCCATACTAATATGTGCCAGTAATCGCATGTCCTTGCAAATTATATCATTTTGAAAGAAGCGCATTGTGCTTTTCAATAACGGTAGATCCTTTCCGTCTCAACGTTCGAGCCCTTTTTAGACAGCTCAACTATTGTGGGGAAGGTGCGTCAGTTTAAGTATGTCCCCGTCGCCGATATGTCGCGAATAACATCATCGCAGGCTGGGCTAGATGACGTTGGCGCTGGTGCGAACCCCGACGTGAGCGAATGTGAGCTGATGGCCATGCCATTTCGATTGACACATAGCTAGTTCGATAAGAACTGAGAATCTGTTCACGCACACTGAACACTGATACTGAGCCAGTGCCCCGATACGGACATAGCTCTGTGTTGTCATGTTCGCTATGTTTTATGAACAATGCACTGGAGTCTGGTGGGAATAAACAATGTTCAAAGTAAATATTTAGCTGTCACAACTGTGGCAATAAACCAAAGAGATGAGAAAATTACCTGACACACTGACCGGCTTCCTACTTTTGCCGTTGGCTCCTGGTAATAATGTTGTAAAACAAAGAACCACATCTAATCAAGCACAATAATAACGAAACGAAATCTGCCTGAAAATATAGGCTTCGGCGATGTGTTGGGATCAGGTTATAAGATTGGTCGGTAATAGAATGAATTACGCTGACCACGGTTTGATCCTAACGACATTGTGTTCTGATTGTTTACCGTACATCACATACAGTTGTCTGACCCGCTGATTGGATTCGTGTGCGATCTGGCGTTCTTCATTAGGGTTTAATTACTCTGAAGGCGATGGTCAGAAACCAAGGGAGATGATGCGAAAGACTAACGTCATTAAACATGAGCATCAAAGGTCCTTTCCATTAGCGATAATCGGGACGAAGTGTTGGGGCTAAGCGACAAGTATAGGAAGGGCAAATGACATTCGAATAGCGCATCCTGTGGTTAGCACCGTAGTATATATGCGACCAAGTTTCATCCGCTTTACCCTCCGTGCAATTAGATCAGCTAACCGAAGGACAATAACACACTGATAAACTTTCCAGGCAACTTATCAATTCCCTATGGTGGTCATATACCTGTAACTGACTTTTTGCCCTGTACATATATATCCAGACTGAATAACGATCGATAATTATCGAGTGCATTCAGCGTATCATGGCTTTGCCATTGGCTGTAAATTGCGGTTGTCCTCTCTTGACGTCTGCATTGACCAGCCACCGAAACAGCCGACGACGTGAGCGTCGTCAGGTCAAGCACATCCTAAATTAAACTATTATAGTTTTATTTAAATACGTATGTCGTCGTTTTGTGAATTCGATGCAACAGGCATAACCCAACATCATATTTCACAAAAAAATTATTCAAAAACATTGTCATACTAAATCGGAACAATGTTTGTTTTAAGACGAAATAACACGTCTCGACCCGCACGCAAGATAACTCATGATGGCACATGATATGGAAATCAACTGACATTTTATCGGTCTACATAGTGTTATGAAGGAGCTATTCAGTAATCATATTAATTACATTTAGAAAGGCATCGTTGTGTCTGTATTAACTAAAGGAAAACAACGCAAAAGGCCGCGAAACGAATTTTCTCGGGAGCCTGAAAATTTGATGTAATATTCCAACGAGTGCAATTTGGCTGTACACTTGGATGTGGGAACCCATAGTTGGCCCCAAAACAAGGAAATGGTGGATTTAGCACTGTCAATTCCACTACAATAGTTAAATTTAGCTATAATAGTTAAATTCAGGATGTGCCTGACCTGCCAGACCTGGTCATACAAAACTTGGGACGAAGCGTCCGGGATCAATCGACAAGTACAGAAAGGAGCAGCATGCCCAGCGGTGAGGACCATATTATAACATGTAAGATTAAGTTTCTTTTCGCCCTATAATATTAAGAAGTCGATGCGGAGGACAAGAAACCAATGGCGGATGGTGCTTTGATCTTATGATGACTGTTTCGGGCATGCTTGTCCGCCGTATGTTGAGCTCGTGTGCTCTGCAATAAGCGGTGACTTGACTGTATGACCAAATTAATATTCGCACGGTTCTTTATGCGCTTGCAATGGTATTTGCATCACCATTGCAGTATCTAGGGAATATCTGTGACTTCCATTCTGCAACACCATAAGCAATTGCGTCCTTTAGAATGGTATTCATACATTAAATGCAGCAGTGTTTATGTATATTCCACTTATTGGCATTCTTTAGGGTTTAATTACACCGACGACGTCGACGATGATCAGAACTGTAGTTGACAATGTGTGGACTTGGTCAAACGTGAGCAGATAAGGTAAATTGAATGAATGCTTTAAATGGCAACGCTGCAAATTAATGCAGAACATGGATATATAGATATATACAATAATATTACTGATAATCTGGTGTGAATATATGGATGTGAAGTGCGGGGCTTTGGCTCTACCTCAATGATTGAGACAACAAAACTTTGGTTTTTGAAATTTATACTGGGTTTATGGTGAGGTAGGGTTAACTATAGTGTCTGACACAATTAAACACATTATGCTTTGTTTTTGGGCGAAATTGATTACTGGTGAACCAGGTAACATATCCCGAACTATATATACAGCAATGTTTCATAAACAAAAAAGTAAAATATGTCTTAAATGGATGAACCATATCAAAAATCTATTAAATGGATTAGGAGTTGGCAAACTCAAAACATATGTGGTGAAAGATGGTTTAGGGAAAGTACTAAACACAGACTAAAAGATATTTATATCCAAGGTGGGGAAAAATACTCTGCAATCCTCTAATAAATATAAAATGTACACAGCCATAAAATGGATTATATATAAAATGGAACCCTTTATCAAATATCTTTCGGATTATGAGACAAAATGTATGTCATATTTCGAACCAGAAACCACAGATTGCCTATTGAAACAGGTGACTGGGAACAGTATTGGAACGGAATATGCTCCTTCCGTGGAATGGGGATTGGGTATGAGTACCATGTTCTTCTTAAATGTACCAAATGGAACATGATCAGGAAAAACAAGAGGTGTGCACACGCGTGCTAGCATACCCACACCGTGACAAATTCAACCCGCATTATCCGTAAACCCAACAAAAAAGATTTTTAACTTTAAAGACAAATTTGGACTAATAATATGGATATGGTGTCACAAGAAGATTGTACAGAAAAAATTATTCAAATTGGTTCATATTTGTTAAAGTTATTAAGTCGGACAGAATTTTCTAAGTCAAAATAAGTCAAAAAAGAAGTGTAATATTACGAAAAACAGTCTGAGCCAATCCCTAGCCGCATCACGTAGAGAGGGTATTGTGAGAATCATGTATACCAACAATTATTGAAAGCGGTTCATATTTTTTAAAGTTATTAAGTCGGACAGAATTTTCTAAGTCAAAATAAGTCGAAAATGAGGCGTAACTTAAAAAAAAAAGTCGGACCGAACCGCAATTAGCATCATGCGGATAGGCAGTTCTAAAGAGATTGCATACACAAAATTATTGAAATCGGTTTATACTTGTTCGAGTTATGAGGTCGGACGGAACGACGGACGGACGGACACACAGAGGGAGAAAGCGTGACGGACGGACGCAGTCAATCCAGTATACCCCCATTTTCTTCGAAAGTGGGGGTATAAATACATTAATAAATATATATTTCTGTCAAAGGCTTAGTGTCTACAACCACTTCGCGCATCCGGCAAAAAATATAGTTCCCACGATTCTGCTCTGCGAATTATTCCCATTCGCAAGCTAAATAGCATTACTGCCAAATTACTTGTACTTTATAATTATGTTTTAATTTCGTCTAAATACTTCGCAACATCAGTGTATAGTTTACTTATCTGAAATGTCATGCATTATATGGTGTAGTGATCTCTGCCAGTGAAAGATCTCGCTACCAAACATGTTTGAGTTTGTACACAATTTTGGTTTAAATTCACGCATCTGGTTAACCCTTTGGGATAACATACGTCGCTCTTATACGACTATGTTATTTGTTATAAAGATATAACTTTGTTGTACATGCACATGTATATCAATATACATATTCTTCTGTGTTGTTTTTTTATCATATATATGATATTCACGGGTTATATGCACTAATATATTATGTTGATCCTTATAGAACATATTTCAATCTACATGTATGCTAATATTTCTCAGCTATATTAGTGCATGTCATAGCTTTATTTAAATCTTATACTATTAGGAAACATGGAGTGAAGTTAAGGATATGATAATATATGATTGTTAACTTGGAGTTTGATAAGTATCAGCATACATTATACATGACAAGCAGTGTCAGTAGATACACTGATGGTGGACACACAATATATGAATTTTGCTTAAATGTTACAAGTGGAAGCTACCTTTGTAAGTTTTTTCAGAGATGAAACTTCAGTGAATTTGTGGCCAGATGCGGTTGTTAGATCGTTAGTTATACCAGAGAAGTAGTGTCAGTAGAGACACTGATTGTGGATATACAATATATGAATTTTGCTAAAATGTTAAAAGTGGAAGTTGAAGTTGTAAATTTTTCCAGAGATGACACCAATCTCTGTTTCACCGTTAGTGTAGAATTGAAACTATCCCTCCATATTAATGAGGGATGTGAATTTGTGGCCTGATGGGGTTGTTATAGACCACCTCCTCTCCGCGATATATTTATGAAATAATCTGTAGCATGCAATCAACCATTTGATCTCCTAAACATGATGTGTCATATAAATTTAAATGTATAGCACAAGTTTTTCGCAATTTAAATGACTGCATATGGACCAACCAGGGGACATGGAGACGTAATGTATGACTCTGTGAGTCAGATAAAGTTATAGTGTCCATGTGCAGTCAAAGGGAGATCAACATATGTCAACTGAATACCAATATACAGCACATGTGATAGTAAAATTGAAATATTGCATCATTGGGTCAGACATTGGCTTGAAAATGAGTATATGGTAAAATGACATCTATTCATTTACTTGAATTTGGAAAAGTACTATTAAATACCTGACAAGTAGTGTTAGAAACAAATGGGTACAAAATACGGTTCTAGTCTATGTTATATCCCAGTAGCAACATTTTACCAAGAAAATGATAAGGCTACATTTATGATCTGATACACATGGAATCATATTTAAAATTTGCAAAAAGTTTCCCCATTTACTGGGTCAATATTAAAGATCTATTTCAAATGCACCTGCACATGAACTGTATTTATGCACTTACCCTGGTGTGTGTCATATAAAAGCATATATCAAGATGGGCTGAATTTGATCCAATGACTGCATATGGACCAACCAGGGGATATAAAGACTTCATGGGCAAGACAAATATCTAGTCTGCAGATCAGCCTGCGATGCTCCTATGCGCAGTCAAAGGGAGATAATTCAAAAATCCACAGACTGCTAACAAAAAGGTGGCTATGACAACAGAATGACTGCATTCCTTCTTGTGCACACGACCCATGACACGGGGAGGGATGTAAGTGGATGTAATGTTAGTTCCACAGGTCCCCGGAGCGAGAATTGGCCCCGCACCAGTAATACTTAACCCTTTACCCAACAGAACGGCCCTGTGCCAATGCATTCTCTTATATATGCGAGTCGACCATAGGTCGCCTCGCATATATAAGAGAATGCATTGGTTTAACACATATTAAAAATGATAAAATTGTCAAAGAATGTAGTAAAATATTATAAAAATTGTTCAAAAATGTAAGAAAAAATTATAAAATTGTTAAAGAATGTAAGAAAAAATGGTAAAAAGTGTTAAAAAAGAGTTTTTTTTAGGCCAATGCATTCTCTTATATATGCGAGGCGACCTATGGTCGCCCCCTCAATGTGGACCCTCTAGCTGCACCGGGCGGCTTATTTTGGCCCAATGCACCATACCAACTGAGCGCCGGGGTCCATCCGAAACTAAATAACAATATGATTGGTCATCGAATATATAACATAGCTCTCCGCAACTAATTGTTTAACTATTTCATGACTGGAGCTTCCGCAATTTTTGCGAAAACCCTGTGCCAATGCATTCTCTTATATATGCGAGTCGACCATAGGTCGCATCACATATATAAGAGAATACCATATATTGGAGTAACAAATTTTATAAAATATTTTTTATAGTTGTTAAAAAATGTAAGAAAAAATGAGAAAAAAATATTAAAAAATTGTTAAAGAATGTAAGAAATAATGATAAATAAATTATATAAATTGTTAAAGAATGTAAGAAAAAAATGATAAAAATTTATAAAGAATGAAAAAAAATATGATATAATATGATAAATTTGTTAAAGAATGTTCGAAAAAAAAATGATAAAAATGATAAAATTGTCAAGGATATAAGAACAAATTATAAAAATTGTTATAGAATGTTAGAGAAAATGATAACAAATTGTTAAAGAATGTAATAAAAAAAATGTTAAGAAAATGAAAAAAATTGTAAAGAATGTAAGAAAAATTGATAAAAAAAAATGATACAAAATTGTTAGGCCAATGCATTATCTTATGTATGCGAGGCGACATATGGTCGACTCGCATATATAAGAGAATGCATTGGCACGGGGTTTTTAATGTTTCGCCAGCGCAGCTCCTGTCGTGAAAGGGTTAAGATTATATTTTCGGCCAACTCTCGGACGGGACGCAAATTGTGCTCTAATAATAATCGGGGAGAAGTTGGTGGCCAAAGTAATGATATCATTAATCCGGTGGGCGCGCACTATGTCATCGTGTCATCGTTGACGGCCTCCATTATTATAGTACACATGTCACGGAAAATTTAATCAAGGAAGGATATTAGGACATTGTCTAGACTCTTTACTCATGACGTGGACATATTAAATATTTATCTCACAGGTTTGGAGCAGAAGCCCGATGTTTATTAGATAGTGTCAGTATATCATACCAGAACGAACACATATGGTAACGTATTTGTCACAGCCTGCGCACTAATGCCAGTCGACATGTTCTGTAAATTGGTTCCCATTTACATTCCGCATTGGGACCGAAATGGCATATAACGAACAGCTTGAGAAAATCACCTTCCAAATTATCCCGGTGGGTTTTATGGTATATAGGCATACCATGTACAGTTTTATATAACATAAGCACGACATACAGTCCATACATGGACCGGCTGGTAAGTGCACATGTCACGTTAAAGATACGGGCTGTGTTGGCGGTGGGTATGCTGTTAAAATATTCAGCTCCGTCAAAAAACATATAGACAGACTTTGTTCTTATAACAATCAGAAATATGGCATAAACAGTATGTTATTGTCAAATGTTTTTCCTTTGTTATGTAAACAAAAGCAAAATACGCTACGGAATATGGCCTTTGTTTAGATCCGGATATGGTAAACATAAAGAGCGTTATTTGTTACTGTTTTCCTGATATGAAAATACTAAAGAGCGTTTATATCATTTGTATGTGATTAACCAATAGAATTGCGCTGTGTTATGTAAACAGAAGAAAAACTTCTGCAACACGAGCAGGCTCTTGTTTACGTACACCATCGTACGTCTTGGCGACAATATACTTTTACGCGCTGATTATGTTTGGCATATGAACAAAACTATATATACTTTAATATTCCTTCTGTTGATTTCCATTTGAACAACTATGAATATTTCTGCAACGAACGCCGCCCGTGCCTTTAATAGATGGGTGTGTGTGTCTCTGGTGGTTTGTGATATCACGACATGGATAGTGTTAGTGCAGAGGGCCATATTATTTACGAAATCACAAAATCACACTCTGTAATCTGTCAAATGCGGTTCGGTGTGTCGTCACGTTTTCGGTAAAATGTAGCGTATTTACAAGTAATTATATTATTTCTGCACGTTATCATACAGGAGGGTATCACCCCCCCCCCATTTCGGTACGCGTGATTCATGGTGTTTTGAAGCCGTACGCGGGATTGATACCCGGAATTAACTGGTATTCGGGTTCAAGCAAAACATCTTGGACGCAGGTTTTTTGATGGAGCAAAATAATATTTTGTGCTAGTTATCTGTATGAATGAGTGCATGGGTAGAATAGCTTCTTGGAAAGTATCATTAATCGTATCATAACGGCCTCATAACGCCCATAATACTCTACTCCAATATCATGTCAGGTATAATGGATCATAATGTGTCTATGTAACTTCTGCTTGTATCTGTCTGATATTAAAACAGTCAATTTGTATGTCATTTATCGCATATTATTTCTTAACATGTATTCAGGATTCACCCCCCCCCCAAATTAACTGGTATTCAGGATTCAGGGGGGAGGGGGTGATACCCTCACACAGGCAAGTATTCCGTCATACCGATACCGATAGAAACGGAGCGTATATATGTGCGTGTTATTATGAGAAAAGTGTCGCACAAAAATACACCGTCTACGCAGTTTCTATTCGAAAATGAGAAAAAAGTGTCGTGAATTTCTTTTATCGACGTCACCGCTAGATTGTTCGCCTCTTTTATTGGTGGGCACTGTTATGTCCATACCTTCAAATACCATGTCTAGACTTCTTTAATCCCACCATTGTTACATGGCAATATAAAACTACCCACCATCTACCTTATGACTGACAAAGCATTCATTAGTGTTAATCCTAATTACTGTTTTATTGAATTAGCATGGTGGCCTATTGTCTGATACTACGTGGACTGCCATGGGTCCCTTGTGTTACCCGATAAGCTGTATCACCTAATCCATTAGCAGAGTATCATACTATAAGTTTGATTCTCATCTCGCTCCCGCTACACACTCAATTTGAGTTTTTGAATTAGATTTCCGATTTTGGGGTAAAAAAAACTTTGGCCAAAAGTTTGGCCAAATGAAAGATTGTTTGGCCATTTGTTACGCCGAGTTATGTAGTAACTGACGAGTTTTGTGGTAGCTCACGAGTTATGTAGTAACAATCGACGAGTTTTGTGGTAGCTCACGAGTTTTGTAGTAAAATCGACGAGTTATGTAGTAATTTCAGGTTACGAGTTTTGTAGTAAAATATCGACGAGTTTTGTAGTAAAAAACAAGCTAACGAGTTTTGTAGTAATACTCGTCGAGTTTTGTAGCAACAATATTTAGTCAGTTTCAAAGGCGGGTTTGGAATTAATAAAATCGTATATAGTAAATGCAATGTTTTTTGTGTAATTGTTTGTGTGGTGGACGTTAATGACACTGTAGCTCAAATTGATGTTGATCCCTCGTCACTGCGGCGCCGTTTCTCGCAGATCTGAGCGAGCTAAGCTTCGTACCTAGAACCGGGCCCCCATTACGTCAAACGTCGCTTCCTGACGTGACATTGTAGCTCAATCTGATGGTGGTCAATCGTCATTCATCCGCTGTTTATCAGCAGATCGGGACGAAACTTGATGCATATACGTATTGTGGCCATGTTATTTATGTGCAACTGGTCCCGATTACCTCAGTCGCGTTCTGACAATAATGACGTTGTAGCTCAACTTGATATTGGTCCCTCGTCACTGCTGTGCCGTTTTTCGGCGGATATGAGCAAAACTTCGTACCTAGAAGTACTATGGCCATGTTATTAACTTGGTCCTAGTCCCCATTACATCAGATGTCGCGTTCTGACGTTAATGACGTTATAGCTCAACTCGATGATGGTCCCCTGTCACTCCTCCGCGGTTTATCGGCAGATCAGTTGGAAAATTGGTACATAGACGTATTGTGGCCATGTTATTTATGTGGACCTGGTCCCAATTACCCCAGACGTCGCGTTCTGACGTTAATGACGTTGTAGCTCAACTTGATATTGGTCCCTCGTCACTGCTGTGCCGTTTTTCGGCGGACATGAGCAAAACTTCGTACCTAGAAGTATTATGGCCATGCTATTAACTTGAACCTGGCCCACATTACGTCAGATGTCGCGTCCTGACGTTGATGACATTGTAGCTCAATCTGATGGTGGTCCATCGTCATTCATCCGCTGTTTATCGGAAGATCGGGTCGAAACTGGGTACATAGACGTATTGTGGCCATGTTATTGATGTGGACCAGGTCCCGATTACGTTAGCCGTCGCGTCCTGGCGGCAATAACGTTGTAGCTCAACCTGATGGTGATCCATAATCACTCATCCGCTGTTTCTCGGCAGATCGAGGCGAAACTTCTCCACTAGAAGTACTATGGCCATGTTATTAACTTGGACCTGGACCCCATTACACCAGACGTCGGGTTCTGACGTTAATGACATTGTAGCTCAACTCGATGATGGTCCCTCGTCACTCCTCCGCAGTTTATCGGCAGATCAGTTCGAAACTTGGTACATAGACGTGTTGTGGCTATGTTATTTATGTGGACCTGGTCCCGATTACCTCAGACGTCGCGTTCTGACGTTAATGACGTTGTAGCCCAACTTGATATTGGTCCCTCGTCACTGTTGTGCCGTTCTTCGGCAGATATGAGCGAATATTCGTACCTAGAAGTACTATGGCCATGTTATTAACTTGGTCCTAGTCCCCATTACGTCAGATGTCGCGTTCTGACGTTAATGACGTTGTAGCTCAACTCGATGATGGCCCCTCGTCACTCCTCCGCAGTTTATCGACAGATCAGTTCGAAACTTGGTACATATACGTATTGAGGCTATGTTATTTATGTGGACCTGGTCCCGATTACCTCAGACGTCGCGTTCTGACGATAATGACGTTGTAGCTCAACTTGATATTGGTCCCTGGTCACTGTTGTACCGTTTTTCGGCAGATATGAACGTATTGTGGCCACGTTATTTATGTGGACCTGGTCCCCATTACGTCAAAACGTCGCGTCCTGACGTTAATGGCGTTGTAGCTCAATCTAATGTTGGTCCGTCGGCACTCATCCGTCGTTTCTCGACATATCGGGGCGAAACTTCTGACCTAGAGGAATTATGACTATGTTATTAACTTGGACCTGGTCGCGATTACCTCGGACGTCGCGTTCCGACGTTATTGACGTTGTAGCTCAACTCGATATTGGTCCTTCGTCACTGCTGTGCCGTTTTTCGGCAGATATGAGCGAATCTTCGTACCTAGAAGTACTATGGCCATGTTATTAACTTGGACCTAGTCCCCATTACGTCAGATGTCGCGTTATGACGTTAATGGCGTTGTAGCTCAACTCGATGATGGTACCTCGTCACTCCTCCGCAGTTTATCGGCAGATCAGTTCGAAACTTGGTACATAGACGTATTGTGGCTATGTTATTTATGTGGACCTGGTCCCGATTACCTCAGACGTCGCGTTCTGACGTTAATGACGTTGTAGCTCAACTTGATATTGGTCCCTCGTCACTGCTGTACCGTTTTTCGGCAGATATGAACGTATTGTGGCCATATTATTTATGTGGACCTGGTCCCCATTACGTCAAAACGTCGCGCGTCCTGACGTTAATGGCGTTGTAGCTCAATCTAATGTTGGTCCGTCGGCGCTCATCCGTCGTTTCTCGACATATCGGGGCGAAACTTCGGACCTAGAGGAATTATGACTATGTTATTAACTTGGACATGGTCGCGATTACCTCGGACGTCGCGTTCTGAAGTAATGACGTTGTAACTCAACTTGAAGTTGACTTGACGAGTTTTGTGGTTAAATTGACGAGTTTTGTATTAAAAATCGACGAGTTTTGTAGTAACATCGACGAGTTTTGTAGTAACAATTGACGAGTTTTGTAGTAACATCGACGAGTTTTGTAGTAAAATCGACGAGATTTGTAGTAAAATTAACGAGATTTGTAGTAAAATTGACGTGTTTTGTGGTGACAATTGACGAGTTTTGTAGTAAAATCGACGTGATTTGTTGTAAAATTGACGAGTAATGTAGTAAAATCGACGAGTTTTGTAGTAACAATTGACGAGTTTTGTAGTAACAATTGACGAGTTTCGTAGTAACAATTGACGAGTTTTGTGGTAAAATTGAAGAGTTTTATAGTAACAATCGACGAGTTTTGTAGTAACAATTGACGAGTTTTGTGGTAAAATTGACGAGTTTTGTAGTAACAAGTGACGAGTTTTGTAGCAACATCGACGAGTTTTGTAGTAAAATCGACGAGATTTGTTGTAAAATTGACGAGTTTTCTGGTGACAATTGACGAGTTTTGTAGTAAAATTGTTATGGGCGATCGCCATGGCGTATTAATTTTTTTTGACCAAGTTGGTTACCCCTTCTAATAATCTGAAATATCCACTTTTGTAAGAAAAACCATAAGCTCCCACTTTTCAAAACAAAATTCGCCCACCTTTGAAAGAATCCGGATTATTACAAAAAACTGGCTTTTTATTACAAAAGTTGTGAGCTAGTAATGAAGTGTTTGCGAAAGTGTTAAGAACCCACTTGTGAAGAAACAAGTTTCTCCTTCTACATAAACCCCTCGTGTGGATTTCTTACGTAGATGTTGTATTCACTGTTAAGGCACTGGACACATCAAACAAAACTTTCGTATGCGAATGGGCGATTTCCTGTGTGAATAGCTATGCTTCGAGATATGACCCAAATAAAGGAATATGTTCATGTTTAATACAAACTTGTATGGGCGCTTTCTTGATGCGAATGGGTACATTTCTCTATCTTGACATATTATATACTAAATAAATGAACATTTATCACATCGAATGTGAATCATACGTTAATAACAACCGACACCTACATACACCATTCATGTACAATATGGATACTTCGTATGGATTTCAATATTTGTTATCACCGTTAAGGGCACAGTTTATTAAGTATATGTCACGCGCGAATGGGCGATATTCTCAGTAGTCAGCTAAGTGGCTTTCTTATATTATCTCAATGAAGGAATATTGGGCATATAACTCACAATCGTATGGGCGGGTCGAAAATATTTTCTTCATGTGAGGTCTTAGAGGCACTCGGTATATTAAATCACGTCAAACATACCATCGTGCCGCGAATGGGCGATGGAATGTTCTAATAGCTATATGTGACTTATTGTGCAGAAATAAGATCCCAAATCAAGCCGAAACAAAGTGACAATATATATATACAAATCCCATGGGTGCGGATGCCTCATGTGGATTTAGTTATTACCTGTTACCGTGTTACGTGTTACGAGCACATGGCATTTTAAACCGCGGTAAAAATATATTCCAAGCGGATGAGCGATATCTTTTATTATTAACGAATTTGTAGTAGACTGAGTAGTTCGAGCACGAAACGCTCGGGGTGGTCCAAAGTGTCGGGAGACCATCTCCTCCACCCATTAACGATTATGATCCGAACCATAATCATGTATTAGTAGCGAATATGACAGGAATCCAAAAACAAAATTCATTATGTATGGATGTCTCACGTGGACTGTTGTATTACCCGTTAAGTGCGCATGGTCTTAAATCGCGGTAGAATATGCCTACATACATGGGCCCAACAACTGAATAATTTCGTTTGTAACCTTAACTTGTCTGGACGCTTTGCGTTTGCATAAATATTTGGCCATGTATGACAAATCGACAGTCGCGTCAAGAATGCATTTATACCACACATTAATGGCCGGGGTTTGAATATTTACATGCGTTGAAAATAGTACAACTAATGTGGCATTGTCCACTCGTCGACAATTTAAAGGCAATTTTCGTTGCCATAAATGGATTCATCGGGCTGACAATTATTGTTGTGATATTTCCCTCTGCAGATGTTAGCCCGGGTTTCCTCCGGCTGGCAGGAACTCGGGCTACGCCGATATTAACGTGCACAAGATAAGCTGGTTAGGCCCGTTCCAAACGACCGACTTTTGTCGACTCGAATCTAAATGTATTAAATTCGTCAGTGACGCGACTGCGGTAAATTTTGTTTCAGACGGACGCATTTTCGTCGCGTCGAATCTAATACATCGGTAAATTTATTTAAAGGTGCAGCCCGGTTACCGTCACAAAATGGTGACGCGTAAATATACAGGCCCATATAACCGGTATATTATACATATATACTAAAATACAGTACAACTTATGTATATGTATGTGCTTGATTGCATTGGGACTATATTTGTACATGTATATGAGGATGTATATAGTATATATAGGTATATAATATACTATAATAGGCGCTACAAATAAATGTTATATGTGCAACCAATTGTCATGTATGTGTATACCATGCATGTAAATACCGGTATACATGCATTATTATAAATCAGAGACTACCACCCCTACCCCTTATAATAAGGAATGCAGGTATATATGAATTACTATAAATCAGAGGCAATACCAACCCTACCACTTATCATAAGTAATGCATATATGAATTATTAAAAACCAGTGGTAGCACCCCAACCCCTTATATAGTACTTACTATAAACCAGAGACTATCAACCCCTAGCTATCCATTACAAAAAGAATTATCGGTTTATATGAATTATTATAAATCAGAGACTACCGCCCCTACCACTAAAAATAAGGAATACCGTTATATATGAATTACTATAAATCTACAAATCACAGGCTACAACCATCTATCCCTTATAATAAGAAATACTGGTATATATGAATTACTATAAATCAGAGGCTATACCACCCCTATCCCTTATCATAAGTAATGCCGGTATATATGAATTATTATAAATCAGTGGTAGCACCCCTACCCCTTCTAATACGTAATGGCCGGTATACATGAATTACTATAAATCAGAGACTAACATACCTAACTATTCCTTAAAATAAGAAATACCGGTTTATATGATTTATTATAAATCAGTTGCTACCACCCCTATCCCTTATACCGGTATATATGAATTACTAGCAGGGTTACCCGGCGTTGCCCAGGTTAAAGTGATGTGAAACCCTCTGTGGATATTTGGTGGGAATAGAGAATACTCGTGCTCTCAAAGTATTCTCATAAATTGTATATAAAAATGGCATCACAAAACATGATTCTTACACTTGGAATATAAGCACATTGTCAGGTCGGAGCGATTATAATTTTGTTTATCGCGTTTATTCACTCCCACAATATAGAAGTATTTATTTATTTACAACTGCGTATAATTCGAATGTTATAGCATGAAACATGAACACCATAAACACATTAGTTCGAAATAATAAAAGACGACAATTGTGTTTTACATAGAGATGTATCAATCAATCAATCAATCTAGTTTATCACATCTTCATGAAGATACAAATGTCTTAAAGATATGTCCAGGTGCTCCTCTGTTCTGGTGCTATATATACTGGCTAATCATTTTCAGTTTAAAAGAAATGATGTTATGCATTGATATAGCAGCTACATGTGTCCGACACAGCGAGATTTTGAATTGTTTATGTTAGGCGATGCGTCTGTTCTAAAATATGAAAGAAATCCTCTGTATCGGGCAGATATACACTTGTCAGAGGATCCTGAAGAGTCATGTGCTACGGAGTGCGTATACTTTATCTCAGAAGTAACCATATATGACTGCATACTGCGACCACTATTTTTGAACAGGCCTGCACTACATTTCCATAGCTCTTGTCAATTGTAACTGTTTTCGTGGAAACTATATTGAATGAGACAGACTCAATCGTGTTATAATATATACATGAGCCATTATAATATGCAATCCTCTGACGATTCAAGGTCCTCAGGTTGAATGAATATATGTAGCTCTTAAATAGATTGATATAAATATACTTTTAATGCTTTCTTCTATGTATCTGTGTTGCTAGATAGGTCATTATAGGAATGCCCTGATTTCCATCCCCATATAATTAATATGACAGTTGAGAAGATATAATTGTTCAAGTGACTTAATTCGGTCCCAATTTGTCGATATTGTGAAATTGGAATGCCAACCACTCCTTATAACGACATGGAGATGGCCTGGAAGATGACTATAATAACTTTGTTGGATATCGGCGAATTGAACACTCTTATATATGCTAGTGAATCTCCTCTCCCCATCTAATACCCAAACGGCCCCAAATGTGATATAATTAATCAAGTCATTAGAGACGAACGTGCATGGATTTGGTGGAATCAGTGCTATTAATATATTTGTATAGTAGACTTTGTCGCAACTCCCCTCATGCATGACTTGAATCGCACCACTTGTGCCATATATAAACCACGTCTATTAGACTCATGCGTGCATTGTATAATGGAGATGATTATATATAAGTTTGGTGGTATTCGGCAACTGAACAAATTATTATCATATGTATTACCCCCCCCCCCATCTCTCACACAAACGGCACGAATTTCTCGTCTTTAAATCACACGTTTATATTCCTCGTATCAATAACGTCACTTTAGAAAAGATTAACCCTGTCACTTTAGAAAAGATTAACCCTGACCATTATCTTACTCGTAAAAAGTTACCACTGTCAGACCGCCTTGGTGCCATCTCGATTGTACCCTTAAAGCTATTTGTATACATATGGCAATATTTGTTCTCATTATAATCGAATAATTTCTCAACCAGGCTCTCTTTTGACTAAGGGCGGCCATGTTGGACGCCATCTTGGATCCTGGATTGTCCCCAAAGCGGATTTTGGATATGTTGTACCAGAGATTATCCCGCGTTGAATGACACCAAGATCGCTTCTTTAACAATTTTTCTGGGTCAACCCCATTTTTGCGTACAACGACCATACTATATTGGTAAGAAAAATTGTCTATTGTCTGACCAAAATATATCTTCAATTTACAGAAGAGACAAAAAACCTCCTAAGTTCGAATCAGCTGGATGTTACTCTAGCACTCCCGGCGTTTTAAAATATTAATGGTGTAACCCGAATAACCTCGGTTCTCGAATTGGAGAAAACAGCGGGCGTTCAGAACATTTCACACTAACCTATTGGCATGCATCGACCAAGACCCTACTTGCACATACGATGAAGGGGTTCGATTTTATCTTGTGCAAGGTAAATGACAACATGGGGTACATTTAGTATGTTCGACGCCTACAGCGCTATGTCCTTCAATAAAACACACTCAAATAATTGTTCAAGTGACTTAATGCGTTCACCATTTGTCGAGATTGTGAAATTAGAAGGCCGTGTTTTTTTTTTGTTTTTTTTTTTGGTGACCACTGCTGGTCGGTGGTCCTTGTGGCGTCACATCTGAGACACGCCATCGTCCTCGAACATTTCCGCCAAGCCACCCATTTCACCCAGCCATCTCTTTAAAGTTTTGGTAAACAATTTGAAGTAAAATGAAATTCAGCGAACCCATCATTGAATCATGTAGTACTAGTACTATTGGCATGTATTGTACAATTATATAACTTTCAACACACATCTCAAAGTGATATAAAAACCTTGAAATAGATGGTTATTAGTACTTATACTTGAAAAAAAAATTAATTTAAGACAGACAATATTCAAAAGCAGCCGTAGTCACTACTAATAGAAAAGCAAAGGTCATCACCGATTCGCCTTGGTGCGCTGTTAGCGACGAACTCCTTATTGGCATTACCGATTACCGGTTACTTTTGCTGGACAAACATTGCTGGCCAAGCCAAATAACGAAATTTTATCTGGTCACATACATGTATGTCAACATCCGTTATAGGACGATTAAGCTGGATGTCGTCTGACCATCACCACGGGTGCATACTATAAGTTACAGGGCGTTTGGTTGGCGGATACGGTGTCATGTGAGGTGAAGTGAAAACAATATTGGGTGAGGCCGCAGGACAACGTATCCGCAAACTAAACGCCATATAACGTATTTATTATGCCAACGACCCCGAACCAATTAAACACTTTGTTATAGGCCTAACATTGAAGTGCAGTCGGGCCGTGAAGAATTTCTCCGAATCAAAATGGCGGAAGCCTCATGAGGAGACCCCATAAGTTGTTCCATATGGTTCAGTGCGGCCACACTACTTACGAAAGCTGATTGGTCAAACTTAATAGTCGGCATAATAAATGATTATTTGAGCTTTCATATATATACTCCACGCGAATCGCGACAATTCAGATTGACACGTTCTTTTGTTATAGAGGGATTCACCATGTTGGAATAGGTTACACACCAGTAAATATTTTACATATACATGTATGTGTAGCCAAAAGAACTCGGCCTCACTGGGCGTCATCTTATTATTATTTTAAGTGCGGCTGCTATATAAGAGTGTACATTCGGATGTAATACAAAGTGACTGCACATTTTTGCTTTTTGTCAAAGTGGCAGTGTCTAGTGTCAGTTTAACAATTTAAGGAAACCTTTGCGACAATGTTTATGATTTTTTTCCCGGAGAGGTTAACGAGATACCGTGCACAGAAGAAGCCGAAGATCGAGTAAAGTCGACCAACTATAATTCTCCCCCGGAAGTCACATTTGGGTCACATTGGTCTTACACGCACGAAAAAAGAGACACGCAGTCAAGCTGTGTGCGTTTTACGACCAAAATGTGACTGTAAAAAACACGGGACACCTTTTTCGCACGATATTTCATTAATCGCTGCAGTAATGAAACCATAAAAACGCCCACCGTGCCCGGGTTTCCCGACATGCTGAATTCATTACCTGCAATGAAACTGACACATATATATTTTCGAAAGCATGTAGACAATGCCACTTTAAACAAGCCGTTAATTTGTTTTGTTATGATACGTACCTGATTTGAAAATCATGGTCGCTCTCCAGATTATCCATAAACCATAATGATTGTCGAGGTTCGCGGCGAAATCAACACGTTGTAACTGATTTTTATCGGGACGAATCGCGCCATCTTTCTATTTCCAATTTGAGACGCAAAATATCCCTCGGTTATGTCCCGATTTATAGATGGAGAGCAGATGAACAACAAAGTTCAGCTACAAAGCCATTAACGCCAGAGCCCGACGTGTGGGGCATTCGCTACCAAGACCATCCAATTAACCTGACCGAAGTACCCTTAGATACAAGATTTTGTCCCGATCTGTCGGGAGACGGTGGAACAACACCAAGTTGAGATGCAATGTTATTAACCTCAGAACGAGACGTCCGACGTAATCGCGACTAGGTCCGTGTTACTAACATGACCATGCTACTTCTAGATACGACGTTTCTCCCCGGTCTGTCAAGTTGATGCGCAATGTCATTAACGTCAGAAAGCGACATCCGATATTATCGCGACCAGGCCCAAGTTACTAACATGGCCACAGCACTTCTATGTGCCAAGTCTCGCTCATATCTGCCGAAAAACAGCAGTGACGAGGGACCATATCAAGTTCAGCTACAACGTCATTAACGTCAGAACGCGACTTCTGAGGTAATCGGGACCAGGTCCAAGTTAATAACATGGCCACAATACGTCTATGTACCAAGATTCGAACTGATCTACCTATAAACTGCGGAGTAGTGACGAGGGACCATCATCGAGTTGAGCTACAACGTCATTAACATCATAACGCGACGTCTGGTGTAATGGGGACCAGGTCCAAGTTAATAACATGGCCATAGTACTTCTAGGTACGAAGTTTCGCCTCTATCTGCCGATAAACAGCGGATGAATGACGATGGATCACAACCCGTGGAGCTACAAAGTCATTGCGCCAGGACGCGACGGCTAACGTAATCTGTACCTGGTCCACACCAATAACATGGCCACAATACGTATATGTACCAAGATTCGTCCCGATCGATCGATAAACAGCGGATGAGTGACGATGGACCACCATCTGGTTAAGCTACAACGTCATTAACGTCAGAACGCGACATCTGACGTAATGGGGACCATGTCCAAGTTAATAACATGGCCATAGTATTTCTAGGGGAAATGTTTCGCTCATATCTGCCGAAAAACGGCACAGCAGTGACGAGGGACCAATATCAAGTTGAGCTACAACGTCATTAATGTCAGAACGCGACGTCTGAGGTACTCGGGACCAGGTCTACATAAATAACATGGCCACAATACGTCTATGTACCATGTTTCGAACTGATCTGCTGATAAACTGCGAAGGAGTGATGAGGGACCATCATTGAGTTGAGCTACAACGTCATTAACGTCATAACGCGACGTCTGGTGTAATGGGCACCAGGTTCAGGTTAATAACATGGCCGTAGTACTTCCTGGTACGAAGTTTAGCCCAGATCTGCCGAGAAACAGCGGATTAGTGACGATGGATCACCATCAGGTTGAGCTACAACATCATTGCCGCCAGGACGCGACGGCTAACGTAATCTTGACCTGGTCCACATCAATAACATGGCCACAATACGTCTATGTACCACGTTTCGTCCATATCTGTCGATAAACAGCGGATGAGTGACGATGGACTACCATCAGGTTGAGCTACAACGTCATTAACGTCAGAACGCGACATCTGTCGTAATGGGAACCAGGTCCAAGTTAATAACATGGCCATAGTACTTCTATGTACGAAGTTTCGCTCATATCTGCCGAAAAACGTCACAGCAGTGACGAGGGACCAATATCAAGTTGAGCTACAACGTCATTAGGGTCATAACGCGACGTCTGAGGTAATCGGGATCAGGTCCACATAAATAACATTGCCTAAATACGTCTATGTATCAAGTTTCGTCCCGATCTGCCGATAAACAGCGGATGAATGACGATAAACCACCATCAGATTGAGCTACAATGTCATTAACATCAGGACGCGATGTTTGACGTAATGGGGGCCAGGTTCAAGTTAATAACATGGCGATAGTACTTCTAGGTAAGAAGTTTGGCTCAGATATGATGAGAAACGACGCAACAGTGACGAGGGACTAACATCAAGTTGAGCTACAACGTCATTAACGTCCACCACACAAACACTTACACAAAAAAACATTGCATTTACTATATACGATTGTATTAAGTCCAAACCCGCCTCACGAAACTGACTAAAAATTGTTGCTACAAAACTCGACGAGTATTACTACAAAACTCGTTAGCTTGTTTTTTACTACAAAACTCGTCGATATTTTACTACAAAACTCGTAATCCAAATTACTACATAACTCGTCGATTTTACTACAAAACTCGTGAGCTACCACAAAACTCGTCGATTGTTACTACATAACTCGTGAGCTACCACAAAACTCGTCAGTTACTACATAACTCGGCGTAACACCATTGTAGAAAAAAATTGGCGATTGGCCAATTTGGCCTATGACAACGTAAACCATGTTGGTGCATGTGTGGCGTTGACAATGCTTACACAAACCGTCATCAAACACATCATAGTATAATTCAACCTTTATGTGCCTCAAGACACTACCGTTGTGAACATTCCGTACTCGGAGTTGTACTATTCTGACTGGAGTACATGCTCAATTCTTCTTCAAATACCACTTTCATATGTTGGAGTTTGAATCGTGTGGGCAAAATTGACGCCGTGCAATAACGTAAAACGCGAGAACGTTTGCGGTAACGCCGATAACAGACAATGATAACTTTGTCCTGTGTTAGAATATAAATTTCGTAGATGTGTACTTTTGTGTGGTACATTTTTATAACAACAATAACGATATGACTGAATGTCGGGCCTACACACCTTTATGCTACATGTAACTTATGCTCATCCAACACTACATGTGCCTATTTCATGGACAGGCTCGACGACACGAGCACAGTATGAGTGCATGACCTTGCTCAAATGTCACAATTTGGCGCGATATTTGAATATGATACGACTCTATATAAGAGAGTCACACGTCGCTTTATCCGACGCAAGAGTCCACCGGGCGGCGTACTCATATCGCCGAATAATCTAACTACTTGATCACGGAGCTCCCTCTAACCGACTGAGACTTACATTTATGTATTATAATACACGACCATGGACAGACGTAACTATTTTACACTGTCATCCAAGTATCGTTCAAGTCAAATATCAAGACAGTTGTATCGTCCCACTCTCGATCCAAATCACTGGATTGACATTTATAGACCTTATTGGAAAGAGCGGTCAGAATTGGCTAACATGACAATGTAAATTGCTTGGCGTCAATTGAGTAATGAGTACAGATCGGAACTCTCGTAAATTATTAAACCAGTTTCTAAAACCAAGAAGATACTGTCATCGAATAGATGAAAAAGTCGTGAAATGATTATAGTATCTCAAAATAAGCATCGGTTCTTCCGGCCTCTAGCACCGCACTGGCCAAGAATTAGCTCCACCATGCAGACACTATTACTCACGTATCTATCAATGCGGTTTTCCTGTCACCATCAGTAAATAAGCCCACATAACAAATAAGATGTGAAACGCAATAACTCCTGGTCTGGAGGCTAAAGGGATCTCGATATATATATACCAGTGAGATCAGCCATAGATATCAACAAATGTGCTGATACAAAAATGTGATCAATACCACACCATTTCTTCTTATCCAAGAATGAATCAGAACAATTCCAAATGTTACGGCATTAAGTAGTGGCATCTACATCTATGACACCGTTGGAATCAACCGTAAACTTTACGGTAAATTCCGTTATTATAATTCTACGGTAGATACCGTAAATTCCTAAAGTAAATAATCCCGCAAAACTTTACGGCATAAAGTACCGACAGCTATGATACTGTTGGAATCGGCCGTAAACTTTACGGTAAATTATGTTTATATAATTGTACGGTAAATTCCGTAAAATCCTACAGTAACCTGTATTATTTCCCAGTAAATCTATTTTGGCAAAATCTACCGAATTTAATAGCGGTATTTCTGTTAAAAATGTAAAATTTCTGTAAAAATCACAATCCCCCATAAGCGTGGTTGAGGTGAAATATCTCATAAAGTTCATTAAACTGTTTTGTCGAGCCCAATTGATGCCATGTCCCCTATATAACATAAACAGATTAATAGACAATGACACAAATTCCCAATTGATGGACACGCAAATTGAGGTTGCACATCATTAACCCTTTGAGTGCCAGGTCGATTTTTGTATCAACCCATATACCCTTTGCCAATGCATTCTCTTATATATGCGAGTCGACCATAGGTCGCCTCGCATATATAAGAGAATGCATTGGCCTAACAATGTTTTTTTTTTTGTTGAAATTTTTTACAATTTTAATAATTTATTCTTATATTCTTTAACAGACTTATTTTGTAGGTTTAGGGCCGATGAGATCGGCCCCTGGCACTCAAAGTGTTAAAAAGCTCACTAAAGTATGATAATTATGTAATTCTACGTATATGATATTTGTCGAATGCTGCTTGATTAATTCCATCTTTAAATATGCTATTTCATCTGAGGCAAACGTGCAATAGAGTCATTGCTATACTGGAATATCCAGCAGTCAGTAGGCCCACACGGCACACGAGTACATGTATGCTGAATGATGGGATGTACCTTATAGGAGTGTACAGCGGGCAATTTAATGCATGTGTTTACTAGTATCTATAAGAGTTAATTGAAAACTCAGGCATAACTGTGATGCATGATTGAATGATCAATTGACCATGCGCATACCATGTACCTACATGTAGTACTGGGACAGTACAGGGACCCGGCCCTCTGATGGTGATAGTTCCTGAACATTACCGTTGGCGGACCGGGTTTGTGCCCTCGGTGGCCTTCTTGGAATGTTTTTCCAAATTAGGACAGATTTGTCCTGTATATCACGTGACTCATTTATTATTGTAAATATGTTATGAATATATGCAGTCTATACAATGTAAAATGTTATAAGACTGAATAAAAAAAAGTTGACTGCATCTATATTCTAATACATTTATTTCATGTGTCATGGTGTGAGCTTTTCAATTTTGAGTATTGTAATACTATTTTCGACCAATCTAAAACACACGAATAGAGCCTCCCCTTTTAAGCCATAAAGGCACAAAGGTTTAGCTATCACACGATTAACTCAAATTTATGCTGAGGTATAACATTTGAATTGGCATGCTTGTTGTACTTTGACTGTGTAGTCTTTTAATTGTCCAACTCCAGTGAATAAATGTTCATACTGGTACTCCTTTCTGAGGAAACTGTTATTGTTTGTGTCAGTTGAATTGAATTGTTGAATTGTTTATTTGCAAAGTCAACATCGAAGTTTCAACATGGTACAACATATATACATATATACAAACAATAAATAATATGGATGTACATCAATAATTGCTTCCATCTTATTATATGGCATTATTAATAAAGGCAAATAATGCTAATGCATTCAGGAATATGTTTTTTTTAAATGGTATATAAGTCATACAATATATATATTAAATAATATAATATAATACATGCGTATTGGTAACTTTTTACACTCTAATTTTAAGAAAATGACCATTCTTTTCAGTATACTTATGTTTAGCAGTGACAATAATCTGCAGAATATATTTCTGTTAGGATTTTCAAATTAATACTTCGGGCTTTAGATTTTAGATAGGTCGTTAAGTTCTGCACACAAAATAACAAAATGTTATTAAATATGTATTGTTTATCCAGAGCTTAAGTGTGTAAACATCACATTTTGCTCGTCACGCTATGACCGCAGTCAGTCCATGTAAACATGATACAATTGTACCTGAGCTTATCGGCTGATGAGTAAATCCAATGATAAGCTGACAATATTTACGCATGGTCAAATTAGATTCATGCATAAAGGTAAGGTAATTATTGTTATGGTCATGTTTTTTGTTAAGACCATGTTCTAACATAGATCGATAAATAAAGTTAAAGGTCATTATATTCCACAGTCAAATCTATTGGTGATCGAATTTGATAACTATTTTATTGGAACAACTAAGAGTATTATTTACGTGAGATCAATAGGTCCAATTATTATAAATAATACATTGCAGGCATCGGTGGATACCCGGTTGCCACATTTAGTGATCACGTGATAAACTGATAAAATGTCCAAGTGACGTACTATATGTATGCATTCTGATCCGCTGTCGTTATTCATTCCATAACGTAATGCATGCCAGTCGAAAATTGGTTGCTCGTCATCTTCATTATATTGAAATTTTGGAAGTTTTTGAAATTGTTGAAGTTTTTGAAATTTTTGAAATTTTTGAAATTTTTGAAATTTTGGAAGTTTTGGAAGCTTTTGAATTTTTGGAAGTTTTTGAAATTTTTGAAATATTTGAAAGTTTTTGAAATTTTTGAAATTTTTGAAGTTTTTGAAATTTTGGGCTTTTAAATGGGTTTTTTTTTGAATATTTTAGTACAAACAATGATACCCGCCAAAAAATCTATTTTTAGATGTGGATCTAACAAGCCCCCCATACTACTTGTAGCCAGTAACAGTCAGAGCGTTGTATTTTTACGGTTCAACACCGTAACAAATAACGGTCAGACGACTCAGACAAATGGTATTTTTCACGGGTCACCACCATTTTTTTTGCTCTTAATTTGCTAATTTGCCGTAGAATTAGCCCGTGGTGACAATATGATTTCCCGATAGGCATTACGATTCATATGTTTTAGAATGGTCGAAATTGGTATTATTCGTAACTGAAAAATACATATTAGTTCTTCTATTACGAAACTTAAATCCTCAGTTATCTGCTCCGTGGAATTTAATCCAGAAAAAGACTGTGTGATGTGTTCACCATTCACTGACTACTGTATAAATATGGCTGTAAATAAAAAAATATAATACAACATGTAGCTGAAAAGGCCCATCCTTCAGTAATACTAATTGCGACTAACATACGATTCGGGCATGCCCTTTTAAGACATAAAGGAAGAAAGCTACATGTATCGCAGTTAAATCTCAAATATATGTACATGTAAAAGTAAAACATTAATGGCATACTTTTTGGTAACATGTATGGCGTGAAATTGTCCAGTCACTTGCAAATACAGTTTTTGTTTTAACAGGTGAATGCGTACATCACGACAATATATCAGTAACAGCTTGTTGGGATTGAAATCTTCAAGACAACAGCAAAGCCTGTAATAACTGTGCGTGATGACTTTTTTGTTTGAACATATTTTATTTCAACCCATTTTACATAATACATTTTATACATTGACAAATAGAATCTGAAAATATGATGAGTTAATCAAAGGGATGGGATCACAAGTTATTCAACTTAGAATGTTGCTCCTCTCCCGTAACAATATTGAAACGCATAATAATATTTATATATTGAATTATGTAGGACTCAAAGTTAGCTTAGCTGGAATGTAGTACCTAAAACGGGGGGTCGAGATTGAGTGTGAGGTCTAAAGTGAGTGGACAGATATCCATGAGGGGATGTAAGTCCCATAGCAATATGGACGAATGTATGAAGATATAGGCTTATTTGGGATTTTGAAGATTTTCCGTCAATGGAATCTACCTGACGATACAATGAACGTTTGCGTATTGCTAAACAATTTATCATTTAGAGTACTGGATAGGCTGCTTAGACCAAAGGGGATATCTTCAACCCTGTCAACGAAAATTCCATTTAACCAAAGGCGTTGGAGGAATAGTAAGCGACTTTCTTCTAATAATAGGCACTGGAAGAAAAAATGCAAAGTGTCTTCAATATAAAACCCGCATTGACAGTGGGCTGTTATGGAAATATAGTTTCCAAGTTTATCAAAATTTAAATCGCTGCAGTTATTCCTTAGCTTGGTGTGCACGATGTTCCACTTGCGAGAGTCTGAATTGAAGTATGGCGGCGGTTTTGGGGGGAAGATAGGCAATTTGTCATACTTTAATTTCAATATGTCGGTTTTGGTGCGATCAGATGAACCATTTATTACCACTGCATTCCATTGGATTACCACTAAGACAGAAATGTCGATTTAAAATGTTCTGTATTGGTGCGTTTCTGTAAGAATAGTAATGGATATCGATGTGAGTAGGTAGATTGATCTTTAGCAAAGGTCCGCAAAAGTCTACTCAGGTAATTGGGAGCTTTACCAAGAATGATTTTCTGCCAAGTTTAAAATTTATGGTGTTCGCGTCTGGTGTCAAGTGTAGGCCATCCTAGTTCAGTGAGGAGTTTTTCATTCGAAACAGATTTATTTAACCCACTAACAATTCGAGGGTCGTCGTAATGTATCCGATAAAGCAGTACAAGAAGAGTGTTCGGTGCGTGAGCCCAAATTGCATCTCCGTAATCCATAAGCGACAAAATGAAGGTTTTGTACATACATTCCAAAGTTCGCCGATTAACTGTGAATTTCAATCGTCTCAGTTGCGATAGGCGATATCTTAAGCGTTCACACAAATTTCCTATTAGACTGAAGAAACACACCAAGATGTCTATGTGTTTCGACCTGGTCAAAGTAATTATGGTACAGATAATGTGAGGGCCTAACATTTCACCTATTTTGCTCGGACTGTAGCAAAACACCAGGAAAGGTGGGCCATATGCGGAACCAGTTCACTGGTCACGTTTCATATAGTTCATAAATGACAGCGAGTTACCTTTCATAGTGCTGTTAAATCTTTTCTCTGCTGATTTGATTATTCAAGGGATTTAATCACCAGTGGTTCTTATAAATATGAACACATCTGAAGTCACATTCGCGCGATTCAATATGATGATAACAGGGAGATGGATGTTACTATTAATGGGTAGTTAGCTGATAAATATATATCTGTGACTCGTGTAAAATGTGCAGATTAGTTCAAAATATATATCAGTATTTCTTTAAAAGATGGGATACATTTAACTGTATCACTTGGTCAAAGAAAGTTAAATGCAAGTTGGGTCTGTGCGTGGGCTAATGTTTTTTTTCCTTATGACTGTTCGTGTTTTAATTTTTATAGAAGTAAGAGATTAATCTGTGATTATGTTTAGTTGTTTTCGTATCAACTTTAATACTAATTTTTTTTAAATGGGAAATAACCCCATATTAAGACATTCGATTGATATTGTTTTGTTTTGTTCTATTATTCCCCCCACAATTTCTAACTATATTTTTGTTAGAACAAAGTAAGAAGAAACTTTATCTTTATGGCTTAGTATATTTAAAACAGAGACGATAGAGAAGCTCAACCACATTTTGTTTTCTTTGGCTATAGGTTACATATATATTAATGGACTAGTTGATGCATATTATATTCAGTGTATGTATCAAACACACCAATGTGGTCAATTTGGGACCTTTAATTGTCACTTTATCTACTAGTATCTTGTTCGGCAATGGCTTAATCGATCTGATCTTTGCAGGCTCTTTCACACTGATCATGAGTTTCTTGGAATTAGCAGATAGTTGAAGAATATTTTCCCTTGAGCAGTCCAGAATGAGTCAATTCTCTTGTCAAACTTGTAGCCAGCAAGAAGTTTCACAATATCCTGGCGTTTCGGTGTGAGGTCTTCGCAAATAAAGGCACGCGATTTCCCTTTCAGCATTTTCTTGGAAACGAAAATACTTTTCCTCACATACCAGTCTTTGAATCTCACTATAACATTTACAACTCGAATCTTATGTGCATCAATTTGTACTGTGGAATCAGAGGCTGGTGTGCTGAATTTACTTGGAATTTCTCTTAATCTACTTAGGGGGTGAGCTTTATCAATGTCAGTGGGTTTAATTTCGAAGCCCAAGTTGTCTTTGCAGATACTGACAAAAAGTGATCTGCTAGGAATTTTCCACTGGTCTTGGATGTCATCATTAAGTGGAATGTTCAGAAACCTCAGTCTATTACCCCTCCCTTGCTGTTCCAGTGACTCCAACCTGTCCTGGCAATTATGTTCAAGTCTGCACTCCAAGTCATGTATTTTGTTCATGAGTTGATGGTTCAGAGACTTTAACTGGTTGATATCAATTTTCATGGCTGACGCATCCTTTAGAGAACCAATCACAACTTTATTTACTGATGATTTTACAGCATCAGAGATGTCCTTTGACGTGCTGTATCGGTCGAGTGGTCGGTCATTTGACGTGCATTATCGGTCGTGTGGTCGGCCATTTGACGTGCAGTATCGATCGTGTGGTCGGTCATTTGACGTGCAGTATCTGTCATGTGATCGGTCATTTGACGTGCAGTATCTGTCCTGTGATCGGTCATTTGACGTGCAGTATCTGTCCTGTGGTCGGCCATTTGACGTGCAGTATCTGTCCTGTGATCGGCCATTTGACGTGCAGTATCTGTCCTGTGATCGGTCATTTGACGTGCAGTATCGGTCGTGTGGTCGGTCAGTGGACGTGTATTACCGGTCGTGTGGTTGGTCATTTGACGTGCAGTATCGGTCGTGTGGTCAGTCATTTGACGTGCATTATCGGTCGTGTGGTCGGTCATTGGACGTGTATTATCGGTCGTGTGGTTAGTCCTTTGACGTGCAGTATCGGTCGTGTGGTCGGTCATTGGACGTGTATTATCGGTCGTGTGGTCGGTCATTGGACGTGTATTATCGGTCGTGTGGTCGGTCATTGACGTGTATTAGCGGTCGTGTGGGTGATCATTTGACGTGCAGTATCGGTAGTGTTGTTGGTCATTTGACGTGCATTATCGGTCGTGTGATCGGTCATTTGACGTGCAGTATCTGGCGTGTGGTCGGCCATTTGACGTGCAGTATCGGTCGTGTGGTCGGCCATTTGACGTGCAGTATCTGTCCTGTGATCAGTAATTTGACGTGCAGTTTCGGTCGTGTGGTCGGTCATTTGACGTGCAGTATCGGACGTGTGGTCGGTCATTTGACGTGCAGTATCGGTCGTGTGGTCGGCCATTTGACGTGCAGTATCTGTCCTGTGATCGGTAATTTGACGTGCAGTATCGGTCGTGTGCTCGGTCATTTGACGTGCAGTATCGGACGTGTGGTCGGTCATTTGATGTGCAGTATCGGTTGTGTGATCGGTCATTTGACGTGCAGTATCGGTCGTGTGGTCGGCCATTTGACGTGCAGTATCTGGCCTGTGATCGGTCATTTGACGTGCAGTATCGGACGTGTGGTCGGCCATTTGACGTGCAGTATCTGTCCTGTGATCGGTAATTTGACGTGCTGTATCGGTCGTGTGGTCGGTCATTTGACGTGCAGTATCGGAAGGTGTGGTCGGTCATTTGATGTGCAGTATCGGTCGTGTGGTCGGCCATTTGACGTGCAGTATCGGTCGTGTGATCGGTAATTTGACGTGCAGTATAGGTCGTATGGTCGGCCATTTGACGTGCAGTATATGGCCTGTGATCGGTCACTTGACGTCCAGTATCGGTCGTGTGGTCGGCCATTTGACGTGCAGTATCGGCCGTGTGGTCTGTCCTTTGACGTGCAGTATCGGTCGTGTGGTCGGACATTTGACGTTCAGTAGTTGTCCTGTGATCTGTCATTTGACGTGCAGTATCGGTCGTGTGGTCGGCCATTTGACGTGCAGTATCGGTCGTGTGATCGGTCATTTGATGTGCAGTATAGGACCTGTGGTCGGCCATTTGACGTGCTGTATCGGTCCCGTGATCCGTCCTTTGACGTGCGGTATCGGCCCTGTGTTCGGCCATTTGACGTGCAGTATAGGACCTGTGGTCGGCCATTTGACGTGCAGTATCTGTCCTGTGATCGGTCATTTGACGTGCAGTATCGGTCGTGTGGTCGGTCATTTGACGTGCAGTATCGGTCGTGTTGTCGGCCATTTGACGTGCAGTATCGGTCGTGTGATCGGTCATTTGACGTGCAGTATCGGTCGTGTGATCGGCCATTTGACGTGCAGTATCGGTCGTGTGATCGGTCATTTGACGTGCAGTATCGGTCGTGTGATCGGCCATTTGACGTGCAGTATCGGTCGTGTGGTCTGTCCTTTGACGTGCGGTATCGGTCGTGTGGTCGGTCATTTGATGTGCAGTATCGGTCGTGTGGTCGGTCATTTGATGTGCAGTATCGGTCGTGTGGTCGGTCATTTGATGTGCAGTATCTGTCGTGTGGCCGGCCATTGGACGTGTATTATCTGTCCTGTGATCGGTAATTTGACGTGCAGTATCGGTCGTGTGGTCGGTCATTTGACGTGCAGTATCGGTCGTGTGGTCGGCCATTTAACGTGCGGTATCGGTCGTGTGATCGGTCATTTGACGTGCATTATCGGTCGTGTGGTCTATCCTTTGACGTGCGGTATCGGTCGTGTGGTCGGTCCTTTGACGTGCAGTATCGGTCGTGTGGTCGGTCATTTGATGTGCAGTATCGGTCGTGTGGTTTGTCCTTTGACGTGCAGTATCGGTCGTGTGGTCGGTCATTTGATGTGCAGTATCGGTCGTGTGGTCGGTCATTTGACGTGGAGTATCGGTCGTGTGGTCTGTCCTTTGACGTGCAGTATCGGACGTGTGGTCGGCCATTTGACGTGCAGTATCGGTCGTGTGGTCGGCCATTTGACGTGCAGTATCGGTCGTGTGATCGGTCATTTGATGTGCAGTATAGGACCTGTGGTCGGCCATTTGACGTGCAGTATCGGTCCCGTGATCCGTCCTTTGACGTGCGGTATCGGTCGTGTGGTCGGTCACTTGACGTGCAGTATCGGTCGTGTGGTCGGTCATTTGACGTGCAGTATCGGTCGTGTGATCGGTCATTTGACGTGCAGTATCGGTCGTGTGGTCGGTCATTTGACGTGCAGTATCGGTCGTGTGGTCGGCCATTTGACGTGCGGTATCGGTCCCGTGATCCGTCATTTGACGTGCGGTATCGGTCGTGTGGTCGGCCATTTGACGTGCTGTATAGGACCTGTGGTCGGCCATTTGACGTGCAGTATCTGTCCTGTGATCGGTCATTTGACGTGCAGTATCGGTCGTGTGGTCGGTCATTTGACGTGTAGTATCGATCGTGTGGTCGGTCATTTGACGTGCAGTATCTGTCATGTGATCGGTCATTTGACGTGCAGTATCCGTCGTGTGATCGGCCATTTGACGTGCAGTATCTGTCCTGTGGTCGGCCATTTGACGTGCAGTATCTGTCCTGTGATCGGTCATTTGACGTGCAGTATCGGTCGTGTGGTCGGTCAGTGGACGTGTATTACCGGTCGTGTGGTTGGTCATTTGACGTGCAGTATCGGTCGTGTGGTCAGTCATTTGACGTGCATTATCGGTCGTGTGGTCGGTCATTGGACGTGTATTATCGGTCGTGTGGTTAGTCCTTTGACGTGCAGTATCGGTCGTGTGGTCGGTCATTGGACGTGTATTATCGGTCGTGTGGTCGGTCATTGGACGTGTATTATCGGTCGTGTGGTCGGTCATTGACGTGTATTAGCGGTCGTGTGGGTGATCATTTGACGTGCAGTATCGGTAGTGTTGTTGGTCATTTGACGTGCATTATCGGTCGTGTGATCGGTCATTTGACGTGCAGTATCTGCCGTGTGGTCGGCCATTTGACGTGCAGTATCGGTCGTGTGGTCGGCCATTTGACGTGCAGTATCTGTCCTGTGATCAGTAATTTGACGTGCAGTTTCGGTCGTGTGGTCGGTCATTTGACGTGCAGTATCGGACGTGTGGTCGGTCATTTGACGTGCAGTATCGGTCGTGTGGTCGGCCATTTGACGTGCAGTATCTGTCCTGTGATCGGTAATTTGACGTGCAGTATCGGTCGTGTGCTCGGTCATTTGACGTGCAGTATCGGACGTGTGGTCGGTCATTTGATGTGCAGTATCGGTTGTGTGATCGGTCATTTGACGTGCAGTATCGGTCGTGTGGTCGGCCATTTGACGTGCAGTATCTGGCCTGTGATCGGTCATTTGACGTGCAGTATCGGACGTGTGGTCGGCCATTTGACGTGCAGTATCTGTCCTGTGATCGGTAATTTGACGTGCTGTATCGGTCGTGTGGTCGGTCATTTGACGTGCAGTATCGGAAGGTGTGGTCGGTCATTTGATGTGCAGTATCGGTCGTGTGGTCGGCCATTTGACGTGCAGTATCGGTCGTGTGATCGGTAATTTGACGTGCAGTATAGGTCGTATGGTCGGCCATTTGACGTGCAGTATCTGGCCTGTGATCGGTCACTTGACGTCCAGTATCGGTCGTGTGGTCGGCCATTTGACGTGCAGTATCGGCCGTGTGGTCTGTCCTTTGACGTGCAGTATCGGTCGTGTGGTCGGACATTTGACGTTCAGTAGTTGTCCTGTGATCTGTCATTTGACGTGCAGTATCGGTCGTGTGGTCGGCCATTTGACGTGCAGTATCGGTCGTGTGATCGGTCATTTGATGTGCAGTATAGGACCTGTGGTCGGCCATTTGACGTGCTGTATCGGTCCCGTGATCCGTCCTTTGACGTGCGGTATCGGTCCTGTGTTCGGCCATTTGACGTGCAGTATAGGACCTGTGGTCGGCCATTTGACGTGCAGTATCTGTCCTGTGATCGGTCATTTGACGTGCAGTAACGGTCGTGTGGTCGGTCATTTGACGTGCAGTATCGGTCGTGTGGTCGGCCATTTGACGTGCAGTATCGGTCGTGTGATCGGTCATTTGACGTGCAGTATCGGTCGTGTGATCGGCCATTTGACGTGCAGTATCGGTCGTGTGATCGGTCATTTGACGTGCAGTATCGGTCGTGTGATCGGCCATTTGACGTGCAGTATCGGTCGTGTGGTCTGTCCTTTGACGTGCGGTATCGGTCGTGTGGTCGGTCATTTGATGTGCAGTATCGGTCGTGTGGTCGGTCATTTGATGTGCAGTATCGGTCGTGTGGTCGGTCATTTGATGTGCAGTATCTGTCGTGTGGCCGGCCATTGGACGTGTATTATCTGTCCTGTGATCGGTAATTTGACGTGCAGTATCGGTCGTGTGGTCGGTCATTTGACGTGCAGTATCGGTCGTGTGGTCGGCCATTTAACGTGCGGTATCGGTCGTGTGATCGGTCATTTGACGTGCATTATCGGTCGTGTGGTCTATCCTTTGACGTGCGGTATCGGTCGAGTGGTCGGTCCTTTGACGTGCAGTATCGGTCGTGTGGTCGGTCATTTGATGTGCAGTATCGGTCGTGTGGTTTGTCCTTTGACGTGCAGTATCGGTCGTGTGGTCGGTCATTTGATGTGCAGTATCGGTCGTGTGGTCGGTCATTTGACGTGGAGTATCGGTCGTGTGGTCTGTCCTTTGACGTGCAGTATCGGACGTGTGGTCGGCCATTTGACGTGCAGTATCGGTCGTGTGGTCGGCCATTTGACGTGCAGTATCGGTCGTGTGATCGGTCATTTGATGTGCAGTATAGGACCTGTGGTCGGCCATTTGACGTGCAGTATCGGTCCCGTGATCCGTCCTTTGACGTGCGGTATCGGTCGTGTGGTCGGTCACTTGACGTGCAGTATCGGTCGTGTGGTCGGTCATTTGACGTGCAGTATCGGTCGTGTGATCGGTCATTTGACGTGCAGTATCGGTCGTGTGGTCGGTCATTTGACGTGCAGTATCGGTCGTGTGGTCGGCCATTTGACGTGCGGTATCGGTCCCGTGATCCGTCATTTGACGTGCGGTATCGGTCGTGTGGTCGGCCATTTGACGTGCTGTATAGGACCTGTGGTCGGCCATTTGACGTGCAGTATCTGTCCTGTGATCGGTCATTTGACGTGCAGTATCGGTCGTGTGGTCGGTCATTTGACGTGCAGTATCGGTCGTGTGATCGGCCATTTGACGTGCAGTATCGGTCGTGTGATCGGTCATTTGACGTGCAGTATCCGTCGTGTGATCGGCCATTTGACGTGCAGTATCGGTCGTGTGATCGGCCCTTTGACGTGCAGTATCGGTCGTGTGATCGGCCATTTGACGTGCAGTATCGGTCGTGTGGTCTGTCATTTGACGTGCAGTATCGGTCGTGTGGTCGGTCATTTGATGTGCAGTATCGGTCGTGTGGCGGTCATTTGATGTGCAATATCTGTCGTGTGGTCGGCCATTGGACGTGTATTATCTGTCCTGTGATCTTAATTTGACGTGCAGTATCGGTCGTGTGGTCGGACATTTGACGTGCAGTATCGGTCGTGTGGTCGGCCATTTGACGTGCGGTATCGGTCGTGTGATCGGTCATTTGACGTGCAGTATCGGTCGTGTGGTCTGTCCTTTGACGTGCGGTATCGGTCGTGTGGTCGGTCCTTTGACGTGCAGTATCGGTCGTATGGTCGGTCATTTGATGTGCAGTATCGGTCGTGTGGTCTGTCCTTTGACGTGCAGTATCGGTCGTGTGGTCGGTCATTTGATGTGCAGTATCGGTCGTGTGGTCGGTCATTTGACGTGGAGTATCGGTCGTGTGGTTGGTCATTTGACGTGTAGTATCGGTCGTGTGGTTGGTCATTTGACGTGGAGTATCGGTTGTGTGATCAGTCCTTTGACGTGGAGTATCCGCCATGTGGTCGGGCCTTTGACGTGGAGTATCCGCCATGTGGTCGGTCCTGTTGTCGTCCTTTGACGTGCAGTATCGCTCCTGTGATCCGTCCTTTGACGTGCAATATCGATTATGTGGTCGTCCTTTGACGTGCAGTATCGCTCCTGTGATCCGTCCTTTGACGTGCAGTATCGATCCTGTGGTCGTCCTTTGACGTGCAGTATCGGTCCCGTGATCCGTCCTTTGACGTGCAGTATCGATCCGGTGGTCAGTCCTTTGATCTGCAGTATCGGTCCCGTGATCCGTTGTTTGACGTGCAGTATCGGTCGCTTGGTCGTTTCGTTGACTCATATTTTCTGAACATTATTGAATACCGAACATGTCGTACACTGTTTACCATAATATGCCAGGCAAGCTGGGTATGGCTTGCAGCTATTTGTTCAAACATACAAAGGTTATGTTAGATTATTTAGATCGAGGTTCCAATTTTATGGCTAAATTTATGTCGGAATGAACCGTTAGTTTAAAACTCTATCTATTTGTATCAAGTGTGGTGTCGGATTTCACATACTTACCATTAATATCAAGCTACTCCCATATTTTATTGATGGCCATATCTATGTCGGAATGAACAATTAGTTTATTTTTGCGGATTCAGATGGTCTAGGGACCATTCTGAATAATCCACCAGCTGACCAGCTGGCAGTCTGAGAAATTTGGGTAAAAACCAAGATGGTGGTAAAATGGCCGTTCTTGCTACAAGGAGATGGTTTCTACTGGAAAATAACTTGAGAAGTATAGCACTATCACACTGATTATGTTTTTGAGTATCGGTATGTTATTTTAGCCTAATTTGTGATGACGGTTTCAAAGATGGCCATCAAGATGGCGGCTTGAAATCGAGAAACGTAATTAAAAAAAAGTATGGAGAATTGTCACCGTATAAACCACATCGTTGATGTTATTGATAATTCGATGGAGGTTGGTGTTTATTTTTGCGATGTTTTCATTTTATTTCTCTGTTCGGTAAAACATAGTTGACATCTTGTGAAGATTCAATGGCCTTGGTGTGTTCTCGAATCTCGCTTTCTTGAGCAATTAACTGTTTTAATCTCATAAGCCTTTGTCCAGAAGTGCATCTTGTTGTAATTGTGATGAAATGCATCCATGGATAATCTGATTTTAACTCGCGTCCATTTTTCCCATCGGTCTATGTTTCTGTGTTTTACAGCGTCTGACCCTCTCGATTGTAGTACGCCTTGGGAGGACTAAGATGCTACTGATGTTTCCACGAACGCGTTCTCGAGCCATTCCAGTCATTCCTTGCGTAATAGGAATGTTTGTATTGACTCGTCTTAGCGAATATTAGTTGGAATGGCCTTTTATACACTCGTGCTCTTCCACAGTATTTTTCGTTTGGTAGTCCGAGAAATCATTGGCTTTGCAAGTTGATTTTCCTGCCTGGTCGTATACCAACAGCAACTGCAGCAGGATTCTGATCAAAACCTGAACAAACTGAGACATACTTCATCAGCAATGTTAGCTGTTATATATGCATTCTGTTCCCGCAATAAAATATTCAAGAGTGCATGGCCCAGTCATTGTTCACACCTAAATATCAAAGGCAATTAACGCGGTCATAAAAGTTACATAATGCAACAATGATACATCTGCGAATACATACAACCTGCAAAAAGTCTAACCGATACGCAAACTATAGCTAGTACATGTTTAATAATGTGTCCTAAAATAACCCGCGTCTCGTGAAACCATAAATTCGTTGTTCTGCGAGATATTCCCGTAGCTCCGTTGGCACGACCAGATCAGCGAAGCAGTAGACACACACAGTGCGTAATAATACAATCTTGCATATATAAATGCGTATACATTTTTCACAGTATGTGTTACATTTTATCCTAAACAAAATTGTGTAGAAATGAAATGTGTCGGTGGAATTTCCTCAACGATGAATATGAGTGAATTATTATATGAGTGTATCCTAGTTACTAGAAGAAATATGTTCTATAGGAGACACAAAACTCGTAAAAGCTACCACAAAACAAACACTTGGCAGCAGTTTTAAAAATTGTTAAAAACTGTTTTTGTCAAAACAACACATAATTCTGTAGCACAAAGTTTTAAAGCTGCTGCCAGTTTTGTAATAAGGTATAGCTTTAACGAGGTTTGTGTCTCAAATAGAACATATCTCATCTACTAACTATGATATACTCACATATCTACTCATATTAGTTTAGTTTAAACAGTATTTATTTTTCCCTCTATGGACATTCAGATAAATAATTACAATAGGTACAAATTTAGAAGAAAAATGGGATTAGGCAACAAGCAATATGCTTATTTGAAGCCATCTCCCTTGACAATGGCGCGAACCTACTTGACTGAAAGTCAAGTAGGGACTAGGGGTAAACAATACAGCCATAAAAAGATCCATAGAAAGGAGAAATATGAGGTGGAGGCGAGACAGGGACAGAAGATAATGTCAGAATTTAGAACGAAGATCACAAAGTACAGAGTGTGAAGTGTAATTATATATCTGAATATGCATATAATTAATATCAAATAAACCAACAAGATATATAACTAATTTCAAGAAAATAAAAAGTATTTATACATAATACATGAATGTGAAAATATCCATGTGAACACCTGCAGTGGTCCATCGACCCGACGATCCACGTTGGAGAGATCAAGAGCATCTCGGTTTATGATCTACAATGTAGGCTCAATATTGCAATGCTTTGGAACAGCTTAAGTAAAGAGTCATTAAAAGCGATTACTGGTTATTATAAATTTCTGAGCTGCCATGAAATTTGCTTTTTAGTTTCATAGGATAATTCGTTAGATCCCCATAGTAATAATTCACTAGTTATTGTTACATCAGATAGTGTATAGTAAAAAGTTCTTCTCTGTGAGCGGTATACTGGGCACATTCCAGAAAGAAATGTCTAGAAGTTTCAATGCAACAACACATGCAATAAGGCAAGTCTTCAAGGTGGTTATATTTTAGATCACTGTTAAGATTGCTACATCGATTAATCTCAGCCTGGTGTGGTATATTTGAGCTTTCCTAGAATAACTGGAAAAGTAGTATTTAGGCTTTAAAATATCAGATTTAAGATTGCGTTTGAAATCGCCTATTGACATTGCTTCTTTAACTGAGTCTGGGAGTACATTCCACGAGCGGACAGTCGACGGAAGGAAGGATTGCATATAGTAATCATTATTACTATCTGGGGGCGTTTCATTGTATTCCAAGTGTTGTGGTCATGTAGTGAGTTACTTTCTGCGGTACATGTGCCATATTTCTAATATAAGGTGGCGCCCTATACCAGTTTCATTTTGAAAAATTGAATTAATTTATGCTGCTTGCGTCTGTTGTCAAGATATTCCCATCCGGCCTCATCTATTAACTTGGCATTACTAACATTTCGGGTTGCACCGGTAACTATTCTTGCCATTTCGTGTTGGATGTCTTCAATATCATCTCGTAAGTAGTCATATTTAATGTTAAGAACATTTCACCGGCACATACATGAATATGTCATGTGTAATTTCTACACAATTTTGTTAAAACATATTGTGTAGCATTTATAACATTTATTCTAAGATACCAAGAGTGTACATGCACGTGGTGCGCGTGTCACAACAGTAACCAAATGTGCAGAAGTTGAGCAATTCCAGTACATGTACATTTTGGTTGGGTTCATTCTTGTCTCAGTTGCTATATAGGACACGTCACCGCATTTTCAAATTTTAGCGGAGGGAAATCGATTAGAAGTTTGAGCGCACATGACTCATTCGAATCTCTAAAGTATATACATGCACATGTACATGCACGGTACGTACTTTGGAAGGCGGGAAATCGAAACATACTTACCAGGACTGATCCAAACCAAAAGTGCTTTCGTTCTTACACGCTTATGTGTGTGATTTGCGGTGCAATGTGTATGTAACCTACCGGCTGAATAAAAACGGTCCACTTTTTTGTCTGCGAAATGGTAATTTCTATGGCTCAATAAGTCTTTCAGAGGCACAAGTTTGCATACAAGTATTTCAGCTATTTAATCGACATACTTGGATAATCGGAAGGGGAAGGTATGCGATGGACAAATTTAAGTGAGAAGTATGATGTTCCAAACATTAAAGGGCCTTCAATGTCACTGCATGGGAAATCATTACAACACACATAGAAGCAACCAATCCAGTACAAGCAGCTGGTAAACTTCTCCAGATGCAACTCACTGATACGGCATGTGGTCATAACTTCAAAATGTGTTATATTCGGCTGTGAGTTATACTTGGAATATTCTCAATTATTACAACAAAGCAAATAACGATCTAAGAGATCCAATGGTGTGGTACTATCCGCGTTATATTATCTAACCATATGTTGTCATTAAACCGTATCACGTCGAACATCTACGGTGACTAAACATCTCTAATTTCACACGGATACAGGTCTATCCAATCAGATAGCGAATCAATGGCGTTGATCCGGGCGGTGGTGGCATACTGAGCGCCCTCTCCTATCGACGACAGCCTTATTCACTTATCGAGGAAAAGTGCTGCGTTGTCCGTGCGCGCCACCAGTAAAATATTGAAATCGACTTGTTGCTGTCAGACTTTCATCTAATTTCCCTATTTCTTTTTTTGTTTGGGATCTTTCGATCTATAGTTCAAACCAGAGATGGAAAATTCTACACTGAGTAGTTTTGTTATTAATGTGACAGAAATGTTTGATGATTCGAATGATACCGCGAACGGGACAGTCAGAGAACTTCACGTATATAAGGTAAGGGATTACGGAACGTCATTATATTTAGAATTGTGTACCAGATTTGTTTTAACAAATAAATGTTTGCAGATGCAGGCCTGGTTTGAATTTTGCAACAGGACCAAGAAAAGTAGTGTTTTTTTTACGTTTGGTATGCTTATTTCATAGACGATGATGATGTCAGTAGGTCCGTAGACTTTTTGTTACGCCACAAAACGACATATTTGTTCTTTATTTGGATTTACCCAATTATTTGGATTACAAACATTAATATCAATTTTCGGGTAGAAACCAGTGCGCCGATACAGGAATATTCATTTATATTTGAGGAATTTCAACTTTTGAGTTCTAGGTTGAGTCCTGTATAGTGTAGTAGGCAAACATACACCACAATAGACACACATTTCGCATCATATCGGAGAGGCTCAAATACAATTATTTACGATTATGCGTCTGCCAAAAGTTGTGTCTTCGTCGTTGACACTGACTATTGCAGGTACATGTATACACCTAGCAATTGCATAAGTTCTGCGGTAGCCCGTATTTGACATATATGCTATTGGTGTTATGGTTTTCCCAACTATCCGGCAGGTACTTTTTCGGAGGGATGTTGGACGTTTCCCACCTTGGACGTTTCGTACACATGGGTCCCACCAGGATTAGTTGAACGATTCGTACCAAATAGCGTTCTTTGTAAAATATTATGGCGTGTATCATCATTTTGTTCCTAGTTAATCGGTGGTCCAAGGGCTGTTCAGTTTATTGGGGATTCATAGAATAGATCAGAGTGCAAAAAATTTAGGCCCCTGGATGTTTGGACATCTGGTTTTCATGATAATTCTTAAAGAAGTTTCCATCGCTTATACTGTGTCCGCAGCAGTAAGGTATTTACTACATTGAAACATACCAAAAAATGACCTAAGGACTCTATGCTTGGTCAAATGGAATATTAAGTAGAGAAATAATATACACAATCACACTCCATACCAGCCAGTGAAAGGTTGTAGTTATGACCGTGTAAATTACATTTATAAATTCCCGAAATCGCACTACATGTATATATTTATAACGGACCGTTATATAGCTGCTAAAAGACTTGACGCCATTTTGTTTTCATGGTAAAACATTTGAATTAAAAAGAAAAGTTAGGAACTGGGCGTAATAAATATTTTCAGATTCCTTCTGTGTTATCAAGCACGTGCGGTAAGTCAATGCCCAATGTACGTCTCATAGGTATGGATTCATTGACACCATTCGTATAATTATTGCGAATAGGGTACTACGTCACTAGAATGTGTGTTCTTTCTATTCGTTGTTACGGTTACGGATTTTAAACAAAACTCACACATATATTATATACATCATATCATATTTATATAGCCCGTCCGTGTTACACTAAATCCTGTCCCATTTGTGGTCAACAGCCAATTGCGTCACCCGTTGCATACCATAACAACACATATCAAAGAGCTAGGACATATTATATTGGGATGACTTAATGCATGTGCTGCGTGGGCTAGTCTCAAATTACCGGCAGATGTTGTGAAAATAAATAAGAATACTTTTATGGGAATAAAAAACTACGAAAATATAAGAAATGAATGTAGTGGGTGGGTGTTTTGGGGGTATACGGTGCTGTGGTCGTTGTGCAAGATTTAGTGCGAACCACTTCTTCGCCGTTCACACAATGTGCACCAACGACGACTGCGCCGTATCCCACAAAAAACACACACCGACTACATTCAATTCTTAAATAATATGTTCGCGATCGTTTCTCAGCTCGTGGTCTTAACTTTTATCCTGTAATCATGGTAGTGGCAATTAAATCATTCGTCATCGAGAAACGAGACGCTTGCGAAACACAAAGCACTAAGCGCGGCGACGACTGGATGCTTTTCGCAGTAAGCCGAGATATATTGCCGGCTGCAGTCGAGAAGTTTCGCATGTGACAGATAGAGTAACGTATACGAATAGCCTTAAAGTGATGTGAAACACTCCACTATGGCGATCAAATAGAAATGGAGAATAATCTTGTTCAAAGTAGTAATTTTTACAAATAGTATATCCAAATTGACAACACACAGTGTGTGACACACCGTCATTTTTATATATGAATTAAATGCAATGACTCTCGATGGCGAAATCGTTTTCGTTAGTTTATCGCCGATAGATGCGTCCCGTATCGAGTAGTTAATATTTACAATTGAGCGTAGTTCTGACGATGTTTTCTAGGGAGTGGTACTGTCGATTTGCTTCAAATTTTCGGCGATGTTACTAGAATGTTACATTCCTCCAGTTGTCATAGCGCCTGAATACTAACTTATCAGTTTCACGCACCCGTACATACTATGTTTTTAAAATTCACTTGGCCAACAGATTCGTTTTGCAAAAGTATAGCGACAACGATTTTGGATAATTGAACAGTTTTGTATTTCAGAAGTAATGTACCACCAATCCAACCCAAATTTGGTCAGAAATTTCAATTTGGAAATTTCATACCTGGCACAACATTAGTTGTGTTTAGACCAACAGTTGCATATTTTGGAGCTCCGTGGTACAGTGGTTAGCGTGCTGGACTTGTATTCGCTGTAAACATATCGATATGGGTTCGCAGCGCGTCGCCGGTCATTGAGTCTCCACATAGCATGCAGTGGCTTGGCCGCTTTGAGCGACGTGCAATTGTCGGATTGCTCGCTGTTTCAAAACCCGCGCCAAGTTATGACCATTGAGCAAGGTCGCTCGTACTGTGTCGGCTTCGCGTCAGTCATGCGTTAAAAGAGTATCAGTCAGCTTGTCATACTGATGGGTCTCAGTGCATGTTCCGATCAAACTAGAGCAGCTCCTGCAATGGCTGCAGCCGGTTCATTGGTTGGCTTATACAAATGACTGGGGTAATATTGTACCAAGCGTGTTAGAGCAAGTAATTGGTTAATCGCTATATAAAACTGGTCATTATTATTATTTTCCTATACCTTCAGTCAGAATGTTAGACTGAAATGGCAATTAACTGGACATTTCCCCACCTTATCAGGTGGGATATCAGGTTGAAAATTTGGAAAACTTGGAAAGCTTGAAACCAGTCCAGTTGCTAGGATTTTGCAATTTTCAATTGTTCAGATTACAAAATGTTATCACACCGGACAGAACCATGCAATTTTCAGGTTTTCTCATGCATGCTCACAAGATCAATTCAGAATAGGCTACCATGCACCCAGGCGTGTGCGGGAACAGTTGGGGGACATTAAGACCCACAGGGGGAAGTGCAAATGAAATTGCGCAAACTTGTGAGTTATGTATGGTTCGGTTTAAGGGGTACAACTGGAAATTCCACCCCTCACACCCAACGGAACCCTCTAGTCGCGCCCCTGTCTACAGTCGGAGAACGTGCATGGGGTGGTTTGCAGTACAATATATGGCTGTTCAATTGCACGCAGTGAGGTTCCGCTTGGCATGATCTAGCATGCAGGATGTGTACAGGACAAACGATATACTAATCTTATCAATCGGCCAATTGGGGATAATTGTCCACAGCCTGACTCGGTAAATTTGTTTTGTTGTATTATGCAGTCATCATTTATCAGATAAATGATGACTGCATAATACAATAGAACAAATTTACAGAGACTAGTGTCTGTGTTTTTTAATGGATTTTGGGTACACATGCACCGAGAAATTGATACTCTGAAATTACGCCTACGGTTAGAAAGTGAGCGTAACAACGAAGAACGACAATTAAAAACTGGACATCGTGTTTCTGAAAAAAATATTTAGCATGCAGAGACATCGCGGCATCACCATCTCTGAACGCTAAATTTAAATTAAGTGAAAAATCATCCCTGTGCTTGGGGGCTCCCGGTGAAATATGAGGACGTATCTACTGATTTGGGCATGTATTAATATAACATAACGCAACCACTGTCTGAGGTAAAAGTCTCTCTCTGAAAGTGGAACAGAAACGTCAAGACTTTGTGCCTCTGTGATGCCGCGTGATGTGAGCTTAGGCTTAAATTGATGCAAACGCCAATTAAACAAATAAACACGACAAAAATAACAATATCACCTCACTGCAAGCGGTATGATTTAGAACGGTATATGATTTTCTTACAAACGGACTCGTAAACGTCAATTTGTGAACATCTTTTTGGACAGTCCGAAAACATTACGAATACAATGAGCTATTCGTAATAATTATCTGTAATTATATATATGTCTCGTACTTGTGCGAAACAAACCTTTATGTTGCAGTTATGGATGGTACAACAAAAATACAATTTGAATAATGTATGACATACATACATATGATGTGGACCTTTAATTAAGATACAGTATACGGCGGCCATTTTGGAACGGGTAGGGTGTATTTTTTTCCAGTCATATTGATGCCCGCTAATCCACTGAGTACGTTGCCAAAACGTCATTCCGTGTCAGTCCGTGAAAGGAAGGAGTTATAACCGAGTTAATTGCATTTATAAATTATCAGATGTATTTGATACGGTAAACTAGGATTCTCCGAGAAAAATAGGGGATCCTAGCATAAATTCTTAACCTTCACTGATCAAAGGATTAGTAGAGTTGACTGCTGGAGTTTGCAGCAAATCAGACATAGATCACGTGACCCGGCTGTCAATATTTTTTCAATTCAATTCTTTAATCTCAATAATCCAATACATATGTCATGTGATATATACAAATTAAAATATATGGCAAAATCACATTTTCACGTGCGATATCCAACTTCTGTCTGTGGATCTATTCATACCACTGTAGGAACAAAAACGGGTCATAATTGTGTGCTTGACTTGAATTTCCCTTAATCTTAAAATTTGGGAAATGGACTTTGTAGTTATACTTAAGAGAAATGTTTCGGCATCAGGTGAGATTGTGATATGCGTTTTGAGTATATGATTTATGCACTAATTGTAGAGGATTATAGACGGGGACATTTCAACTCCAGTGGAAACATAAGTGGCCATGTTCGAGTTGGTATTTGATATTCCCCCACCGTGAAAGATTGCCGCATTTAGTCTTCATCGGACGTCAGCGTTACACAGGTATGTCATGAGTGTTGACATTGCCAACGGGAGCTACCTGCATGACATACATGACAGTAATGTTTCCTACGCTTACACGGTCAAACCGTTTATAATGTTTGTGCCCAGCGTGTAGAGTACTAAACTTATAGCAAACGGGAATAATCCAGTCTTCTGATAACCCTTTACCCAACAGAACGGCCCTGTGCCAATGCATTCTCTTATATATGCGAGGCGACCTATGGTCGACTCGCATATATAAGAGAATGCATTGGCACAGGGCATAACTGTAACTATCACAATGTGGTCAAGGAGCCGGTTCCAATGATATCCATATTTGTATGGTTCTATTGAGACAGACCGAAGATATTTTAGGCTGTTGAAGCTTTATTTGGCCGGTTTTGGCCGGTTTGTTGGGTAAAGGGATAACTGAATGATCGACCAGCGATATGCTAGTTGCTGGAAAATTGGATTTGCTTTCCGTGGAAAAGCCTTATTTTTATTGATGCAATTCAGAAATCGGTTGTATCTGCTTGTCCTCATTATCTATTATATAAACGTTTCACTTGACGTTGGACGATATAAAAAGAACACTTGGTTTTGCACCAGTTGAGAGTGGAGCGGGCAAGTCGCAGTGCTTGCATTGTCTCTTGTCGCTGTTCCTCTGGCTGGTCCCGAATCTCTTGTGAGTTGTGTGATCGTCCTTCGGGACTTTACGCCCGAGCGATTCGGTCTGAGTGATTTTGGACCCGGCAGAGGATTATGAAATTAATCCCCTCTGCATTGGTCGCCGCTATATGCTTGGACAGATTGCACGTTGTGGATACCCTTAGTTGAACTCTACACCAGACTAAATGGGGGGGGGGCTTCGTGCATCTGCCCGTAGAGTGCATAGTTGCTGGATCGACGCCAGAGAAACCATGTACAGCTGCGTCAGGAACAAAGAAGAATAAGAAGACCTCGTCTCACCGACGCAGGGATGCCAATCGGATGGAAAAGGAGGAAGACAGATGGGGCAGAACCGGCAGTTCGTTCGTCTTCGGTCATGGAGCAAGAACACCCATCCACCGCCAGCGTCCTGATAGCCCGGGAGAGGTCCGAGAGACGCCCAGACCACCCCTCCCGCTGGATGATGCTGTGGTGAAAATAGACGCGAAAATGTGATTTGGGGTGGGGCTGACTCAGGGATGGTCGAAAGGACCGATAGGCCTTTCCTTCACCCCTCATATTTGACCCTCATATTTTAGCCTTTAATTATAAAATCAATCATATCAAAAAAAGCTTTTTTTCTTTTTGGATGTTACTTCTTTTTTTCTTTATTTGGATGTTTCTCTGCGGAAGGGGGTGACTTTGTTGTTGACTGCTGACTTTGCATTTGCTGTACCATTTGTTCGATTTGGAGTTCTCTTTCTTTTTTTCCTAAAACCATAACTCCTGTTGTTTGCGGTATTCAATTGCATCTGAGACAGCTCTGACAATGCTGATCCCTTCTTCGGCAGGTGCAAGGGGTGTGGTTCCTGTTCCTCTTCCGCGAAGCAGTCGGTGACACCGGAAGTCGCGGTGTCCGTGGGTTGAAGTCCTCCACTGCATCCGGGTCTGGAGACGGTGGTAATGATGGAAGTGTCTCCAATTCTTACCACAAAGTCGGCGGCTGATGGTAGTAGCTGACGCATCGACAGTGGGCTTCTGTTCTTGCACTTCCTCCTGTCGGCGTCCCTGTGGCGACGTGATGGGGTCTTCTTCTTCTAGATCTTGGTCTTCTTGGTCCCATCTGTGGTGGTCTGGCCAGCCAGAGGGTTCTGTCGGGGCGACTCGATACTCCAAAACCACTTCAACCCGACCATCAAGCGCACAACGCACACAGAAAGAGCCGAGTGGAAATCGCTCAGCACATTGCGGACTTGGCTGGGGATTAAGCTATCCATGTCCACCCATGCTCGACAAAAATATCACGGTCACTCAACGGATTAGCGCAGCGAGCACTAATGCGACTGTACCGTCGATTGACCGGAACAAGAATGGCTTTGAAGATAGATATTTCATTCACTCCGATGACTCCGGAATACATCAGCCCGGAGTCATCCATCGCCACACGACCACAACAGCAGCAGCGCTAGCTCCACCCACTCATTGGCGGAGACGACTGAATTCATCACCGGACGCATTTATCAAACTAAATGAAGAACAGAAACGTATAGAACACGCCAATGTTCATCATTTCAACAATTTAATGTTAATCCATTTGCAAAAAGAATATGATATATACATGCACAAGAGTTCATGGATGCATTAACTTTGGTCCGGTATTTTACAGAATCTGTTTTACTATTAATTTATATTCCAAATGCGTGTTTCTCCATTACTTTTAGCTTTTAGACGCCCATGTTTTTTCAGGAAACCCAAAATACATCTCTAAAAGCCTTCTTTTATAGAGATTTCTCATGCTATTTAATTGTTTTTTATATATTCACTATTTTAGTTTAAACGAAAAGAAATTGTCGATATACTTAAGGGAATTTCGATTTTCCGTGCATATGTAATAAATATTTTATGAGATATCGACATCATTTACACTGTATGATTAGTTAGGGTTTAACGTCGTTTTAGTCACAAATGATTATCAATACGAGGCTTTTGCGTGGGCCGGGCTGATTTGTATCGGCCAAGGCAGGAGGCACCGGACCACATTGAGTTGAACCGGGCCGCACTGGATCGCCTTGTCAGAGACATGTACCACCCTGGGTTGTCCGGTCCACATCAGAATAATTATAACAAGATCACTCCCAGCGAATATTAATATCACCGCTCGGAACGTCGATTCTGAATACAATAATTGTGATCATAATTGACGTTCCTGGGTCTTTTCAAACAGCTGGTAGGCGTGCTTGTATTCTCCTGAGAGCAATCTCAATATAGATTGGTTACTATGTGTAACATATGATATAATACGATATAAGCAAACGTGCGTTTGCATCACCCGTAACTGCCGGTATAGACACATATACTTGAATGTGCTTAGAAATACCCCATCTACAAACAATCAGACACCCATGAAGCTCTTCCAGTACCGGGTGTGTTATTATGAGGCGTACGATAATCTTAAGTCAGGGTCCTGAAATGCTATGCTTCTGCATGCTGTGTTACAACCTATTTTGGCCACATCATCTACTATACTGCCAGTCGTTTTGGGAATATTGTTTTCATTTGTACCCTTTTATGTTATGTATACTTAATACATCAGTGTGTATATTAGCATCAGCTGTACGAGAATGTTGCTGCAGTAATAGCGAGGTTTCACAAAACATTACCGTGACGGATACAGTTATAATTACGTTTAGGGTACTCCGTTTTTAAAGTAGGGCACTACATCAGCAAACTATGCGCACGTTCTAATTGTATAGCCGTGATGCCCAACCGTCACATGGGACATGTTACCAATTTCTCCAGTTTGTACCAAAACTTAATTTAAAGACACAGACCCTCAGTCAATTAGTGTTGTGGTGTCAAATAGCCATCACTAATCACTGCAAGTCTCTGAAAACTATCCCGATTTGGCCGATTGGATAGATTGTTGTACCTGTTGTGCTTAATCTGTTAGACCAGGCAAAGTGAAATCTCAATGCTCACGATTAGCGATGTTTCGTAAATCACCGATACACTTACGACATTGTTTAGATATTCGTAGCCGTACAATTCATGTAGGGTCAAACATCCGTCGACAATTTGTAACCCTTTTTTAACAAGGATAGGTGAAATATTTTCATTTTTCTGGTTGGAGTAATTCTCTGATAAGCATTTGTAACTATGAGACAAAAACACGTCGCATTTTTTAAACGACTTGCGAATGTAACTTTGTAACCCTTTTTTAACAAGGATGGGTGAACTATTATAATTTTTCTAGTTGCGGTTATTCGAGATAAGCATTTGTAACTATGTGACAAAAAACACGTCGGATTTTTGAAACGACTTCCAAACGTAACTTTGTAACCCTTTTTAAACAAGGATGGGTGAAATATTTTAATTTTTGGTAACTATGTGACAAAAACACGTCTCATTTTTGACATGACTTCCTAATGTAACTCCAAATGGCAAAAAACAAATAGGGCGCATTTGTAACCGGGTTACTGGCCGGAGCTAACACATTTGTAACCGGGTTACTGGTCGGAGCTAACACATTTGTAACCGGGTTACTGGTCGGAGCTAACACATTTGTAAGCGGGTTACTGGTCGGAGCTAACACATTGTAACCGGGTTACTGGCCGGAGCTAACACATTTGTAACCGGGTTACTGGTCGGAGCTAACACATTTGTAACCGGGTTACTGGCCGGAGCTAACACACGAGCAAACGTTGCGTCGACTTGTAAAACTGGTTACAAATGCGTCGTATTTTTGTTCTGCACCAAAATCTGCCATATATATGACAATTTCCTTTGGCACACCATTTAGAGGTCACATCCCAAATCCGATCGTCACCAAACTTCATACGGATATTCGGGATGATGTCTAGATGTGAGCCATTGATTTTTTCCTAAATTCGTTAAAATATGGCCACCAGTAGCCATCTTGGATTTCAAAATTGTATCTATTGTCACACCCCTGCAGCCCGAATTTTTTGGAGATACGTTTTGAAAATGTACAGGCATGTTTGGGATCACCTCTAGATGGGAGATATAGAGACTAATTCTCGATGAAAACATTGCCACCAGTTACTATCTTGGAGTTTAGTCTTTGCATGACTAAATCCTTCGGTATAACCTACTGGCCACACCCTCATCCGATTGTCTCCAAACTCCATATGGAACTTCGGTGTGACCTCCAGATAGGAGCCATGAAATAATAATGACATTCGTCAAAAACATACCCTCCGGCAGCCATCTTGGATTTCACATTTGGATCCAACGGCAGACCCTGCAGCCCACATTTATTGGAAAAATTTTTGACATGAAAACAATTTCATCTACACAATAAATCCCTTCGCTGAAATTGCTTCATTTTCCTATCATTCAACGTAATGCCTCCCCAAGTTGAGCTGGTTTTGGCAATAACGTTTCCATTACAACTTTCAACTCTTTTATAAACTGAAGGAATAATAGATATAGATAATAGCATCTTTCCTTCGAATGATGTTTGGGGGAAGCCCGTTCATTCCGTTCGAGTTGGCCTGTTGTACATTTTGGTCAATAATTGACCGGCAATTCAAATCTCTCTCCAATTTTCATATTCGAATGATCAGTTGAATTAACCAAATACAATATAATCGTCGCCACCCAATTCGAGCGTCGCTCAATTTCAAGATGCATGTACATGTATTTGCGAGTCGCTGCATGTCTACGCGGCTTTCCAAACATATTCTGGTCATGTCGAGTTTATTTTATGGTTCACTCCCAGGAGACGTCAATATTTTCTGGACACGATTTTAATAAATTAATGACACCGTTCAAATGTACCTCTTCATGGACTCATTATCGATGCAACAGATGATGACAATCGCCATGCATGGCAGGTCAACATATCTGACTTCACAATCACAGTTCTAAAAAAAACTTGCGCGCCAAACATCTCCGATAACTGAGAGGATAACGACTCTTGGAGAGTGTGTTTTTATTAAATGGCGGCCAATTATTCATATCTACGTGTTGTATGTAAACATGGAATGAGCCACTGGCTATTGCGATATCGATCAGTGGACATATATATATATATATATATCAGATTTATGGAGGCACTGACTCAGTATTAATTGCTTCATTGTGCATGAAAACATTCTCATTTTTTATCAAAATAGCCATGTTTCGATCGGAATGGCACATTGAGATATCGCTTAACGGAGATCGGCCTCAAAATAGATCTCGATTTTCGTCAATGGCGGGGTTCAAGCACACACCAACATCGTCTTACTCGTAGAGTGTATTCTTTTTATTGGCGGCCAATTATACATTCTACGTCATTGTATATAATCAGGAGATGGTGTAACATCTGCGCCGCTGTTTATTGGGATATCGACAAATACCTTGTTCAATTGACAGACGCATGCTAGATACACTCAGCTTTAAACCAGACCAAATCACAGACATCCAATTAAAGCGTTAATCAAGTTGGATTGTCTGTTATTATATGCATGGTTGAAAATCGTCTACGATCCGTTTCCTGTTTTGGTAAACCGGTTGTCACACGACACAAGACATTTGAGCTCCTAAGAGATTCCAATCACGTGATAGCTGGTCTCGCTTGGTGGCGATGCCCCCGCGATCATTTCCTGTCCGACTGAAGCGGACGCACACGTCTGACCCCCGATTAATCGCCTCTGGGTGTCCATCACATTGTTCCCAATGATGACGACAACTGTATTAAAGTTCCCTTGCGTCGTCTTCAGACACACATTAAACGGATTTCTTTACAAAATATATTAGGATTTTTTATCAAGTGTAGAGTATATACAGGAAGAATATATCTAAAGTATCGCTTAGCGGCTTACATTCACAAATATCATGCAACGAATCTCTAACTCTTGTCCACGCCTTTGTAACATCCACAATTGACTACTGTAATTCGTTATTTCTTGGTCTTCCGAGTACGCTAACAGACAAACTACAAAGAGTGTTGCGCTCTGCTGCCAGGTTGCTTTCTAGCACCAGGAAATTCGACCATATAACACCAGTGTTACGTGACCTCCACTGGCTGCCGAATAAACAAAGGGTTAAATTCAAAGTGCTGTTAATTATGTTTAAGGCCAAGTGTGGAATGGCACCGGACTACATCACAGATCTATTGATTGAACATACGCAACTAAAAGACTTGAGATCTGCTAACTGGAATTTATTTGATGTCCCTTTCACAAGAATTAATCGCGTCCATATCAGACAGTGCGTTCAGCTATGCCGGACCAACACTGTGGAATGCATTACCGGTAGAACTGAGGGGAGAAGTGTTTGTCAATGACTTCAAGCGGCAACTAAAAATATATTTATTCGTTGAACATTTTGGTGCAGAAATCGGAAAGAAAGACCTGAAATAATTACTCGTTTATCGCACTTGTTACTCGATCAAACTCCTTTTAATCTTCAGTCTGAAATATTGTTTTTTTGTTTCTTTTATTATTATTTTTATTTAGTTTTTTTAATAGTTTAGACCCTATATTATACGTTGTTAATGTCATTTAGCAGGGAACGAAACATGAGATGTAAATATGCAAAGAAAGCTATGTACGCACTCATAAGTAAAGCCAGACAAAATAACCTCTCCTATGACAGCGTTCTTGAAATTTACGAAAAAGCAATAACTCCCATAATGACATATGGAGCCGAAGTATGGGGTTTTGAAAACACCACCTGCCTAGAAAAGCTAGAAATCTGGTTTCTTAAATTTGCACTTAACCTGCGCAAAACCACAAATACATGTTTTATTTATGGGGAGACGGGTATATGCCCAATTAGCCAAAAGATACAACTACGATGTCTAACCTATTGGAATAAACTTATGAACATGCAGTGCAATAGACTCCCACTTATACTCTACTATGCACTGTATAGCTACCACTGTACAGACAACTGGAGACATGGTTGGATTGACTTTATACGAACAAGCCTAAATAACCTCGGCCTATCTATTATTTGGATAGACCAAGCAACTATATATATCAACCCACCATCTTTCAATAGACTCATCAAAGATCGAATACAAGACGCATTTGTACAATCATGGCATGGTGATATAGTAAAATGCAATAAATGTGCCTTCTACAGAATCATCAAGACTGACTTTTCAAAGGAAATATATCTCTCATTAGAAAACCAAACAGTAGTAAGGCGTCTGATTAAATTTCGTACAAGAAATCATAACTTACCGATCGAATCCGGATCGTGGGCAAAAAAAGACTACTCCGATCGAAAATGCACGCTGTGCGACGTTGCACTTGGTGATGAATACCATATCATACTCAAATGTGAAAAACTATGCGATTTGATACGAAAATATCTTAAATCATACTACTACACGCACCCAAATGCCCACAAACGCTCCGCCTAATGGAGCCCCCTGTGGCATAACCACGCGAACCTTGAAGCACCCACCCCCAACAAAATCACCTCACGTACGCCCACATCCCACCCTTCCCGAACGTGCACATGATTATTGAACTATATATATTGCTTTCAACCGCATTATCATCTATTTGTATATATTGACGTGTATTCATAACTACACTCTGTTATACCGGACACGTCCGGCGATTTGAGATTAAAAATTCTTATTCTGATTCTGTGCAGGCAGTAATGTTTTATCACATGATCTTACTCTTTTTAACTGGAATTTTTAAATTTAGATTGTGTTGCTTGTATATATTTATTGTTTTACCATACTTCATGTTGTAGTATAATTGTGAGCGTTTTAGAGCATGTCAATGTATTTACGCTATATAAAATAAATAATAATAATTATTATTAATATGGCTGCGCCCATTACACATAATCGTATTCCGCCAGCTCAAAACATGGGAACGTTTTGATGTTCTGACGGGGAACTTTTTAATATTGAAATAATAACGCAGATAATATATATTTTTTAGTTGATATATGTTCCTTAATAATGTATTTTATAGCAGGAGAATGTCCCAACTCGATAATGCATGATTTAGGAAAATTTTGGTTGCAAAATCAGCTGTTATAAAGTTCCCCGTCAGAACATCAAAAAGTTCTCAGGTTTTGAATTGGTGGAATATATTATCTCTGTGGACGGCTGGACGCAGCCAGAGTAGAGATTCCTGGTATGATCGGACTTTCACAATGAGACGGCGAACAGCGATCCGTCGACTCATCGAGGAGATTTCCGCCCCCCCCCCCCGCCCGCCCCAATGTTGCTGAATTGGTCACTCTCACCGGCTGTTACTTAACAAAACTGAACATTATTTCCCCCAGTCATTCACTTTAATCGCGTTCATATTGTGAAATTTGCTTAACCTGGATAACTTTATCACAATTTTCTCCAACCTGGGAAATTTTATATTAATATTTCGGGAACCTGGGTAACTTTATCACAACAAACCGGTGAGAGTGACTAATTCAGTCCCAATGTTGGTCGAATGTGTCATCAGTTGGATAGTTCATACCAAAAGCATGCAAGCGCAGTTGGAAATTTTAAAATAGAACATAAGTTTGAATTTGTCCTGTACTTTCAATCTCCGACAATTATTTAGTATAAAATATATTGTTCTTAGACAAAAGATCTTCCATGCAGTCCAAATGTATGACATCGCCGCCTGGGTTGGATAAATGTCCGACCACACCAGGGGTGTTTGGCGGTTACATGTACATGTATGGCGGAATTTTCCAAACATTTGGAATACTGGCATTGAGCTATAGGAAATAGACACATGTCTACGTCTATAATCAGAGTTTACAGAGTCAAGTTAACGAAATTCGAAGATTTCAAGCCTAAATGCGGTGAACAGTTGTTTGAATAATTTTAGAATGTACCGTAAACTTGGCATCCATACAATTTTAGGTGGCCGAACAACAAACTGTATAAATATGCGAAGCGAAATTACATGTGTATACCAAGCATGTTGCTCGGTCTCTTACAATTGTATAAGCCCATAAACGCAACAACACAAAATACGTTGATTGTTTATCATTACGCACCGGCACATTAATTCAACACATCAGAAGAACTATCTCAAATCTGTTTGTTGTAAAAAATCACAATTTTCGTTAGTCGAGTATATCGAATTCGAACGATTGAACGAAATTTTATTGGCTGCTTTTGCCAACGAAGACAATGCACAATAGAAGAAGATCAAGGTCAAGATCAACTTGAATGTAAATACAACGAAACCGACGCGGGGGAACAACTAACAATTGTTTCATTAAAAATCATATTATGGAATCCTATTACGGCCACTTGCTAATGGCGCTTTCTGCGCTTTCGGCGCATCGCGCCGAAAGCGCCGAAAGCGCCGAAAGCGACAAAAAGTGCGCCATTAGTAACGCGCCGAAAGCGCCGAAAGCGACAAAAAGTGCACTATTTGTCGCTTTCGGCGCTTTCGGCGCTTTCGGCGCGGTGCGCCGAAAGCGACAAAATGTGCGCCATTAGCGTTATTTCGGCGCGCGCCGAAAGCGACAAAATATGCGCCGATACGGCGCACTTTTTGTCGCTTTCGGCCCGATGCGCCGAAAGCGACAAAAAGTGCGCCATTAGCGCATTCGGCGCGGTGCGCCATTAGTGCATTCGGCGCGGTGCGCCATTAGCGCATTCGGCGCGGTGCGCCATAAGGCATTCGGCGCGGTGCGCCATTAGCGTGGTGCGCCGAAAGCGACAAAATGTGCGCCATTAGCGTTATTTCGGCGCGCGCCGAAAGCGACAAAAAGTGCGCCATTAGCGCATTCGGCGCGGTGCGCCATTAGCGCATTCGGCGCGGTGCGCCATAAGGCATTCGGCGCGGTGCGCCATTAGCGTGGTGCGCCGAAAGCGACAAAATATGCACCATTAGCGCATGTACAATCACACCAGCAGGGGTGCCGGAAGAGGGGGGCAGAGGGGCAGCTGATCCCCTGCCCTTGACCAAGGGGGCAGGACTTGCCCTTTTTCTGGAGACAGAAAATGCTGTGTTTAATCTCGTGTTTTTATAGCAAAATGTGACTTTTTTGGTCCAAATACCACCAATTTCACAAGGAATATTAATTTTTCTGTCAGTGTCACGGCATTGGTCGTAAAATGAATAACTATGGAATCCTATTACGGCCACTTGCTAATGGCGACAAAAAGTGCGCCATTAGTAACGCGCCGAAAGCGACAAAAAGTGCGCCGTAACGGCGCACTATTTGTCGCTTTCGGCGCTTTCGGCGCGGTGCGCCGAAAGCGACAAAATGTGCGCCATTAGCGTTATTTCGGCGCGCGCCGAAAGCGCCGAAAGCGACAAAATACGCGCCGTTACAGCGCACTTTTTGTCGCTTTCGGCGCTTTCGGCGCGATGCGCCGAAAGCGACAAAATATGCGCCGTTACGACGCACTTTTTGTCGCTTTCGGCGCTTTCGGCGCACCGCGCCGAAAGCGATAAAATATGCGCCGATACGGCGCACTTTTTGTCGCTTTCGGCGCGATGCGCCGAAAGCGACAAAAAGTGCGCCATTAGCGCATTCGGCGCGGTGCGCCATTAGTGCATTCGGCGCGGTGCGCCATTAGCGCATTCGGCGCGGTGCGCCATTAGCGCATTCGGCGCGGTGCGCCATTAGCGTGGTGCGCCGAAAGCGACAAAATATGCGCCATTAGCGCATGTACAATTAAGTATGTGATCACACCAGCAGGGGTGCCGGAAGAGGGGGACAGAGGGGGGCAGCTGATCCCCTGCCCTTGACCAAGGGGGCAGGACTTGCCCTTTTTCTGGAGACAGAAAATGCTGTGTTTAATCTCGTGTTTTTATAGCAAAATGTAACTTTTTGGTCCAAATACCACCAATTTCACAAGGAATATTAATTTTTCTGTCAGTGTCACGGCATTGGTCGTTACATGAATAACTTATAAATTGACTACTTTTAATTAGACTACCCCTGGTATGGAAAACTGTGACTGTTATAGCCCGATGTGTGATTTAGTTTACTGACACCCACATCTGGGATTTACTGCCCACAGGGAGATAAAAAAAATGACTAGAGTGATTAACGGGCATGGTATGGGATTTGATACAATGTTTATGTTTTGAAGTGAGAAATAACTCGAAGATGCCCGTTATTTCGTTAAATATTACTTTTACGAAATAACCGGCATTTTAAGATTTACACCACAACTTCGCAAAACGTACAAGAAATGATAAACTGAGGGTGGGTGGGCTTGGGGAAGGAGGATGGCACTGTACAAAAGACAGCACACAAAAAAAAACACTTGTCCTATTCAATCCCAGATATTGCCAATACCTGCATTAGTGAAATATCAACATGTACAAATATTGCAATTAATTTCAAACAAAATTTTAATAATAAAGGCACTTATATACAGATATATAGTTCCCAATCTTACGATGGTAACTCAGCAACGGTTCCTGTGTTGTTACTAATACAGTCAAGATGCTTTCTTGCTTGTTGTGGAATTCCCTCCTTTAGGTGAGGAGCACCCATTATTGGGTATATAAAATAATGGTAGTAAAAAAGAAAGTCTAGTAAATTCAGGTAAATGCAGGCTGGATCTTTTTGGCGAAACAAGTGAGAACATCAATATCACACTCTCAAATATTAAAAGTACAATTTATCAGTCTCCCAATGAAATGGGGAGAACAATTTGAAAAAAGTCCGGAACGGGATATGGATACCTTCTCTGTAAATTCGTCCTGCGCCAGGAGAACCATCGCCATGAAATCTCGTGAAACAGAGTCGGATACCACCTTGTCGGGCAGAATCGGAGACCACCTTGTCGGACAGAATCGGAGATCACCTTGGAATGTCCAAATGGACCCCAAAAATTCACGTAAAACCAATTGCCAAACGTTCTGCAGGTCGATATTTTCAGAACTGTCACCTCGGGATACAGCCCTAATAAAATGTTTGTCAATTTCACTCCAGGCAAATGCAGGCCTAGATTTAAAAATAAATGATCAGCTTTCAAATGTACTTAATCCGATCAGACGGTCCCCATGCATACCACCAAGATACAACAATATTTCTTCAAAATACACGTAAATTATCACAATCTATGCATTTCTACAAAATAACGATAACCACTACCAACTACATGTATGGTATCAATTTTCTCAAAACTTTTTATTTGTTCAACAAAATATGTCCGTATTAGATTTTAGAGTTATCCATCTTCATCCGCAAATTGTCCAGTAACTTAGGACCGTCTGATCGGATTGAGCACCTTTAACTGCCCACAAAGGAGGGACCAGGACCACGCGGCCACAATAATTTTAAATCTGAATAATGACAAATTATAGCATTTAGAGGTCTATCTACAGCAAAATTCAGCCCCTCCCTTTTAAAATTGATACATAGGCCTATACATTGTACATATTGCCATGTCCGATCTGCACTGAGGTGCAGGGGCGCCGGAAGCATCCAAGGGCAGGGGGGGCAGAGCCTACAAAATGGGCACTTTTCTGCAAAAAAAGGGGCATTTTCTCCGCAAACTCGGAAAAACAACCATAAATTCATTGTGGCAAAAATCCCTATTTTAAAGGTATTTGTCGGTTTTTATGGCCGTTTTTTGATAAAATTGACAAAAAATTAATATTCCTTGTGAAATTGGTGGTATTTGGACAAAAAAAGTTACATTTTGCTATAAAAACACGAGATTAAACACAGCATTTTCTGTCTCCAGAAAAAGGGCAAGTCCTGCCCCCTTGGTCAAGGGCAGGGGATCAGCTGCCCCCCTCTTCCGGCACCCCTGCTGGTGTGATCACATACTTAATTGTACATGCGCTAATGGCGCATATTTTGTCGCTTTCGGCGCACCACGCTAATGGCGCACCGCGCCGAATGCGCTAATGGCGCACCGCGCCGAATGCACTAATGGCGCACCGCGCCGAATGCACTAATGGCGCACCGCGCCGAATGCGCTAATGGCGCACTTTTTGTCGATTTCGGCGCATCGCGCCGAAAGCGACAAAAAGTGCGCCGTATCGGCGCATATTTTGTCGCTTTCGGCGCGGTGCGCCGAAAGCGCCGAAACAACGATAATGGCGCACATTTTGTCGCTTTCGGCGCGCGCGCCGAAAGCGCCGAAAGCGCCGAAAGCGCCGAAAGCGCAGAAAGCGCAGAAAGCGCAGAAAGCGACAAAAAGTGCGCCGATCGGCGCACATTTTGTCGCTTTCGGCGCTTTCGGCGCATCGCGCCGAAAGCGACAAAAAGTGCGCCGAAAGCGCCATTAGCAAGTGGCCGTAATAGGATTCCATAGTATGGCAAGTGGCCGTAATAGGATTCCATACTTATGCAAATTAGATACTATATGAATTTGACATGCCTCCGCCTAATGTATTGGCATTCTGCAATTATATCACGAGTTTGGAATGACGCATTCGAAAATTTAATTTGAAGTTTTACCGATTCGCATTAGACTGCTGACCATCAAATTGTTACATGTGAAGCCAGTTATCACCACATCCATTTTATTTGAAAACCATTTGGAGATAAATTATTGTTTTGCATCTTTTATTATCAAAATTTGCAACAATAAAAATACAAAGTGATCATTGTTTACTTTGAAGCGAACACCTTTAATTCACCGAGAAAGGATCGATTACCAAGGACACATCATAGACACTCTATATATAAATTCGTCCCGGGGACAATTGGCTGGCGCGAATATTAGCCCTTCACGAATTCTACGCCCGTATAACTCGGCCACTTATACCATTATCCAGAAACAAAAGCAACAAGTGACTAAGGCGTTGTTAGGACTTGTCCAATCAGAACGCAGGAAAATGAAAGAGAAAACTAGAGATGTAATTTTATACTCTGAAATAAAACTTGTCAACAGTCATAGCAATTTTCCAGTTGTTTTAAATTTTCGCCCAGAAATGAGGCAAGTGCTCTTTGTGTTTACACGGACATGGCTCTTCGAGGATATCGGCTTCTATTCATGTGCTCTGAAAAATGTTTCCATTGTCATAGCCGTCCAGCTATTTTCAATTTTTCACACAGAAGTGTGAACAAAACACTCTTTATTTCAAACATGTCAATAATAGACTAATACGTAACGCCCTTTTTGGTTTCCATGCTAAGCAAACGTGTTCAACGCTGTATGTTTTATTATTTCAATGTGTCTTTCTGGGACATATATACAGCTCGTAGAAAGATATATACAGCTCGTAGAAAGATATATACAGCTCGTAGAAAGATATATACAGCTCGTAGAAAGGTAGTTGAAGTATTTATCGACATATGTCGATTCCGGGAAATATTCAAACGCGAATATTATTAGATGTACATGTATTTTGGGGGGCAAACCGCCATGTGACTTTAACATAAAGAAACACAATAAGAAGGATGGTGAACAACATGGAACTGATTCCCTGTATTCTATGTCTTGAATAAGCAATGCTGTGGTATATTTATTATATAAAGTCCGTATAAGAGTATTTAACGTATTTGTTGACATATTTTGTCCGCGGAACTGGACCCGGACGTAACACAACTGAGAAAAATTTCAGACTGCAAACCGCTGCTGTGCTATATATAAAGTTCACCGACTTATAAATGATTCAGTGCACCCGTGTTCAGTGTTATTTCCAGACTAATAAGTGTGATAAAACAGTTCCTTCCAACTACAATGCATTTATATCTGCTGTCCCCCAAGTGACAATTATAATCTCACAAGAGAGGGCAGCTCTCACTACGGTTGTCAGCCGATAAATCTTTATATTGTTCCCCGGTGGCATCGATCACTTATCGTGACGTCGTGACTATGTACCATAATCAATTCGGATTTAGAAAAAAGTCGCTATACAATCGACAGCGCGTTCGTCTTGCGTCCGACAGTGAATCCGAAAACAGAGCAGGAAAAGCCTTTATATATGTACTGCATTTGTAAACTTTAAGAAAACATTCGATTTCATTGATAGATATATTTTATTTACAAAACACCAAAGTATTGTTGTTAACGGGTCGGTACTCGAGATTATACAGTCCATTTATAAGTCTAGTTTTTATTTCGTTAAATCGTCAGCATTATTTGCACCCCACCCCCTTTGCAATCAAAAATAGGAGTATGGCAGGGAGATTCGTTATCGCCCATCCTGTTCAAAACATTCATTGACGATATTTGCAGACAATTCGATACCATGTGTCATCCGTTCTACAATCGCCCGATTACCCATTACTTTTTGCCGATTATCTCGTTTTGCTATATATCTGAAACGATCGAGGGTTTGTAAAATTCTTTGAATCAGTTGCAAACATAGACTTATACTAGTAATCTAATGGTTAAATTAAGACAAAACTAAATGCATGATATTTAAGCAAAATAAACGGAAGTTACATATGGATAATAAGTGTTATATCAATTGGTATCATCTTCAGATTAGACGGTAAAATGGGCCGAGCCTGAGACGAAATCATTGAGTTCGCAGACAGATATGTCTCTCAGTACTGGGTGCTGTTCTGGGTAAACCCGACTCGAATAGCTATGCAATACTAGGTATAGAGAAAATCATGATGTGTTCTATTACAAAATAGGTCCGTGTCGCTATAAATAACTTCTCACGCAATCCACGCAGTATGACGCCACAACACATACATGTAGCTGTATATATATATCTTTATTGACCTCCATAACTGAAGAGTTTATCAAATGTTATACATGTATACAGTATCAAGGTAGGCTAACATTTTAGCCAACATGACAATAAACAAATAGCAGTATATATACACAAAATGACACAAGTGCCACCAAGACATGGTATACATGTTGGGTCAAGTATTGAGAAGCCTTACCCACAGGCAGATATAAATTCAGACATGCAACCAGACATACCGACATGCGGACATAGTATGCAGACAGACAAACACAGGCACGCGAACATAACTTTAAACCTGAACATATTTACATAATGCGGATAAAATCCGAAAGGTACAGAGAATAAATGCTTACACTCGCATTTGCTAATTTACTGGCGGCAATCAGTTAGATTTTGGAATATTATTCAAATGTTAGTATTGTGTCGTTTACTATTCAAATACAATTAATATACCACAATGCATAAGTGCAAGGAATACAAAAGCGCACACAACTGCTATTTTTACATTCACAACGATAACATCACACCCGCATGGACGAGTGATGATGACTACACCGACAGACAACAATACACAGAGATACAATTTCGAAAAAACCACATTACCTGTATCAACGTAATTGGCATTTCGTCTGATGTGGTAATGTAACTTAATTGGGAATGAAAACTTATTTCCTTTGCATTTTTGATCCGAACATTGGATTTTGATTTCTGTGGTGATCAGTTAATAATTGGTCCTAATATACCACTGTGGATTTTCGTTGATACGTTTGGAGATTACTCAGAATGAAGACTTGACAACATTTTGTGTGATAGCCATAATATGTGGGTGTGGTGAACTATAAATGATACGAAAAACATAGGGTCTTCAATGAAAGAAAATAATTCAGACGGAAGTTTTGTAAGGTGAAGCATAACAAGTTCATCATCGTCAAGCTCATCCACCCAAAGATAGAACAGTAATCCAAACGTGTCAATCATTTGGTACCACATGTCATTACGACGAGAGCACAATATATGATGAGTGCAATAAATCATAACGTGTGTTACCACGTCGTCATAAACCAAGTGACATAACGCACAAGTACCCTCGTGTTTGGTAGCAGTAGTCGCTATAAGTTGGGCAACGGTGAAAAAGTATCTCTTCCGCTCTGGATATTGCCGACAACAACGCCAAAGGAGAGACACCCGTAAGTGACTTTGGATTTGATAGAAGCATGTTAGTGTTGGGTCGTTTTGAACATTTTGCGTCCAGTCGATATCGCGCTTACTGTTGACTTCCGTTTTGACTAGTCGGGTCCACTCCGGGCGGATTGGACACGTACCGACTACTGCGAGTTGCTCAAGATATTGGTTCAAGTTGTGAGAAATAAGAATTCGTTCAATGTCAGCAAAGTATGACTGAGGATTATTATATTGACGAGAAAGATGCATGTGAAGTCTTGATACAAAAATTTCCTTGCATACTTTGGAAGGCGATATGCGACAAAGGCTACCAAACAAACTGAGTTTTCGTGCATCTATAAAAGAGGAAATTGGGCCTAGGCCCATGAGACCTAGGACAATATCGGTTCTCGTCCTTACAGGCAGTCCTTGAATGCGTTTCAAGCAAAATCGGTGGATTTTCTCGAGCGAAGTAGTATCTGACACAGACATGCCACACAGAAATTCTGATCCATATAATCCTTTTGGCAGCACCATCGTTTTGTATATAGTTGCGCAACTCGACGGAGTGATCCCTCCGGCATAAAGTCCAGCATTACTTAAGAGGAAAAAAGTTGACCTGATTTTGTCTACAATGACTTCAACAAATTCTTTGACAAAGCTGTACTTATTTACTTGTATGCCCAAATGAGTGATTTCGTCTGTTTCGGTCAAAGTACTACCAGCGACAGTCCATCGTCTACTTGTGTTGCAACTCTGGCGAGAAGTTTCGTTAAAAACGATTACTTTACATTTGTTTGGATTATACATGAACCGCCACTTTTGACTATATGATGTGCATATATCGCATAAACGTTGTAAGCCGTAACTTGAGAGGGACAACAATGTCATATCATCAGCTTGTGTTGGAGACGAGCAGTTGGAGGATAAAAGTCGAAAACCAAAGTTTGAAGCTTCAAGTTCATACAACAGATCATCTATGTACAACATATAGAACAGAGGGGATAAAATATCCCCTTGCCTTGCGCCTTGTTTTATCGCAATTGACTTAGAGAGAATGTCTGTATGTTTGACTACACATTATATATTACTCAAAAACTCTCTTAGGAGGAGCCGTATTTTGCCTTGGAACCCACGATGGTGTAGTTTCAACAATAAGCCGTTGATCCATACTGTGTCGAATGCCTTATGTACATCCAAGAAGCAGGCGAATAGTTTAGACTGTTGTTCTTTTGTGAAGTTCATGCTTTCGTGCAATACATATGACGACATAAGACAACTGACATTTTTCTGAAAACCGTTTTGAAGGGGGTGAACTTTAATTAGATTTGGCGTATTGCGTTCCATGCGAGACAACATTATTTTTTCTAGTGTCTTATACAGAACTGGTAGAAGAGTTATTGCCCTGTAGCTATCGAATTTAGTTTTTGGCTTATCACCCCCCTTATACAGGGAAACCATCAGGCCAGATTTTGCCATAGCGGGTATATGTTGTAGATCTAGCATATTGTTCAAGACGTACGCTAACCGTTCATGTAACGACTCGCCTCCATACACAATGTGCTCGTAACATATCATGTCCGGACCAGGAGCTTTACCCATATTCATTGACTTGAGAATTTCCTTTAGCTCCTGAATAGAAATAGGATATAACATATGTTTATCAAGTGGGGTAGAGACACCATGTGTGTTTATGTTAGATGCAATGTCTTCAACTGAATTGTTGACATAATCGTAATGATGATGATCGAATGCGTCCGACTCAAGTTGGCAATATAATCGTTCATAATACTCAGCCCACGCAGTTGTGATTTCTTCTGGATTACGGAGCATAGCATTGTCAACCTCGAAGAAGTTATTATTAGTTGCCCTAGTTCTAGATTTGTTTTGGTTAAATAACCGAAAAAAGTGCTCTTGGTTGATTTCCGCAGCATTGTCAACTTGGTCGTTTTGGCTTGATAAGAATTTCAAGTTGCTATGTCGTAGTTCCTTGCGGAACGCACACTTCGCTGCTTTATATTGGGCATACGAGAGGTGGTCCTGACCTCTTGGGCGACCTTCAACGTTCCATATACGTTTGAAGTTGCGCATTTGATTATGAAGTTCCTTCAGCTTTTCATTCCAGTATGGTTTAACGTGCGATTTGTACTTTTTTTTTGGAATGAAGATTGACGACGCAGAATTAATAGCTTCGATAATGCCTGAGTAATATTTATCAAGACTAGCAGAGTCCGTAATGGGACTATTGGGTAGAAGTTCATCGACACAATTTTGATAACCCGCCATTGAAGATTCTGAAGATAAAAACTTCTTCCAGTTGACAGTGCATCGCTCGGAATTTGGACGAGTGCGGTGATTACCTAGCTCGATGAGCATTTTGATAGGACGGTGGTTGGAATAATCAGTGGCAGAGTCGACGATGACTCTTATTTCGTTTACACGGTGCATATTTGATTTGTGTATAAATATATGATCGATTGTGGTGCCTGAATCGCTTGCGGCAGAAGCTGGAATGTGTGTAGCAACCAAACGTGTGACCGGATCAGACCGATTCACAGAAACGAGTTTCCTACGTGCGATAAGTTTCTTGAAACTGCGATTTCTGGCATCAGATTTCTGGATATTGCCGTTAAAATCACCCATAACAATAACTGTACCCATAGATGAGTAATAATCAATCGTAATGTCCAGCTTATTTAAATAGTCACGATAAAATGCGACTGTATAGTTCGGTGAGGGCAGATAGACCTGTATAATATAAATGTATTGCAAGTTATCTAACTGTAATTGAATACCACATAGTCTATCGTCATTTAGGTCAAGTATTGAGACAGCGCTATCCAGCCTTCTGTGCCAGAAAATCGCTACACCACCCTTGTCACGCCCCCTCTGCATGGGTAGTCTCTGTGAGAAATCACACACTGCGTGGTACCGGTAATTGTTGCTAATAGTATCAAGTATGTGTACATTGTGATTGTGGAGCCAATGCTCGCTGATTCCAAAAAAGTCCACCTCCTGATTTGCAAGTAGATCTGACATGTAGCTGCTGCTACCCATCGCCCCAGTGGCGTTCCACGTGACGATATTCAACATCACGACTATACAAATACAAATTGACAGTGCAAAAGACCTACGTTTGTGTGAGTTCTTATACACAATACTATGTTTATCAGTGCGAATCATTTTGTGCCATGCATTAGGAATATTGTATATCTGAAAATGAAGAAATTACTACAACATTTGGGATATCAAGCATCCTCTCCAAACCGATTTGACCGACGGTTAAAACGGACATTATTTGTTGCTGGTCGTCTGTCGCCGAATGAACTCTTAGAAAGCCAGGGTCTACAAAATACAGCCTCTGGCCAGAAACCTGTCTCCAGGGCTTCTTCAAAATCATGAACATGAACATTTATACGTGCCGAGACTGGACCATCGTACTTTCCACCACGGAGAATGCGAATTACTGAGTGCCGAATGTTATATTCACTAAGGTAGTCTGAGAGAACTTGGGCGTCCACTTTGGTGTCCAGATTACCAACAAAGATTCTCCGCGTCCTGATGGGACGGGAGTTTTCATTTTGTTTAAAACGTACATAATCCATGTCGTGCGAATCGTCACATCTGTAGTAATCGTTACTGCGATTATCATGGTTTGAATTATTGTCAACACGTCTATCCTCTGTTCGCGTATGATTCTGGCTGAAAGAAGATGTGGTAACTCTAGGAGATGCATGTCTAGGTTGGTTATTGAAGTCGTCGACATCTATGCTCTCCAGTGTGCTGGCTGAATGGCTAATGTCAACTTTTCGACTAGAATGAGAGTTGTGCGTAGCGTTAATAGAGTTACCTCCCGTCCAATCACTGTCAACGTTGTCTGAATACTTGACATTTGGTTTAGAAGAAGTTGGGGTTGATGCGTCTTGAGGGTGTAATTGGGATGCACGGGGCACGGGTGAAGACGTATTCCCAACATTAGGCGAGTTCGCAGGCTGTATATCAACATGACTGTCTGGAGAAGATTGCTGAATTATGGACACATCAGGCACGTTTTGAGTTCTGTTGGCGTGAAGAGTTGACCAGGTGACATGAGCAAAACGATTTAGTTCGCCGTAGACATGCGTGGCAAAACTACGAAGGTCCGCTCTAAGATTTTCTGCGCATCGATGCTCACATTGGCATCGGTCAATGGGTTGAGAAGATTTCGATGTGCACTTCTGTTTATTATGAGCTTCCTCTAACGTTTTCATTCTACCACTTATGCTGGCGAGTGATCCTTTTACTGAGTTGTTTTGATTTAGGAAACTCTCACACTTGTCCATAATTGTTCCAATGTCAAGTTTTATTGTTTTAATATCCGCCTTTAGTTTTGCGACACCGCTACATTTTTCGCTTTCAATTCGTTCGATCGCTAGCTTATTTGCAAAGGAGACACTTTCTGATGCATCGATACGGTTAATGGTGTCTTGCAGTAATACCTCATTTTTGCTGACGCGAATTTGGATGTCTGATTGTATATTGTCGATTTGAGACTGCATTGTGTCTCTTGCTTGTTGTAGAATGGTTATACTTGCACGCATTTCGACGTCAGTATACATATCACGAGAGGAGTCTGTGTTCACATCAGTTTCGCTTTCGTTGTTATTACTAACTGCTGGAGTTTTCGGAGTAGCACATTTTGCATTTTGTTGTGTTTTATTGCGAGATGCACTCAAAAGGGGTACTATATGCTCAACCTTCTCATCCAGGATACACAAGAATAGTTGATAAACATCAGTGGCGAGTTTTTTCGACACTGGTTCCGAAGCTTTTGTTTGGATCCTGCGTTTTATTATTACATCTGGTGCCAGGTTAAATGAGACAAGTTTTTTTATTTCAGCAAATAGTGCCTGGCGCATCTCTTCCAGCTTGGCTTCATTTTCTTTTGTTGAAAACAAGAGTTTCGCAATGAATAGATCCTTAGGTGTGTTATGAACAAATTCCATCATCAGCATTATATATAACTTTGTTTCCTTATCAAGATTTCCATCTGTCTGCAAGCTCTCGGTGAAGGTTGCAAATGCACTTGTGAACAATGTTTCTCCATGGGCTTGGTTAGGATCTGTAGAAGACGGTATAATGGCTATACTGTTGTATATACATGGTTGCGAATTATGGACTGCTGAGTTGAAAATTCCGTTTGTTGATACCAACGATCTTGATCAGTCACACTTGGAGTTCTGAAAAACTATACTCAAACTTAATAGAAAGGCATCAAATCATGCTTCGAGGGCGGTTCCTTGGCCGATAACCCCATAGCAATTAATGTCGTCGGGAATATGTTCAAATATTTAAATAAACTTGGTTCTGCGCAACCGGGACTATATAATTCACGATTCGTTCAGAGAATCTCTATTTGTAATCTTCCAACGCGGGACACACATCTTGTGAAAAGCGGTATATGTATATCATATTATAATACAGTGATAAGATAACATAAGATTTAATGCAAAATACACCTATGATAATGTTTTATTCTCTGATCAAATATAGATATTGAGAAGTACAAGGAGAAAATATATACACAAGAATGAGAATATAACAGCATATGTATAATATATACAAGAAAATGTGTAGATGCATATACAATAAATAAAACATATATCAACATGAGTAATCGAGTAATCACTTAAGATATATGCATATAACGTTAAGATGTCGCATATAACGCTAACGGTTGCAATTTGTTCATTCTGCATAATAAATCTGAACTTCTCATAATTTGTCATTTCTGAAAAATGAGGGAACATTGAATTATTTCCTTTATATAAGTTTCAAGAATATTTTCGTAGGGCTGACATTCTAAGATGAAATAATATTCTAACTCAATTCAATTACATGCAGAACACAATCTTTCTCTCACAGGTTTTTGGGCTGTTTGTGTCTCCCATTTTCGATTTCCAGTCGACGATTACTGATTCTCACTCTTTGAAATAGAATTCTCGCTTTGACAGATCGTGTATTGACAATGTATGTCGGTTTCTTTTCGACATGATTTACATTCTGAAATCGCATCAAATGATCAGATTCAGTTTTACCACCAGGGCGCGCTCTTATATTATTGGAATCTGCGGCGTTCTGAGATATCGACGCCGTATTTTTCATATAATGCATTGCCTAATGAAATAGAAGGGTCTCTAAGTTATTCGGTGTATGCATCGTGTACCAAGCACCCACTTGAAAGGCTCGAAATTTGAAAAGATGTTGATATCATAACCTATACGCACATATGGAACGTGCAAAGACAAATATGAAATAGAACCATACCTCAAACATTTTCGATCACCAACCGCAAGAAAAAGGCTGACACACACAGCCAAAGACTATATTGAAAGACATAATTTGTCTCATGTATAATGTCTCACTGAGATGAGATAAATCCATTTTCATTATGAAAAGCGAAGACAAAATAATGATGAATTCCGTGTGCAACAAGATCCGGTTATTATTCCAGACGAGAGGAAAGGGAAATATGGGGAAATGATAGTTATGTGGTGTGCTGAAGACAACTCAATTAAAGGTCCCTCACGTCGCCTTCAGACAGATATTAAACAGATTTATTTGCATAGCGTATATTAGGAAGAATACACTCTAAATGATCGATTAGCGGCTTATATTCACAAAGATCATGCCATGAATCTCTAATCTAACTGTGCCCATCACATATATCATATTCCGCCAGATCAAAACATGGGAACGTTTTGATGTTCTGACGGGGAACTTTATAATATTGTAATAATAACGCAGATAATATATTTCGTAGTTAATACTTGTTCCTTAATAATGTGTTTTATAGTAGGCGAATGTCCCAGCTCGATATTGCATGATTTATCCGACTTTTGTTAACAATATCGGCTGTTATAAAGTTATACACGTTAGAACGTCAAAAAGTTCCCAGGTTTTGAATTGGTGGAATATACTTGTATTATCTATGTGGGCGTCCCCATAGTAGATATTCATGGTATGATCTAACTATCACATATACATGTACATCGATGACGACATGGACTGATCGAGGAGATTTCCCGCCCCAATGTTTGTCGAATGTGCATCAGTTGGATAGTCCACACTAGAAGCAAGCGCATGCAGTTGGAAATTTAAATATAGCAAATAAGTATGGATTGTTCTTGTACAGTACCAGTCAAAAGAAGTGGTATATTAGCGCTCAAAATTGTGACATTTAAATCAAACTATTGCTTCTTCTATATTGTTTATTGCATAAATAAAGACAATTTTTTAGATTTGTATATAATTATAGTTGTAAATGCTATATGTACACTATATGTCCACTAGATGCATAGTATTTATCTAATATAAATATAACACTATCGGGTCTGTATGAAATTTAGCGTGCTTAATATCGCAATATTTTGCGATCAATATCGCAATAATAAGCGCGACATATTTTTGGCCATGCGCTATAATAGCGTCTTTCTCGTAATTAAGCGCGCTCATTATCGCAAGAAAGGCGCGCCTCAATATACCACTTCTTCTGACTGGTACTGTACTTTGAATCTCCGACAATTGTTTTGTATAAAATATGTTGTTCTTAGACAAAAATTATTACATTAATTATTACGTTAATACTGTATTGTTCTGGAAGTTCAATGTAAGAAATGAAGAATAACGAAACAGATATCATCGAGCAGATTGCTTGAAAACAAATCTTGAATTGATTTTAAACATTCTGCTGCGCTCTACAGCGAAATATAATTGCTCAACGCAGGTAATCCAATAAATTGTGTATCAAAATTGTCAGAACACAACGCCATTCTTTCATATAAATTAAATAAAGTGACTCTCGTTGACGGAATCAATCTTGTTTGTTTACACGATTTCCACAGAAAGTGTGTTGTTGTTGTTGTTGTTGTTGTTGTTGTTGTTGTTGTTGTTGTTGTTGTTGGAAGTGATGTTGGGAGGAGGTAGAATATATTTAAGAAATGCCTTGCAGTGTCCTCTACCGAATTCGTTTTCACCTGGTGTAAAAACAAATTCATGAAAACTGAACTGTAGCAATTGTACATGTGTGCGTGATTGATTATATATTGATGAATTTACTCTAATAATGTGATATCTCGCCCTTGTTCTCTTCAAAACATAACATATATATGTGGTATAAAACGATAGAGTTGGAAAAATAAGTTCTTTGAAGTTTTCCTATTATACCAGAATATTTTTTATAATATGATTATACCAGCAATAGTTGTTGCCCAAATGCGATACTTATAAAGTAAATCAATATATTTATTGAGAATTATCAATAATAAATCTGTCGTAATGTAGTGAAGTAGATGTTCACCGCTTTTTTATGAAGTATCGACTTCAGTTATTGCATGAAGAACGTCAGAAAGGTTTGTGTGACTGTATCGCGATTTGTAATGATTCTTGCGGAAGCTAATTGCGTGAGTGCAGATGGTGCGAGATCCTCAGTTCTTAACCGTCAAGGTCCGTGGGCCGATTCTCAGAAAGCCTCTAGATTTAGAGTTGGCTGCAACTACCCCCTTCCAAAGGTTTTATATATAAGAGTTCTATTGATTGTTGTCCGATTCAGAAAGTGTCCAACATTGATTGTTCAGGGAAGACAACTCTTACCCCTAGAATAAAAATAAAGTGTTCCTCGATTACAAGTCTCAGCACATAAACACATTACAGCGGATATAAACCGAACACGGCGTCCGTTATATTAATTAGAAATAATCATAACACGATCTGAGATACAAAACGAATAGTATAGTTTACACTTATAGAAGCAATGCAACATGTCAAGTGGGCTTTATGAGCATAACACAAAACAATTGTAGACAGTGTTGATGGTTTTATGATGGTTTCTAATTAATATAAATTAGATATTGTTCAGTTTATAACCGTTGTAATTTTTCTAAGAGCTGATTGTCAACAATCGTACTCGATGAAATTTTAATTTAGTTAGGGATAAGAGTTGCCTTCCCTTAAAGATCTATTTTAGGACACTTTCTGAAGCGGGCAACAATAAAAATCAGATGCTACACATAACAACCTTCAATTTTAACTATATAAACCTGTGTTGGAAATGGGGTGCAACGAAATAAAAACACTTTTGTATTTGGCTCACGGACTACAAGGAACCATGCATTGGTAAGGCAGACAAAACTACCGCCGCCCTATAAGCACACAGACGATAGAACAATCCATCTTGATGAAATATTATTCACTTTCAAAACGATACACGACGCAAATCTCCACATTCAAACTGAAGTTTACATGCCGCACTCAAGACAAGATTCCCGAGCTTGGGTCCTAACCTGCACCCTCGTCTGGCCCGTGGTTGAATAATCTTAAAATTACTCTTCAATGTGGATTGTAACCCTTCACGATACACTAGACATATGATCAAATTTGAGACTCCATATATTATATGGATAATATATGCATCGCTTGGTGTCCTCAGTGGCAAACTAGTGGTCCGAGAGTAATGTTGCCATAGTGAGGTATATCGAAAAAAAATGAAAAGATTGTTATTGGCACACCCAAAGCTATACTTCTGATAATTCTGAGAGTATTTACTAATAGATCTGCACATTATTTATAAACATACATTAGCAGTCTGGACTTGTAATTTGGTGATAAATGTCAATATGTCTGGCCCACACACAATAATTAGAATGTCATTAGACACCCTCTCTTCAAAGACGAACTGATTCTGATAAATGGGCAAAGTCTCCATCCCGATTAAATGGATAGGCCAGAGATTGGCCAACCCTTTCATGCCTGGAACTTCCTAATTTTTGCGAAAACCCTGTCCCAATGCATAATGCGAGTCGCCCAGAGGGCGCCTCGTATATATTTGTAAATAAGAGAATGCATTGGCCTAACACTAGTTACCTTGACCTTGTAAGCCAATGAATTCGTTTATATATGCGAGTCTCCATATGGCAGACTCGCATATATACGAGAATGGCACAGGATCTTTAATGCTGCACCAGCGCGGATGCCGTCATTAAAGGTATGGTTGAAACATGTTGCTGAAAGGATCGTTTGTTTTATTGGAAATTGTCGTATTTTCATCCGCTATATGTGGGCCCCCGGTGGCTCAGGTGGTAATATGCATGACGCATTTGGCCAACATAAGCCATCCAGCGATGGCGAAGTTGTTTCTAATCCAGATCTCGACACACGATACGCCCTATACTATGGTGCTTATTGCTACGCTGATCTAGTCGGCACAATGAGGCGATGAGGATATCTCGCAAATAAAGCGATCCGGGTTATTTTTGGAAATTGTAGTAAAGCTGACCTGGCCGTGTCAATGAAGCTATAGCGATGGGGATATCTCGCAGGACAACACATTTCCGGTTTTCGCGGATGTATCTTCGTAGTTTTTGTAATAATTTGAAGGATTAAGTATTTTAGCGGCATTCTGAGGTGATGCATTCATGAAACCACTATATTTTATATTATAATTTATATATATGCCTAATAATATGATCTTGAGGGCGTTACCTATTCTGACTATGGTTTTCTTGTAGTTTAAATGTTCCTTTGTAATCAATATATTGTATGCATACGAGAGGCGATCATTGTAAATATATTTGATAATTGTTGTTTTCCCTCACCAAGCTTTAATTCATCGGATCATTAATCTTCTCACCGTGGTCTGTTTTTTTCCCATTACTCAGTCTTGTCTTCCACTTCTCACTGACCACTATATGTACACAACACTGTTCTATTCTAAGACGATGGCTCAATATAAACAACTAATAATTGTTGTCAAATCATCTTCATCCCTTCATACTTGTGTGTCTTGTTTAATAATTATATATGCGTGGGAAGAAATAACATTGTTTAAACCATAGTCAGATATGCGATCCATGATCAGGGAATGTAACCTGTGAATCGTGTATCTGGACAAGTTCGTCCGTTGCTTACCGGGTAATCGGTGTATTCTACGTACAGTGGAGTGATATCTGCGCGGTCTTTGCTCCATTTGTAAAACGGACATAGTCGTGATATGGCCTTATAGTGCTGAAACGATGACAAAACCTCAAATAAACCAACCCTACCAAACAACCCGCCAGGTGATTTAACAACGAAGCCAGTTTCTCGGGTGGAGGCAAGATTCTTAACTCTTGCATGATTGGAGCTTCATGGAATTTCGCTAAATCCCTGTGCCAAAACATTTTCTTGTATATGCTAGTCTTCCATATGAAGCCTCGAATATATAAGAGAATGTATTGGCCTAACTATATTTACCTTGACCTTGTAAGCCAGCGAATTCCCTTATATGTGTGAGGCTTCCTATGGAAGGACCTTTAATGCTGCACCAGCGCGGCTCGCGTCACGAAAAATAGAGAATATCGACGTCTTCAAAGAGGTCGCAAATATACACTAATATACACACAATGCATAATATCGCAAAACATTCGTACTCAAACAATTCGTTTCAATATGTTATATAAGATTGACCATATGTATGCACTTGAGACATCATCCATTCGAGTCGGACGAAAAATAATGGTCGAATAAGGCTCTGTGCTGCGTTTTTGATCGCCGAGGCCGACGGGACTGAGGTGTTACTGAATATAAATTGAGGCTAAATCCACCACGTGCCTTTCGATAGTATTTGTCCGTGTCCAATATTATTATTATCGATCTAACTGAAACGCATTCCATCGTAAATTAGTTTCAATCCGCGCACAAATTAAATCAAATATAAAAGCTAATGAACCAGAAACACATTACATTGGCGCATATATGATGTTGCTAAATATCACCCAGAAAATGCATTGCGAAATGTTATATATGACAGCTGTATATAAATTAAAATACCGATATAAACTGCATATTCGTTTGCCGAATGAAAGAGCTACAATCATTAAAGACATATTATGTACTTGTCCGGGTGCGTGAAACTGATAAGTTAGTATTCAGGCCCTATGACAACTGGAAGAATGTAACATTCTACCAACATCGCCGAAATTTGAAGCAAATCAACCGTTCCACTCCATAGAAAACATCGTCAGAACTACGCTCAATTGTAAATATTTACTACTCGATACGGGACGCATCTATCGGCAATAACCTGAATTTAATTCATATATAAGAATGACGGTGTGTGTTGTCAATTTGGAAATACTATTTGTAAAAATTACTACTTTGAACAAGATTATTCTCCATTTCTATTTGATCACCATGCCGGAGTGTTTCACATCACTTTAATCGCCACTGTATGTATACAGCCACGTTGTATGTATAAATGTTTACCATACGTTTTGAACGGTATAGTGATATGCATACATGTACAGTACGGACTGTAATGCTTGTGACCTATTGTGACCTCCACGCAGTGAGGTTGCTCTGTCTATTTGTTGCGATAACAAGTTGGCGGAAATGACCTTCAAATTGCCACGCGTTACAGTGGGTAAATATAGTGGTGTCTATAAGGTTAAACTTGAAGGCACGGGCGGCGTTCGTTGCATAAATATTCATATTTGTTCAAATCGCGATCAACAGAAGGAATATTAAAATATATATAGTTTTGTTCATATGCCAAACATAATCAGCACGTAAACAAGAGCCTGCTCGTGTTACAGAAGTTGTGCTTCTGTTTACATAACACAGGGCAATAATTATTCTATTGGTTATTCGCACAAACATTATATAAACGCTCTTTATTATTTCCATATCAGGAAAACAGTAACAAATAACGCTCTTTATGTTACCATATCCGGATCTAAACAAAAGCCAGGAAACGTAACGTTTTTTTGCTTTTGTTTACACAACAAAGGGAAAACATTAACAATAACATACTGTTTATGCCATATTTCTGATTGGTATAAGAACAAAGTATGTCTTTATTTTACTATTCTTTCTGTTTATTGCGGTTTTTGACGGAGTTGAATATTTTAACAGCATACCCACCACCAACTACGCCCGTATCTTTAACGCTATGTATAATAAAAGTTTTAAAATCTTTAAACTCAAATAATTGATAATTTGGGCAGGTAACGAGCATGATTTTTCAATTTTCAGCACAAAACCGCTGTCTAAAATGTCTTGTTTTATTTTTATTTTCTGACATAAAAAAATACCATCAACGAAAAACAGATAATATTCGCAAACCTTCTGATCGCCACTTCTTAATCAGAACGGTGTAATTGTATAGTACACATACGGAGTCGCTGAAAGACCAACAGCTAAAATTGTAAATTTGTAAAATTTCTCTTTCCCGTTTTTATTATCAATCCAAGAAAAACCAAAATAGTTCAGCCTGTTGTCCTGAAAATAGGTTCATATTGAAATTATTTCACAAACTCAAATACGCCCTTATCGGTGTGTTTTGAATCTGAATTACGCTCTATATGAACGTAAATTGGGCACGAAAAGAGTCGTATGTGAGCGTATTCATATTACAAACACGTCCATATCGGGCGTATTTGATGCACCCCACCCCATACGAAACACGCCCATATTGGCGTTATTTATTCTAGCTTTTTTTCAGCTACACGACTTACCAGATTCACGCTCTTTCTGTTCTAAAGTTTCACTGCGGCTCGAACATTCAACGGAATAACGCGTATACGCTCAGTATGGACTTATATCAGAATCTACTGTTTTCGTGCACCCATTTACGTTCATATAGAGCGTAATTCAGATTCAAATAATGCCAATATGGGCATATTTGGGTTTTTGAAATACGTTCAATATCAACCTATATTTGCATGCATGAGGATATGTTGAATACTTCTGACTCATTTAAATCAATATGACGAAAATCTGAATAAATATAAAAAACTACCGTGCCCAGTCACCTTTATTCACAAATGATAAAACTGTATTCCAATCATCATATTTGATTGCAACCTTGTTAACATAATCTGCAATATGGTTCGGACATTTTTCAAAGAAATGTCAAATTCTACGGATATAATAATGAAATAGTTAGTATAGCATATGTATTATGTTGAATCATTGTTGACATTGTTATATATATTTGTTATTTTGACATCGGTCTCGTGTGGACGTTTTATGTCATTAAACTATCTATCTATCTAATTAAAATTAATCGCTTCTTCTCTGAAGACTGTATAGCAGCTGACAAAGGATTCACAATATAAGGCTCATCTTCACATTCTGTAATAAATTCTTTCCTTAATAAATCACTGATAGCTTCTTCGGTAAATTCTGAGTAAATGATAGCAGATTTATTATTTGTTTTTAACATCGCATGTGGATTTTCAACAAAAGGTACAGAATAGCCAAATTTCAAGGTGTTTAAAACAAATTCACTGGCACTATTATTCTCCCGAAATTTTAGACATGATTTCAGTTTACCGTTGACCTTTATGTCACCTTACCCACTCTCATAATCTGAAAAATCACTTCTGACGTGCCTGATGACCCCTGACTAGCGGTACTGACTGTTGCTGCTCGCGTTGCTGAAGCCGGGTTTGTAGTTGTTGTTGGAGTTCTGGGACTTGTCTGGATACCGGAAGGGACCCGTGTCATACGAATGTGAGATACTTCCGCAGGAAAAACAGCCAATTTTCCCGATTTTCCTAAAAACTTTTGATGTGTTGGAATTTTCCGAATACTCTGCACGAAAAAGAGCATTACCAGCATTAACTGAAGGACACTGACCGCTGCAGGCGAGAAACCCCTGCTATAATTCTTTCACAGTCCCGAGAAGCTTGTTCGCACGGAAAATACTCGAGTCAAAACGTTTCTGGTCTTCTGAATTTTCTTCAAGTCTCTGGTACTCTTGTACAGCAAGCCAACCTGCATCAGATGCGTCGGCCAATTTGACATTTCTTTCGTGTCTCAATTTCTTTCCGGAGATATGTAATCAGGTCGGATGCGTATTCAAATTTGTTATTCTCTAAACCCCACTGAATTTGAGTTGCAATGTCCCCGCAGTAGCATGAGAACTCGTATTGACAGACAGCGGTAACAGACCAATCGCGTTACGACGAACGAAGTTCAAGGCCAACCCCTTCCAAAACAAAAGAGCTTCCCGATAATGCATTTACGCTCGTTTTACAAAGTTGTTCAATACGAAAATATAACACCTTTCCGATATGTTAAAGATGCCTAGATGTGCATATGCATCTTGTAATAGTAATAGTCGTTACTTACAAAATTTGGAGCCAGGTTTGAACTGTAAATCAATAGTGATATTTTGGCAATTTCGGAAGCCGAAAACTAACAAAGAACGATGTTTAGGTTGTGACTTCTGTTTAACAGAATTCACGAAAACTTCGATATCGACAGGATTACAAGGAATACAAATGTTTGTTCAGATTGAAGGTAGGTTAATATAGTTTATATATATTTCGGATTTTTAAATGATATAGTTTGCTAAAAATAACTTTCGTTTCAAAGAGGGGACAACAAAAGAGAACAATGATGCAAACAATTCACCACCGTTCCTTTCGGTAGGCAACGTCTCAAAGAAATCCAACCTTCAACAATATTATACCGGATTCAGTAACTATCGTTTCGATGCGGTATGCAAGGGACTAACTTTAGTCCGGATTACGGATCCGGATCCGGATACGGATTTGGCCGAAAAGTGCTTTCTTCCGGATCCGGATCCGGATCCGACCCACTTTTTAAAAATTGCTTTAAATCAGTATTATGTGACGTTTCGCATTATATCACCATTGTATATGCTATTATCAGCTACATAGATGTCCTAGCCACGAATCCGGGCCGAAAAAGTTATTTTTCGCTGATTCCGGATCCGGATCCGACCCACTTTTTTAAATTGCTTTATATCACTATTATGTGACATTTTCGCAATATATCACCGTTGTAAATGCCATTATCAGCTGGGTATATGTCCTAGCAACGAATCCGGGCTTCCCGTGGTTGCAAACAGACGACTGGCTCATACAAGTACTAGTGAATCCGGATTGTTCTGCTTGTTAATCCCTAACTGGGTCACTTGTATCGTTACTCTCTCTCTCCCCCCTCTCTCTCTCTATCTCTTTCGTTTATTCGTTAGCCCCTGGCCATTCGAAAGGCGGCGCGTGTGAATACCTGTCGTCTAAGTTCAAAACTAACAACCTGATAAAATGACAGTTATTTTGTGAAAGCCGCCTTGAACTGAATCGAGACGACAGGTATGCACACGCGCCGCCTTTCGAATTGCCGGGGGTTACGAATAAACGAAAGAGACAAAGAGATAGAGGGAGGGAGGGAGAGAGGGGAGAGAAAGTAACGATACAAGTGACCCAGTCCGAGATTAACAAGCGAGAACAATCCGGATTCACTTGTATGAGCCAGTCGTCTGTTTGCAACCACGGGAAGCACGGATTCGTGGCTATGACATCTATGTAGCTGATAATAGCATATACAATGGTGATATAATGCGAAAATGTCACATACTAGTGATTTAAAGCAATTTTTAAAAAGTGGGTCGGATCCGGATCCGGATCCGGAAGAAAGCACGTTTTCGGCCAAATCCGTATCCGGATCCGGATCCGTAATCCGGACTAAAGTTAGTCCCGGTATACAAGTGTCTTGTTCCAAACGATTCTACTCACCCTTTATCATATGTATATTGTGTCAAGAAATCAGACACGGGGAAGTTAGATTTGAAGGAGCAGTTCTATCTTACATTAATTTTGTAACTTAATAGAAAACTTCGACTTTAAACAACGTTTATTATAGACAGTACTGAGATTCGACTACATAAACCGTCATCGTTGAATGTACAGTCAAACTTAATAGTGACTAAAATCAATAATAGAAATTAGAGCAAAACATATTTGTATTGGACGATGCTTGGATGCAGATAGTTGGTTGGAAGTACTAACAGTTTAAACAATATATATTTCTTCCCAAAGGCATACAAGTTTATAACTTTCGTGTTATTAAAGCTCATTTTGTCACATTATGCAACAACTAAATCTATTATTTCTCTAGTGTCGATTACCAATGCCTTTGCGGATCTAACGCGTGAAAAATCAAATGAACAGCAGCCTCTTTTTCTGTGTGTTAATCCGACACATCCATTATAGGTTGTGACATCCATTAGTTTACAACTTTGTTAAGATCAATATATCAGGTTGAATAACACGGGTGCTTTCCCGGCGATTCGAAATGGCCATCGTCTTAATATTACACTCAAAACCAAACGCGATATACTATTGTTTTTGCTTCCTTTGTGTGACGTTACACCGGTACATCAACGAAAAAAGCCGACGTACAACTCAGATGAATGGTTGTCACTGTGGCAAAATCTGATTAGCACGTGCACCGCGATTTCTGACGTCATTGAATTTCATGTTATGATTTCTTTTGAGAAACTGATGTCTGGCTGTGTTGGGCCAATACTAGCTAAATACCGGCACATGTGTGGAAATTAAGATTGACAGAGGGCTAATTTCACTACGTATATACATTGGCACCTACATATTATCCTTTACAAATACTTGTTCTCGCTTCATAATCATTGCTAGCACCGACGAGCGTTACCGTGCGAATTTCACTCACACCGAAGAAAAAGAACTCACTTAGGAGTTAGAACGAAATAATTTCGCATAATTTTTGTCTGGCACATTATTAATTTTTATTGCGTGTAGACGTACCTATCTCGGAACATGAATTGAGTCAGTCCGAAATCATATCAAAACACTACATTGTTTCCCTCCTTTGTAATAGTATTGTTTTAGTTTTTTATTGTATGCCCAAACGATTCTGGCAATTATATAGCAACATTCACTCGCTCTAGCTCATGAGCCACCACAGCCGTCAGCGCTTGTAAGAGTTAGCGACAGTAACTAGGAAGTAATTACTTAGGCATTGGGAAATAGATTCATTAATTTGTGATCTTCTCGCTTCCAGGACAAATCGGCCGCTTGTTTTCAATCATTTCAATTCTCGGGATGCAGCGGAAAATTCTTGATAAACAGCTTCTATCTGAACATTTATCTCAGACCGACTCAGTTTTTTGCTATATTCCAATTCAGTTCTGATGTCCTCTTTGTTCGAGTCCATGCGAGTTAAAATTTGATCTAATTTGACATTTATATCACCCTCCATCATACAAGCAAATGTTTCTTTCTTAGCTTTTACATAAAACAACGGGACATTTACATCCAGGGTGAAATATTTATAAACGTGACTTCCTTTTTATTTATAATATATATTAACGATAAATATGGGATAAGCTGCATACTTTACTTCGTATCCCATATATATATTATGGCAAATTTTTCGGTTGACTACATACACCATATGGTATATAATAATATAGATATAGGAAGTATAACATTATATGGGAAACTTAGAATATTTTACAAATCATAGTGTGTGTAGAAGAAACCTTACTACCCGTGCATTTTGTGCCCAACAGTATTGCGTGAACAATTCGTATGATAAATATGTTTTAACCCTTTACCCAACAAAACGGCCAAAATAGGCCAAATAAAGCTTCAACAGCCTAAAATATATTCGGTCTGTCTCAATAACACCATACAAATGTGGATATCATTGGAACCGGTTCATTGACTACATTGTGATTGTTACAGTTATGCCCTGTGCCAATGCATTCTCTTATATATGCGAGTCGACCATAGGTCGCGTCGCATATATAAGAGAATGCATTGGCCTAAAAAACACTTTTTACCATTTTTTCTTACATTCTTTAACAATTTTATAATTTTTAATGTGTTAAGCCAATGCATTCTCTTATATATGCGAGGCGACCTATATAAGAGAATGCATTGGCACAGGGCCGTTCTGTTTGGGTAAAGGGTTAAGCTGTTTATGCTCTTCTCCTTATTTTACTTTCTAAAAGGCTCTGGTCAACCTGCCGGTGCATCACCCTGACTTGGTTTTTGTCATTCGGGTGTGCCAGGTTTGGTATTCACTTACCCCGTCAACGTATTACGTGGTCAGACACCCATTTACCTATATTGGTTACACATAAAATATTGGTCTGATTAAACATTTATACCACCCTCCATCATATATCCAAAAATCAAAATTATAATAGACGTCCGCGAGCCGCCATGTGGCCGAGAACACGGTCATGATTTGTCACATGCTCATTGTCTTAATCATCACGGTCTATGCATGCACTCCATGCATAACTCAATTCACCCAACATAAAAAAAACACCAATGTTTACATCGTATTAGCCCCGACCATGTAGAAAACAATTTCCGATGTACTCGTATCTCAACAATCGGAACTATTATGTATCGTGAGTAGCCAAGTAACACATATAATTACTGGCCCACAATTCGATTAAAAATTCATTGTAGACTTCATTAAAATTCCATTGAAAATATATCAGACGATCCAAACAGCACGTATTACAGATACTTTGATAAAACAAAATACATGTTGCTGGCGTGATCAAGATTTCGGAAACTTATCAACTTCTCTAAAACATTTGAAAGTTACCCTTCCATGACTGGAGCTTCCTAAAATTTTGTGAAAAAAACCCTGTGCCTGCAGCCAATACAATTTCTTATGTATGAGAGAATGAATGCACTGGCACATGCTGTGTAGTACTGCATCACCGCAGCCCCCGTCATGAAAGGGTTAAGGGTGGATTTGAAACTGGTCCATATATAGATTCTCAAATTATCCTGGTCAATAGTTCGCTTTTTAAGAATATATGTAATATTACCGATGTCTTCAATTCACTGGGAACAAATGTGAGACCGAACAAACTCGTTGACTATCCACAAAATTGCCGATACAAGAAACCGCACGATGGCTCGTGTTTATAGGATGTTGGTAGGGATAGTGTCAAGTGAACACGAACTGGATAATCGATGACTCATAAACCATCATAAAGGGAAACTGTACTTAAATCCAACCAGTTATGGGGCCATCTCCTACTATATTCAACAGAACATATGCAATAAAATGAATGAATTTGAGTCAGGGATGATTACAAAATACAATAATGTGCCGTATGAACGATGTAAAACAACACGGTATTTATAATGAAAACCAGTAAATGGCTGAAGTGTCGGGTATTGTTACGTGGTCCTTTGTGTACGTGAGTATTTAATTCTCATGCTTGACTCATGTTAATTCTTATAATGATATTTTCTGTTTAATATAATAGATGACCCCATAACAGATGGGATTTATGTACAGTCTCCCTTTCAAGTCATCCGTATTTAGAAGAGGCGTCAGCTCGTTGTCTGGAAGCTCATCACACATATCGTCGGAATGTTCTCTTAGAAGAAAACAAAGAATTTAGCTGCCAAGTAAATACAGTTCATTGCATGTGCATGTGACATAAGTAGATTTTCTTCATTCTATGTCAACACATTAATACATTGACACATTTCATTCTATGTGGCATTCAACAACCGTCCATCAAAATATTTCTTCTTATACACGTAGCACTATGTTCCAATTTAATAATAAGATTGATTGCTGAACAAGTTTGCTTTTGGCTGCAGGCATAGGGTGTCGTAAGTAGTTCATTGGTAAATCACGCCGCTGCTTCTTGTCTTCTAAAATTTCGCTGGGAACCATGGATTGTGTTTTCGTCTGAATCTCACCGATTTCAGTGGTACCAATTTAGTAACACATTCCTGTATAATAGACTAATAGTCGGAAGCTGATGTTATTGAGTGAATATTGGAGTCAATCATAGTTACCAGCTCCGAAATATCCAGGTTTTATGGGATCACCAAAGCTTATAATCAGCTGCATCCATGGCCCATTATATCACCATCATGGTTATCTCACAGAAACACATGGCGATTAGAAGGAAAGAGGTCACTGTCAGTGACTTCAACCTTCGACACAAATTTGAATGATCCTGATTGATCTGGAAATAATAAGATAGAGCGTGTGTCCAATATGCTGAGTCGTACAGCGGTGACAACCAGTCAAATTCTGAAACAGCTCGTATTGACCAAGCAACCTGTTGTATTTGTCACTGTATCGATCTGCTGGGCCGTCTGTCCGGAAATGCATTTTGATGTCTATATATATATATAATCTAGTCTAGTCAGATTTAATCTCTCACAATAGTAAGATACTAGTGCGCAAGACGGTTGACATTGATCTTACTTCGTGCCATGGAATATTTAATGGGAAAAACTATTACCATGCGCAAGTGCTAAGAGACGTGGCTATATGCAGTATGTGCAGAGTGTGCAATAAACACAACACTCAACACCGGGGGCGCCATTAAGCCAACTGTGGACCACCAGGATTTACTGTGTTTTTTTAAGGTAACCCACAGTGAACATGCATGGCGGAAATTACTATGATTCGACAGAAATCATGGAGACTGACCAATACTCATCCAGATTCACCGCGAACCACTGAGAATCACCGCGAATCACTGAGAATCACCGCGAACCACTAAGCATCACAGCGAACCACTGAGAATCACCGCGAACCACTGAGAATCACCGCGACCACTAAGAATCACCTCGAACCACTGAGAATCACTTCGAACCACTAAGCATCACAGCGAACCACTGAGAATCACGGCGAACCACTAAGCATCACAGCGAACCACTGAGAATCACCGCGAACCACTGAGAATCACCGCCGACCACTAAGAATCACCGAGAACCACTAAGAATCGCCGCGACCACTGAGAATCACCGCGAACCATTGAGAATCGCCGCGAACCACTGAGAATCGCCGCGAACCACTGATAATCACCGCGAACCACCGAGAATCACCGCGAACACTGAGAATTACCGCGAACCACTGAGAATCACCGCGAACCACCGAGAATCACCGCGAACACTGAGAATCGCCGCGAACCAATGAGAACCACTGAGAATCACCGCGAACCACTGACAATCACCGCGAACTGCTGAGAACGCTACCGACGAATATGCTTACAACATGTTAAACAATTTCGATTTATTTTATAACAGTATTAAGAGGGAGATAAATTGGCAACATTTGAATGGGGAATTCAGTGTTAATTGTTTAGAAAAGATTGATTCAAACCTCACAAAGATATCAGATCATACCTTTTTGGAAAGTTTGAAGACTTATCTAGTGACAAAGCAAAGCAGAATTTTGATTTTCATCCCAGGTTAGATATTATTGGACATTATTAACAAGTAGGTCACCATTGTTTATCATTGTTTTTAATATTTCCATCAAATGTCACAAAACAACACACAAAAAGAAAAATCTGCTTCGCGTTGTCACTAATATATGCTCAAGCATTACAACAAGACATGAAGCATTATTCTACGATTTGTAAATATTCAGCAATCTTGTCTTAAAAATTAACACTGAATTCCCCATTTAAATGTTGTCACTGTACCTCCCTCTTAACTACATATTGAAAATACTTTGTGATGTGTCTTGTTCAAAGTTTTAATGCCGCGAAAATGAAAAATTGTAGCAATTGTAGACCTACATGCAATGAGATTCATGGTTTCCAAGGTGTGTTGTGATGATTCAAGTTCTTATACAATTCAATTCAATTCAGGTTATTCAATAGACATTACAGATAGTTTAAATAGTTTAATGGCCTAAAAACATCCACACGTTTAGTTTAATGACATAAAAACGTGTCATGTATACGTAAATACAATATATGGCCATTACATGCATACATGTATATGTATGCCATATAAATTCGTTAGTTACACTATTTCAGTTCAATAGTGATGGTAGTAAGCCTCAGACGGGGATTCCTAGGACCCTCTTAATACACTCTGACAAGTTTTAACTGTTGTCTGAGTTCGGGAATTAAATTGATCGGCTAGTTTATAAGTGTCGTGTCCTGGTAGCAGTATAGGATTTCAGATATTTTATTCTTAGTTCGATGAGTTCCCTACATTGCAGTACATGTATATGGTGATGTTTGGATAAAACTGCACCCACCATGTTAATTGCATCACTACCATCGTTAATCCTCGCCACTCAAGCTTTTGAGTTGGTCATCGTGGATCACTCTCCCAACAACATAATTCGCCACGGTGTTGAGTGTTTTGTGTGTTGCTCTATAATTTCCAACTTCACCAAGGGTATACGAAATTTCCACATGCACTGAGGTCAGAAATTTGTGAGTTCACCTGCAGTTTTGTAGCTGCTGGGAAAAAAAATTCCAATCAAACACCACAATGAGTCGGTAATTTTACGACTGAATTGGGACCTCATTTCACACAATGCTACAAACACCACTGACCTCTAAAAATTACACATATTGCACCGTGTGTATACAGTTCTAACATATAATCTAGGATATTACCATGCAGAGGAGAAAGGTGTGTCAGATGGCACTGGCTTAGGTAGACATACACACATAACCTATGTAAGATCGTATCCGCATAAATCGTTTGGCGATCGTTTAGTCTTCATACTGCCCCAGGTAAGATTTGAAAAGGACCGAATTTGCCGCAAAACGGTATTTATGTATGCGGTCAGATTATTCGGTTCCAACAATCATAATTTAATGAACGCCGTTGACATAACAATACGTACACTTAAGTCGTTTACATGTCGAAACAGGGCGATAAAGTATGCAAAACAATATGATTGTGGCAGAAATGTTAACGCGTTCAATATCATATATTATATACCCATGATTGTAATTATAGTGTCTTACTCATTTCTGTTATTTGTAATTGGCATACATGTAGCTTATCACAAACCAAAAATCAACATTATTGACATAATGTAAACGCCAATAAACGAAATTGAAATTCTCAACTACACCTCGCCTCGGGTTCGCACTACAGCTCGGTGTCGGGGTCGCACTACAACTTTTAATGTGTCCCAATAATTAACTTTCTATAAATAGAACCCCCACGCACTATGGCAGCGCTCAGGCGAAACAAGAATTTGTACATTGGTGTACACGCGGCGCGCGTAATGACCTTTTTATAAAAGCTGAATACAAGTTCGATCTAATTTTAGGAATGCATCCGTGCCATATGTACTTCGCGGTAGATATGTCGACTATACTATATCAACTGCAGGGCTACATGAATTATATGACCATTGGTATTCCAGAAGGTATATTGAATATATAATATATATACGAGAGACATAAATAACATCATTCATATACATGCTCATATATATATATTATTGGTGGTAGACGGTATTTGTAAAATACACTGTTCGAGCAACAAAGCAAGTGATACCGGCTGAACATTGAACATACATTATTTATCTATCAGCTGTGTATAATTTCGTTTGATACCAAACGCATTTATGTGTGGATAGAGACTAGAACGTGAATGCGTGACATAATCAATTAATCTCTATCTCAGAAAGTTCGCCGACCTCATTTACTATGCATGCTGACAGCATGCATTCCTTATATGCTGCTACGAACAGAAATTATTTTTCCGCCGAAGTTCGGAGCATCAACAACTTGTTTGTACTCGAATGACGATTAACGGTCCATGTCCGATTTGACATTGCCCAGTTTACCAAACAAAAGAAAACTGAAAAATACCTAAAAATATAAATCATTCGTATCTCACAAGTATCATAAGTAATTCGTCGAAAACAAAAGCTCATTATCGAACGCTCTTTATAATGTACCCCAGTTGGGCGACGGATGCAGGACCATGCAGGGTAGATCATGCCACGAATCTCTACTCTGGCTAACGCCCGTAAAGATCATATTCCCCCACTATGCAAAACCTGGGAACTTTTTAAAGTTTTGACAGGTAACCTTATAAAGTCGAAAAAATAACATATTTATTAGCCATTATCTGTTCCTTAATAATGTACTTCACTGTAAGTGAATGTCCCAACTCAAATTGCATGCTTTTCTGTGACTTTTTAAGCCGATATCGCAAAAACATTGAATTAATTACCCAGGAAAAAATCGATAATTGTAAGCGACGCAATGCAAAATCGTTAACAAATTCACTTAAATTGTGAAATTTCGGGTTGGTATATCAACACCTACAGTGAAGTACATTATTAAGGCACAAATAATAACTAAGAAATATTTTTCGGCGTTATTTTTCAACTTTATAGGGTTCCCTGTCAAAACATCAAAAAGTTCCAAGGTTTTGTACTAGTGCATGGGATGATCTCTACGGGCGTTAGCCAGAGTAGAGATTATTGGCCTGATCTACATGCAGGGACGCTCTTTATTACCCACCGCTTTTGGGCGACGGGATCATCGACGCCATTTACAAGAGGCGATCGTTGAAATTTTTGCTAGTCTGACAGAAATTCAAAACGTGTTAAAACTATCCTGCTTTGAAAGTCGATATAGGGCCGTCAAAACCTCATAATGGGCACATGATTGGGATCTAATTTCGTCATGATATAAAACGTAAAGATTGTGGTTTTATGGCGTCAAATTGGACAGGTAATATAATATAACGCCGTTTAGCGAGACGGGGAACGAAAATGGAGTAATCGATGGGACTATATATCTACAAAAGATTGTATGGTGGAAATAGATAGCTTTTGTTTCACTTATATGTGCGAACAATTTAAAACAGCTGGAAAAGTGACCATGGTAAGTATTTGTCAAAGCATTTGATGCCGGTCTATCAATATATCGTGTATTTTTCAACCTATCTTATATCTCAATCCAAATTACTTTGACAAAATTTAGAAGCTCGTATGAGCCATGACCGTTTAAGTTAGTTTCAATCTTAGTCGGTTTTCGATCGGGTGTTTCTCATTTGTTCTTTCTCCTTTCGGAATAAAGAGCCGGCCCTACTCATAAGGATGCACAGTTTTGTGAGTTGTAACCCGTACTGCATGTCTAGACTGTCGTAAATATGACCATTGTTTATCGACTCAAAGTTATAAAAATTATATGACGTCATAATTCACATGCATTTAGGTATAAACACCCACTGGGGTGGTTGCTATAAGCATGCAGCTAATATAATACACATATTGAATGCCTTTGGGGACAATGAACTGCGGTAATGCCCTAAATAATCGACTCCTTAACCACAGCAGAATTATGGGTCACTTTTCAGAGTGAGAGCTTTCCGATGAATGGCAACAAACCATATTTCCGACTAAATCCTGAAAAAGTTACCCATAATTCTGCTGTGGTTAATGAGTCGATTATTTAGGTCATTACTGTATTTTCCCGATGTGATGTATATTGAACCGAAAGCAGGACCATTGACAATTGAGGGTAAAAAGCGCTCGCTATTCCACCTACCGCAGTTAATAGTGTTTTATACTATTATTATATAAGACAAAATTCTCGCCTCGCCCCAAAAGTGACGTCAGCAGGTGGATAAATAGTTCGAAGGCTGTAGCCTAGGCGATAGTTCGCAAAATATGACTTCGCCCCAGAATAGTGACAATCCTGGCATCGCCCAAAATTCTGATCTCGCGCAAGATTGTGACGTCAATGGGCGGGCAATAGTTCGAAGGTTATGGTCCGGGCGATAGTCCGCTCGCCGAGCAATGGTCAAAACTACTCAAAGACAAGTGATGGCACTTCCTCCAATCAAAAGACAGTACGATCCTCTGTAAACACAAGGCATATAATAAAGAGTAATACCTGATAAAAATACACATCTTTTAAAGACACGGTTGGCCTTGGCGGTGGGTATCCTGTGAAAATATATCCACCCGTCAAAAACCGCCACAAACAAAAATCTACATCAAAATGTAGATTCACTTTGTCCGTATACAAATAAGAAATATCGCATAAACAGTATGTTATGGTCACATGTTTGACCATTGTTATGTAAACAAAAGCATAAAAAGTTACGTTTCTAGTGTTTGTTTATATTGTGATGGTAAACATAAAGAGCGTTCTTTGTTGGTGAATACCTGATATGGAACTAATAAAGAGCGTTTATGACATTTGTGTGTGATAAGTCAGTAGCACTGTGCTGTCTTCTGTAACACAATCAAGCTCTTGCTTGGGTAAAATATAGTAGGTCTTTATGATAACATACTGTGTACGCGATGGTCATGGTATATATGAACGGAACTGTATGCGTTTTAATGTTTTTCTGTTTACGGTGTTTGGAACAAATATGAATATTTTCGACAATTAAGGCCGCACGTGCCTTTAAAACAAATTTCCGCTTTGTTGACATTTTCTCATTTTCATCACCACCGGCATCATCACCATCGTCATCATAACCATCACTGAAACATTCAAATTGATGATATTCGAATAGATAACCGGACCCAGCTCCTCCACTACAGGCACATATCCAAGATCAATACCTTAAATTCAAAAGCAGTACGCCATTAAAGCAATATATTCAACGAGGTTCGGATTTTACATCCAATAAAATTAATTAAACAACAAATCCATCCACTTATCGACTCCACTTTGGCATTTATTGTACTTCCATCCACGTCCGTAACGCCATTATCATGTATGTTATTACCATTTTGCTCTCTTTAGTGTTGTTTTGTTTGGGATCTTGTCTCATACGCGTTTGCCTGTTGATCAGACACCCTGACCTTAATATGTAAATTAAGGCATATAAAACTGAAATAAAATAGCAATTATGTCCCAGCGTTTAAAGGAACTGGCAGTGGGTGGCCGTGCAAACAATATACGATATCTGGTAGGAATAATATAATAATAAATAACTCTTGTTTCGATTAAGGTTATGCAGTTATAACCGGAAAATTTGAAGATAAATTATATAACGCACGCAGCACAGTTCTAGAAAATTTATTTTCAAACTTTTCGGTTATAACTCATAACCTTAATCGAAACAAGAGTTATTTCTTATAATTTAATCCGTCATTTCACAGGGGAACAACCAAATAGTAGAAGTTGGAACTATAACGATTGTATAACATTGAGACTATTTCCGACAAAAAAGACAAGTTAAGTTGAAAGAGACACATGTCACTCAAACCTGGTGCTCATCGAGTGATGAATCGCTTTGGTATTTCAGCGTTTTTGATTGGATATTCGCAACTTATCACACACCGGGCAGCTGTACAGTTGCACGTGGGCTTGATATATTCGACCGTGGTGACACAAACCCGTGTTGGTTTTAATTTCAGTGTTCACTTTTTTGCAATGTTCAACCTTGTTGATTTGTCTGATCACTTGTGCACTGAATATTAGCATCTAGTACGGCTATGGTCAATACCGTCATACCCGCAGGTAATTGTTTTATAGTATTCCGTGGATTGACACCTCGTGATTATATTATTGCAGTATAAATTGCAAAGACAAAGAAAACGTGGTTATTTCGGTCGGAATGGCAAACTAATTTACACCAATTACGAAACAATGAACACATCAGAATGAGCAATGACCCTACACGTCCAATAGACCTAGATGCCTGGCCATTAATCGAACGTTAACAATATACACTTTCAGAGAACGTATAGTGCATTGTGATGTTCGGAGTACAGTTGATCCGGTCCATATTAAACATCGAATATAACTCATGTTAGTAATGATAGGCATGCCAACTCTCGATGAATTGACTTTCGTTTTAATTATCGCCTCTATACGTTGTGGTAATTATCGGTTGTAGAATCCAGCATCGCTGTGCAATTCAATTCAATTCATTTATTTCTCACTCCCTTAATAAAGGTATGGAGATAATTATATGTGTACAATATTTACATATATACATGTGGTCAACATGGTTTATCTAGAACATAACAGTGTTATATAAAAGACATATGATCAGATATACATGTAACATCGCTGTAATATACACATTTATGATATCATTGCACCAATGGGTAATACACCTTCCTAATCTAATTAAATTCCTTTATAATGTGTCGTATTAATATACATAGCCGGCGATATAAATGTTTGTCTTTTGTATTTAGTAATTCGCGCATGACTATAACATTTGGTCTTTCAGTGAATTCTTTCGGCAGTAGGCGGTTTCTAAGAAAATTAAAGTGTTCACACTTAAACGGGTAGTGGAATTCATCGCCAACTCTTGTCGAAGAGCATAGCGTGCAAATACGATCTTTGAGATCAATGTTTTGCCATCTACCCACCTCAACTGGAGTTTGTGGTTGCACGTTCGGAATTTACATAAAGTTTCTCGATCGTTTCTATTACTACAATCTATATATTCTTCAAAGTGGAAATTGTGCTTGTATATTCTATAAATGACACCTCTGCTAGAGTTATCAATGTATGTCGACCAACTCGAAAAAAATATTTCTATAAGGCAGCATCTTACATAATCAGTTAGCTGGTCTACATTCTGAATTCGATCAGCTGCCAATAAGTGGGATTGACTAGAATCAAGCAAAATGTCGCGAATCTTACGGAGCCATGGAAAACAATAATCATTTTCATGTGATAAGCTATAAGCTAACTTATATAGTACTTTGCTGTATATGCGATCTTCGTTGTTTACCACTTTGCACCAAAACTTGATCATTCGTGTGTTAATCATTATACTAAGCGGTAGCCGTCCGCTTTCGCCATACACCATGTAATTCTGGGTAGATGGTTTTAATCTTAAGATGTGTTTAATGAATTTCCGGTGTAAGTTTTGAACTATATCGTTGTTAGCAAATCCCCAAATTTCACATCCATACAAAGCAATAGGCGAAACCAAGGAATCAAAGAGATAAAACATATTTCTGATCGACAGGCAATTTTTTCTAGACTTTCCAATTAATGCGTACATAGCTTTTGTTGCCTTTTCAACAAGAGTTGTTTTTGCTGCCGCGAAAGAGCCAGATCGTCTGAAGTTTATTCGCAAATAAGTGAAGTTCTGAACCCTTTCAATGATTTTACCATCATATTTGAAAACACAATTTGTTGGTACACTGCGTCCCGAAAGGCATGGGAAATAATCAGATTTATTCCCATTAACCTGAATACATGATTTTATATTTCTGTACATATTCGTGACTATTTTGAATACTTTCCCACTTATTCCATATTGCAGTAGTTTTGACCATAGCCCGGGGCGCCACACCTTATCAAACGCTTGTTCAAAGTCGATAAAAGCGCATATGAGTCTTGCCTTCAATGTTTTTGACAATTCACTCAAAATATGAAGTATAAAAATGTTGTCTAACGTCGAAAATTTTCTGCGGAAGCCCGTCTGATTCTGAAGCAGAATATCATTATCTTCGACAAACTCATTTAGTCTATTAGACAGAATCTTTGTGAACAATTTACCAAAACAACTCAGAAGTGTGATAGGCCTATAGTTCTTGGGGTCATTTGGGTTACCCTTATTTTATTTATATAGGTATAATCGTTCCAATTAACCATTCAGTTGGCACACAACCCGAGTCGAAAATCTTATTAAAAAGTTTGTGATATATCTCCATCAGTCGCGGGGATGATGTTTTCAGATACTCGTTCAGTATGTTGTCGTGTCCGCTCGACTTATTATTCTTTAGGGACTTTAGTGCTAGTTTAATTTCCGTCTTACTAATGGGTTTATCTAAAAACAGTTGGCATACGGTCCGAAAGTTTCGGAATTTCGGGGGGCTTATCCTTCACATGATCGGCGTTTATATCGCGAAAGAATTCAGTCAATGGTGCCATTTGCATGGATAACATGATTCTTTTGTGGTTCTTTACTTGTTAAAAGTTTCCAGAAGTCGCGAGGGTTGTGAGATTTCATATTTGACATTTCCATATCCATTGCCTCTCTGTGTTTCTTAATAGCAGAGTCCATTTCTCGTTTGTACATTTTGGCTGCTCTCTTCATCGAACATTTCGAGAAAGCGTCACGTTTAGACTTAAAAGTTCTTTCAGATTTTCGGTATTCTTTGCGCGCTGTTTTACAGTTAACTGTGAACCATGGTTTATTGTGATGCTTACGAGTTGCTTTTGGTCGGTTCGATGAGTATACACTGGTACCGAATGTTTTGTGAGCTGCTCATATCACTATGTTTGTAATATCTTGTACAATTTCATTTATTGCGCGTGAGTTATCATCCACTTCGGTTTCAGACGACATTAGATTGTCAAGTTTCGACTTTACTAAAGAAATATAGCTCGTGTCTAGATTACAAACAAAGTCGCCACTTTTAATATTATTCCATTTAGGTTTACAAACCCGTTTCGTTTTGACCTCGTTTGAAAGAACACTAGGGTAAGAAGTTTCACCAGGTTTGTCCCATGATATGATAGTGACAATGCCAGCGTGTGTGTCGGAAAATAATGCATTGTAATCCAGTATGTGATAGGGATAATCGATGACGAGTATATAGAATAATCAAACACTGATGCATCTTTGCACGTCAGGGCTCCAACATTTATATCTTGTCCCACTCTTCCGTTAAGGATAGAGAATATATTACGTTTACAAAAGTCAAGTAGTTTGTTATCGTAACTATTCTTTGATTCGGCCTTACTTGTGCGCTCACTGACCATCCAACGTGTGTGTTGCGTGAGGCGCCCGCGGCTCTATTTTGCATATTTCATAATTGCCGGACACAGTAAATTTCTGACAACGAGAATGTGACCAATTATATGTAAACCCATAAAAAAAGTAAGTTCCTCCTGATTATTTAGAGTACATGTATATCGCCAGATGTGGTAACCAGAATGCGACGAAATGTTTGGACACAGGCGCGTGAGGCCTTAGTTGTCGAAAATATTCATATTTGTTCTAATCACCGTAAACAGAAAAACATTAAAACGCATACAGTTTCGTTCATATATACCATGACCATCACGTAAACAGCATGTTATCAATCACAAAGACCTACTATATTTTACCTAAGCAAGAGCCTGATTGTGTTACAGAAGACAACACAATGCTACTGGCTAATCACACACAAATGGCATAAACGCTACTTATTAGTTCCATATCAGGCATTCACCAACAAAGAACGCTCTTTATGTTTACTATCATAATATAAAAAACACCAGAAAAATAATTTTTTATGCTTTTGTTTACATAACAATGGTCAAACATTTGAAAATAACATACTGTTTATGCGATATTTCTTATTTGTATACGGACAAAGTCTGTCTACATTTTGATGTTCTTTCTGTTTGTGGCGGTTTTTGACGGGTGGAAATATTTTCACAGGATACCCACCGCCAAGGCCAACCGTACCTTTAAGTGACCAACATCTTTATAATTAATGATATTGTGGATACATGGTTGAAAGATCAGCTATTTGAATGAGGAAAGTCAACTTTCCAAGAAATCACAAAATCACTGGGTCCAATGTCTGCTGGACATTACTCATGTTCGAACGTCAGAATTACCGGTTAATGACAGGTGGACCACGCCGGGGGATCAAATGGAGCGAACATTCTACAGGGAGTGGATAATGGCCCTAAACTTTATGACATTCCTCATTTACTGTAAGAGGAGTTGGCAGCGTCTTGGCAGTATTGCGTCCAGCGTCTACTCACTACAATGAGCACATGGTGCCTCAAATTCTTGTAATGGTGTGGAGTTACAGTAATGCCCTAAATAATCGACTCCTTAACCACAGCATAATTATGGGTAATTTTTCAGGATTTAGTCGGAAATATGGCTTGTTGCCATTCATCGGAAAGCTGCTTGTTTATTAATACATGCAATCACTCGGTCGCGATTACCACATCATCAGTCCTAATATACTGACCTAGCTGAAACAGGCTCCGTAGGGAACCTTTATTCGGCGTGGGAGGGTCCTGTGGCCCCTGCACAACGATCTGTGGCCCCTGTGTGCGCACATGACATACAGATCCTAACAGTTTATATATATATATTGATCATATTTTATGCTACTTCAATATATCGTCGGGAAAATTGGTACATATTGGACTTAATTGGTTCTGATATAGTAGCCCATAGTTGTAACTCATTATTCTGTTGGATGTCGTGGGCCACAGTAAAAACACATTTATAAAGAGCGTACATCTGGTGCTGAAATAGGTCCATAGTTAGCGTATTTGTTTTTTGTTTATTTATTTTTAATTCAAAATATTGTAAAATCTAACGTCGTTATAACCTTCGCCATGGTACCCCGAGTCAACACACGGAATTTGGTTGAAATCGGACCGGCAGTCTGGAAGAAAGATCAGGACAGACGGACAGACAGATCCTACTATTTTATAAGATATGCATGTACCACTTCCCCGACAATCCGCATCAGGATTGTTGAGATACGGTGTAACATGTCGGGGGATGCAGACACGTTGGTACCCCATATGGGCGCTATTCGCGGTACGGTGTAACATGTCGGGGGATGCAGACACGTTGGTACCCCATATGGGCCGCTATTCGCGGTAGTTTTCTCAATAGAACATTCATACCAAAGTGTTATTGATTGATTAATTGTTTATTCCAGCCAAAGTCAAACAATTGGAACATGGAAAGTAGCACAACCTGCATAGCATAGAATATATATAAGTAGCCACGTGTGAACAAATTAAACAATACACACAAGAACCCGATGTTAATCAGCAATTGTTTAACCAAACACCAACCGTGTATACAAAAGCAGCAATAGCATGTCCATTCCCTACATATTACATATAAGTTAAAGTACAACGTGTAGTGTGGTCATAATTCAAAATGGTGTTCTTACTGGTCGATGTATACTACCATATGTACATACTGTGTGGACGATCGTGTGATTAGGTTACTGTATACACTGTGCAAAAATCCCGTAAAACTTTACGGTATAAAGTTCCGGCATCTGCAATACAGTTGGAAGCAGCCGTAACCTTCGCGGTAAATCTGTTTGTATAACTAACGGTAAATTATTACAGTAAATTGTATGTTTTCCTCGTAAATTTATTCCGACACAATCTCCCGTTTTCAATGGTGGTATTTCTGTAAATATCACAGTCCCCCATAATCGTGGTTGATGTTAGTTATCTCATACAATACATTGAACTGTTTATGTCCGTGACGGGGTTTAAGCATCTATTGGGCGTGGCTCTGTCGAGCCCAATAGATGCCACATCCCCTGATCGGACATAAACAGATTACTAGACATTGACACATATTTCCAATTGATGGACATTCATATTACGCATGCAATTGTACATTGATAAAATTGAGGTTACACATCACTAAAAAGCTCACTAAAATATGACAATCATGCAGGTTGGTACATGTAGTTCTAGGTATTCGGTCTGGGTTGAATGCTGCTTGATTAATTAAATCTTTAAAATGCTATTTCATCTCAAGCAAACATGCAGTACGGTCATCATCATACTGGTATACCCGGTAGTTAATAGGCCGACACGCACACATGTATGCTGAATTATGGGGCATACCTTATAGTAGAGTGCAGAGAGCAATTTCAATCAATATCCAGAAACTCTCAAGAGATCAATATAATGCATGGTTATACTAATATGTATGAGAGTTAAAAGAAAACACAGATACCATTGTGATACATCATTGATTGATCAACTGACCACATCATTACTCACTGCATCTGTATTATAAAACATTTATTTCAAGTGAGGTTTTCAATTACGAGTAATACTATTTTTGACCAATCTAAAACACACGAATCGGGCCTCCCCTTTTAAGACACAAAGGAACAAAGGCTTTAGCTTTCACATTTATATAACTCAAATGTATGTTACGGTAAAACATTTGAATTGGCATACTAATTTGTAATTTCAGTTTGTAGTCCTTTAATTTTCCAACTCCAGCGAATAAATGTTCTTACTCCCGTGTGAGGGAACTGATGTTATTGTCAGTTATAATAAAGAGTCAACATTTTGAGCAAAGTCTGAGCTTGATTGCCGAGTCACATGGTAGAAGTGAACCACACTTCCGGGAGACAACGTGAAATAGTTTTCGGTCACCACATTTCAGTTTAGCCATAAATTGTCCAAGTGCACTCATGTGGTGCGTTGATCCATACGGGAATATCTTAGTGTCTGATTTCTTAAGAGTCGGTTTCATGAGACAGGTTCTGAAAGACAAGTTCATCGATCACATTTACTCCAGCACCTGGGTCAACTATCAGTCTGGTCATCAGCCTGGTCACATTTCCATATATGTCGATGTCAAACAATAACATCGGTGGTTTTATGGTGTTCATAGCGAAAACATATTCTGCATCAGAATGATGATCATCGATATGACAATTTCCCATTATGTTGCTGTCACGTCATAACTTTCTGTTTGGGATTACGATTGCGACCAGAGTGTCGGTTATGTCCCGATTGATTTTCACCACGGTATCGATTATGTGGTCGGTCTTTCACATGCACTTTTTCTGAAAATGATTGAAACCCAAATACGCCGTACACCATATGCAGTATAATCTGTTCTTCCACCTGGTGTGGAATATTGTCGCCGATTAAACACAGCATTGATATTGTTGATACCCCGATGGATGATGGTCTTTATTGTTTGGATTTGTAGTCCAGGCACATTAGGCGTGAAAGGGGAAAAGTAAGGAAATAAATAGGGGAAAGCTGATTTTTTTTATATTATTTAGGCCATAACATCGCGGATGCGTCACGAAAAGTCCCCTAAAATCGGAGTTGAGCTTTCGGAGTTAACCAATATTTTTCCAATTTTTCACAATCATAGTCCCCTAAAATCGGAGTTGAGCTTTCGGAGTTAACCAATCTTTTTCCAATTTTTCACAATCATAGGAATAATGGGATGATATAACAATTTTTCAGCGGAAACATATACCCAATGTTCTCAATATTGTTCAATACACAATTCTCGAACCAGAGATACAAATTCAACGGGAGGATTTGAATGAATTTCGCAGATATGGCATAAAATAACATAATGACCACAAAACATGACTATTTTTTCAGACAATCTGTCCTATTCGATGTCTAATTTCTCGGGCTATTCATTACGTAGGCGCAAGCAATTTGTTTTAAAAACTGCACAGACATCACTGCTGCAATATAATATGCGGAATTAGCAACTACACCTATGATAAGTGGTCAATACTTGTAAAAACATAACCCTACCCCCTAAACTGGCTCTCGTCACATTTTGCTCTTCCGCTAGTCCAAGTGCTTGTTGTAGAAAACACACCAACTGTGAAAAGGGTGATAAAAGCATGAAACTTGGCACATATGTTCCTTATAAGCTACTGCTCATTTTCACATGTGTCGACATTTGCAACAGGCTATTCTTAGCAATGGTTGTTAGGCAACTACCCGACATCGGATTAATGCATGTGACTGATATTATATGTGTTCTAACAAACTAAACTACGTCGTGTAGCATTTTTATGGTGAAAATAATTGTTGTCAAATTACCATATTTCTTACTTACAAGGGGGTGACGGTTGTTAGGGACACACACACAATCTTAAAATGCACAAATGACTGATACTATGGTAGCTTTAACAAACTAAACTACACCTAATAGCAATTTTATGTTGAAAGCAATTATAATAGTTGTTGTTAGTGTTGAGCTGGCTGAAAAAATACCATATAATTCTTACTTAGATGAGTGGTAACTGTTGCCAGGGTCATACCCGAAATACAAAAATGCACATGTGACTGATATTATGGTAGTATTAACGTTTTTATGGTGAAAACAATTATAAATGTTGTTAGTGTGAGCCTAACCAGAATTTGCTACAAATTTTGTTTTCATATTAGTGTGGTCGTCGGGAGGTTGAACCTGGAAAAAATTGTTATAAAGCTGGTTTTGGTCTCATTTTGCGCGCAAAAGTATCAGGAATAACATATCCAAAATCCGCTAAAATCCGCCTTGGGGAAAATTCAGGATTCAAGATGGCGTCCAATGTGGCGGCCAACGATTATAAATATTCCCCAATCAGCATTAGTCCATTGTGAGGTAGGGGTAATGAGTTTGCTCTCGTACAAATGTCATCACGTTTGACAAAGGATTCCACGGGAGTCACACTGACCAAATATCAGTCACAGAGTCAAAAGATGGCAACCAAAATGACAATTATTTCTTTTGTTTATTTTGTTGATCGAAATCAGCCAGTGATGACCAGAATGAGAAATACTTCATGATTTCGACACTTGTGTGTCAAATATATCATTTATACTCAGACCTCACCCTCGTCATCTATCAGAACCTCTTCTGAATTCACGCAGCCCTCTCCACGACAATCTCCACAAGCGATAACACATTTCAGACCATGTTTGCGACATGTACACACATTGGTGTCACATGGTTTTTGTTATGACATCTTACACTTGCACCGTACAAACTTGAGCAATTCGTCTGGGGCTGAATTCTGGTCAATCATGACTGGGGAAAGATCCTCACCACGTCGTTCCCAACCCCACCCCTCAGCATTCAATACGTCATTATTCAGTGTATACGATCGGTTGATAACACCGCCCAGACTCTGCTACTTCTACGGGCTAAATGGAAGCCATGTTCCTCAAACACTGATGTACCCAAGGATGCTTCACTGGTAATTCTAGCATCATTTGGAGATATAGTCTGCAGCTCTTTGCGTAATTTATAGGACTAGTGGCATCTTCCCTAATGTTACAATATGCAGATTCCAATCCCCTGTTCGCTCAGCACGGATGAAGTTCTTAGGGTTTGCACATAATCCATATACTGCACCCACAATTTTGCTGTGAGGGATTCTTTGACAAGCAGTGATTTATAACAATTGATACATTGCTCGACCTTCAACAGTTCAGTTGAGTCCGCAGCCGCGGATATAGGAACAACACCAATTTCAATCTCTTCACGCAGTTTTTGTATTCGGTCCATTTTACTCTGGTGCATTTTGCCCATCGTGTTTTCACCAACAACGTGTACATCACCCTGTTGCATGTGTGAGGCTTCTATACCATCTTGTTCCATTACCGATTCGATATCCGCAGAACTGCCGTCCTTTTCAACTGGGACAACTTCAGCTATCAACTTATTGAAAAGCGCAGCCTCAACTAGGTAGTAACCACGCAATGCCCTCGACACTGCCTTTCCAGATATCATATGGGTCACTGTGTTCTGACCGTACACTTTCTCCAAAGCTTCTTCTAACCCCGACCCCTTCATCATCGAACCGATACTACACATGAAGCTCATTACAGTGTGAAATCCGCCCAGCCTACACACTATGTTCATCGACTTAGAACTTATTATGTTTACAGCCTTGAGCCACAACGGCTGGTCGAAAGTGATACATCATGGCGTGTGGATGTTCAATCTACGTGCCTGTTCCTCAACATAAATGAGTGTAGAATAAATGCAATCGTCATCTGACGGATTCAGATCGATGATGGGAAGGAACAGAACATCTGATTTCTCAGCGGTCAGAGTGTCGTCCTGCGAGTAAGCACTTCGCATGAAACCTGACCAGTTCGCGCTAGGTTTTTCACTCTTACTGAAAAAGCATGCTGAGTGCCACAGCAGATCTGTGCTGAGGTCAGATGGGAGGGTATATGGTGTGGCCAAATGAAGAAGAGGTTTCAGTTTGATATTGGACATTCCTTTGCCAATAACATCAACATATTGGGAGATGGACACTCCTTTGTTTTTCACGAGCTCATCAACCCTCAACCGCTTTTGTCTCATGATTACACGCGATTTCATGTTCAGTGCTAATTGATTCATGGGTGCAGATATTGCAACTATCCCCATTCCATGGAAGGTCCCCTTGCCATCTAGAGTTGCTATGTTGTGGTCGACATTATCTGCCACACACTGAACGAATGCACCGGGTGCATAGTCAGTTAGTATTTGACTGGGCGTTTCGGTCTGAATGACGGATTTCTTGTACCTCTCAACTTCATCGTGGGTAACAGAGAATCCCAACCGGGATAACTCGTTCACTAGCCATTTGGAACCAAACACATTGTCCATTTCTACACCCAGTCCAAACAGAGTTGGTGTTATAACCGAATGTGGACGAGCACCCTGTACAATGGAATGACCGATGCTATTATGCTTGACATCGGACGGAATTAAAATCTTTAGTAGGCTTTGCAGGTGATTCGGGATCCAATTTCGCCCCTGACAAATAATACATATAGCGTCACTGGGTGGATAACATTCGCGACTGTAATCGGCCTCCCTTATTTGTGCTTTTATTATTCTTGCTGCAGTCAAGACAATCCTGTCTGCCTCCTCATCTAAATCCTGTTTTTTATCAGTGTACCACTTTTCATTTATAATGAATTTGGCCATATTTCGAAAACAAACGACATCCTTCCGTCCCTTAACCTCGGCGAAGAAAATGAATTCTGCATAGTATTCCTCTAAGTTACCTTTCAAACTTTTAATAGTATAACCTCTGACTCGCCTGCTAATTCGACCATTCTGGAATGTAACTCACTAACAGTGTATAATTCAGCACCAGCTTCTGTCTCGAGCCAATTACAAATCGTTTCGAACCAATGTTTCATACCCTGATCTGATCTTCGACCTGCTTTTCCTGTCTCGGGTTGACTCACATCCTTGCCTTGCAAGAATCGAGTCAGATATCCGTGGTGGTAAACGGCCTATGCTGCTACCAAGTCAATACACCCTTGAATGCGCTTCTCCACGTCATATGCTAAAGCATCCTGTCTATGCTCACAGCATTGTAAGAGCTTGTCCCTGAAAGGGATGGTCTCTACTTGGCTCATTGGTGTGGACCTATCTGGGTGTCTAACATCAGTGCTTGTATGAACTCCATATATTAAGCAGTATTCTGCTATATTGATTGGCGTTGCATCAGATCGTCGTCTTTTCGCTTCTGAAACCACCAAATTATCTTGTGTCTTTCTTTTTGTGTCGGTAAAATCTCTCCGGCAACCTGCGTGCACCAGCACTTTGTCGACATGCGTCAACCGGGCTGCGCGCGGTGAGGTATTGTTTCAAATTAGGTCGCCCCCGTTGTCCGCAAAAGCTTATGAGAGTCACAATACCTTTTGCCCCCACCTTTATCGGTGGATCATTAACAAAACCAAAACCACATATGACACAGAGGTCTTCAGCTGGGTTAAGCTCATCGCCGACGGTACGATTGTCGGCCATTATCAACAATGAGAAATGAAATAGAGCGAGAATAAATATGCAATAATAAAACAGAACACGAGAACAACGAATGAAGCAATCAAATTAACCAAAACAAATCTCCTGCGTACGTTGTCACCGTTAGGTTTCAACAGGAAACATGTGTCCGACTCCTAAAAAAGCTACTTTTACAACTTTCACAATTAGAGATACATATCGAAGTGATATATTAGAAACAACTGAACAATGCGACTTGTGGTTTGCACAACTGCAGTGAAGTGCGTTATGTCGTTCTATGATAACGTGCTTTATCACTGGAGCGCACACATGGATTATTGTGGTGTTTTCCTCCCACGCTCACAAAACGCTCTTTATGTATGGTATTTTACTCAACGCTCTTTATTGGTGGGGACAAATATGGCTTACACTGTGGTGGGTCGATCATGTTGTCGTATCATCATATGACAATTATCCATGCGAACTTGCCACGCATTAGTGGTTTGCGAGCTAACACAAGTAAACTGTTTGTATTTATCTGCATTACGAAATTTTGTGGCATAATGACGAAACGTCCTGTATTCAAATGACTGTAAAAAAATTCCCCAAAGCGGATTTTAGCGGATTTTGGATATATTGTTGTCCAAACATTCCCGGTCAAAATGACACCAAAACTGGCTTTATAACAATTTTTTCTACGTTCACCCTCCATAATCACCACAACGACTATACTATATGGGTACAAGTATCCGTTATGCTCCATCAGTTCAGATATCGGGAATTCAAAGTGAGAGTTGAAAAGTTGTTGCTTATATTTAATATGAGGCATGACCATAATAATTGTATAAGCCATAGACCCACACAGCTAGATGTATAATGTTAGTCAAGGACCCACTCTACTATATATGAAGAACATAGGGTCAGCCACCAATATGTTAGCCATGAGCCTAGCCTACAATAGTTAGGTTAGGACCCAGGCACATATATAGTCACATGACCCATGTCCATACACATAGACTATGGACGTAGGATATGTATAGTCCATGAACCAGACTGCTACATATAAGCCATTATATATTGGCATACACCATTTAACCGCGATGCTTGGCTGCATGGTTATACCCGCCTGGTCCACGAGGCCGCAATGGAGCGATGGACCCAGCCCATTATACATGTATGATATCTATGACCATGACCATGACACTGTGACATGGTGCAAATACACAAGTGCCCACAGATAGACCATGTACTAAAATACCATAGACCAAGTCCGATGCACAATACATTAGTACACCATCGATTCGGGACCCTATATATGGTATTAACATATGGGACAATTTTGTGACAGATAATATATATATATATTGGACCGATGCCACACAAATGAAAGTTAAGGATGGAGGCCCTTATAAATAGCCCATACACATATGGCACTGTATGTTGGCCATGGACACATACCCATTCGTGTAGACCATGTACCAAGGCCGATATATGTATGCCAAATAGCATTGTACCCAGGCATAAGCAGGTGTCTGTCTCTACGTAGGATATGGACCCACCCCTTATACGTGATATATCATGTATGCATTGGACATAGGTGCCTATATGTAGGACATGGACACAGGTCCCTAAATAAAACTACGGAACCGGCGTTATTAGTCATTTCATAGATTCACATATATGCTGGTAGGCAATGGACTGATCCACATATATAGGAGACACGTGAACCCCATGCCATACGGGTAAGTCATGGACCAAAATGCCTGTGCATGGATCCACGTCTATATATGCATACCATATACGTACGTCCGTTTTGAGCCATTCGACAAACGCCCAATGGGATGGAGGTCCCTATCGATTGGCCGTGTGCACCACTATAGCTTGGCTATGGACCCAGAAATTTAGACGGGCCACTATGGACAGCCCATGTATCCAGGCTGATTTAGATATGACCTTATCCAACAGTTATGACCTTATTACCAGACATTTATATGTAAGACATGAACCCATCCCATGAATGTACATGTTACATGACTATCTAGGTTATAACCACATCCACGCATACGCCATGGACCCATATCAACACCATGTGTAGTGCAAATACATAGGTGCCTATAGTTATGAACGCATGACATGAACCCAAGTATATACGGCAAATCAATAGAACCAGCCCTAAATAGTATATCATCGGCCCAGGGGCCTATACTATAGAATTACAATTGCCGTGTTTCTCCACGTGGACAAACTGTCGAATACTATGGATACGATAATTTACAAGTGTGTGCGATTCCCCGTCATTTACAAGAACAGATAAAATCCAGTACTATGGATCTCCGTTTATCTGCGCGTGGAGACGAACGCTTGTTAATGGGTAAAGGGAACTTACTCTAATATTATACATAAATGGATATAGTAATGCCTGTATATATATTTGAGTCATTTGGTGAGTGGTTTAGTGGATGTATAGAGTCAATGTTATGGAATCAGGGAGCTAAATGTGTTCTAGAGTCGGGGAGCGTGTACACCGTGGAATGCTAAAGGTGAAGGTAACTTTAGAATGACCTTCACCTGATGCATGCGACACGTTATTAAAGGATGACATCGCGTTTATTTGATTTGTACATCATATCTAAATAATTTAAACTGGTGAATGAATGGGGGAATGGATTTTTGTGAGCGGGAAATTTATTTAACTAGCTGCTGTAGTTCTGGGTTTTTCCAGATCAAATTTGGCTGTGGGATAGCCCTGTCGTACACTTGGGGATTTATTTTAAAAAGTAAACACATAACCTATGATTTTTCTTGCATTTTCGTGATCAACTGGTGTCAATCTAGCTGGGTAAACATCACTGGTATGGCCTGCAGGCTTCAATTCAGTGAATTTGGCCGAAACGTTAACACTGTCGCCTATGGGAAACCATTTAGTTCAGTGATTCCTTATGATAGGCAATGGGGAACACGAAAACTACTTGCGTGCACCATAATCCCAATGGCACAAGCATCGAGAAAATACACAAACGATTACAACATTTTACGCTGAACACGAGTACAAAATATCGTAAGCGAGAACGCTGGTTATAAGAGATAGATGTTTTATTGACCTACATAATAGAAGACAATATATAGCTTTTCATGTCTTTCCTTGTATTTACATGGTTCATGGTCAAATATATTTAACGATGTATGTACGAACACAAAGGGATAGAGACGGATAGATGATCACAAATAAACCCCATCGACAGAAAAACCTACACATGGTGATTATAGTGTCAGATTGAGCAGGGAAATTTTAACTGGTTGTCGTATATGTACGATTTCAATACATGTACAATGTAATTGAAAACAAACTGAATTGCCGGAGATAATATACTGATAAAAATATTTCCAAGTTAAAAGGGTGAACATATATATTTCAAGTATATTTTCCAAAGGGTCGGTGTAACTTTTTGTTTAAGTAGAAACTTAGATTTAACAACCAAAATTACACTGAATGTAGGAAAACATCATACTTGTGGTATAAATTATAATTTGCAGTTACATTAGCTGGAACATTTAGTCATTGTAATGATTATAACCTATTCTCCAGTCTTAATTTTTAAATTCAATGCCATTTTCTACCATGGAATCGCGGTAACATTCACGTATAAGGTCTCCGCTGCCCGAGTACACATCCTCCCTGAACCAGAAAACTATATTTGCACCCCATTCGGTTGAAATTATGCAATGGTTACTCAAGATTTCCAACTGTTAGAAATCCCCAAACCAACAATTCCAACCGATCGAAACTTCTCAACTAATTGCCATTTACCCCCATAAATCAATCATCACTAACTTTGGGACGAAGATTATTGTGATGCGCCAACACCCATTGAACGTCGCTGCATGACATTCCCAATTGTTGAGTATTTTGCTGAGAATCGCCCCCGTCACAACATAATTTATGTGGAATCCCTTATTTCTCAAAGCCAATTTGTCTATGTTTATGAACCCCATCTCAAAATATATCTATCTACACCATGCGTCATTTGAACCCATCATCCCAATATGACTACGATTGTATTGACCCGGTGAAACTTCGCACGTCGAGAAAGGGTTAATGCATGAGCACTCAATACACAAAGCGATAATCCGACATATCGACATTCGCACGCGTTTCATTGCGGTGACAACCACTAATTCAGCCTCGTATACTTGTAATGTTAACACCGTGTTCTACCCGATTTGTGTTATGTCTGTACTATGGAACTCCCTAAGTTGGTAATTTATCAGCCCGTCAAGCGAGTTCTTGTTTTTCCCCAAGTTAGACAATTCGAGTACTATAGAATAACAAAAAGATGCAGCGTTGGGACACTCCAAACACCACAAAAACCGAGCAGCTTGCTGCTGAAATGAATCCCAGTTACAGAATGGCTCTCCCAGAACATTATATAAGTCAGTTCACAACGATGTATGGTGTGAAAAAGGGTAATCGCCTATTGTTAAATTCCAATATCCAATGCAAGGAATTTACAAGAACACAATTGCTCGAGTACAAAAGAACACAAGTCTAGCTTTACAAGACTGGGAAATTACCGACTAACTCTGTCCACGTGGAGAAACACGGCAATTGTAATTCTATATTATAAACCGGTTCACACCCCTCGGCCAATCAAATTGCTCCAATTCATGAACAATATTTCTTGTATGAATCTGTATTTCAACGGGGCCAAAATACAGACTTGAGCTAAATATCACACATAAATTGACATTAATTGGATAGTAAGCTGAAAGGAGATCGGAGCGATAGGTGTGAAACTCTAACAATGCGCCATGATAATGATCGCACCAGTCACTCGGGAAGTTAAGACACGGATCATTCCATTATTAGCGGACATACCTGTATAGGGGTGGTCTGCATGGGTGGGGGCCCAACACTTTCGGTTGAATATGTTATGGTTTGTCGGGAGGGGCGGGTGACTGGAAGTAAACTGAACGAGATCCAAACCTGTTTCGAATGTATAATCCACAATAATCACTTAATGATCTTTTGAATGGTACATTGCGAACATTTCACAAACTGTTCACATATACATGCATGTGCGCGGAAAATGCAGGCACTATACACAGGTTTGCTTACGTCTTTTGTTATGAATTCCGGTGATATTTCATCACACAAACTTTATGCAATGTGGAATAGTTTCACTTCCGAGTCCGAACACAACCGGCACATTTTCTCCTGTGTTCTGAACGATAATTCCATTATGGCAACAAGGCGAAAAATAACCTAAACAGCTGAAACAGTTTATTGTCACAAGGAATAATTTTTTTCATCAAGAAACACGTTATCAGTATAAAGCGTTCTCAAATTCGGACACAAAATGGTTTATCAATGCTGATATATAATGCAGACGCATGCAAGTGAGCCGATTGTCAACGGACATTTGACTGATTATTCAACAGGAGTTATAGCGAACACCGCAATCCATTGAATTGACTTTTGTTTAGGTAATCATCGAATATAATGTGACTCAATTGTGTTTGCCATGGGGTGTGAACCGTTTTATAAATCTATATCTATATTTGCGAATGTCTGTCTGTCTGTCTGTCTGTGTTCTATAGAAATTCACAGGGGACCATCTAGATGATGCCAAAGGGGTCTACTAGGGGTAGCTTTTTACGAGAAAGATAATGGTCGGGGTTAGAATTTTCTAAAGTGACGCCGTTGTTGTCAGTGGCAGAAAAGGGGGAGGGGCAGAAAACAAATTTGTCGCCGATTGCCACCAAACTTATATATAATCATCCCCATAATATGAGGAATATAATGGCGTGGTTTAAATATGGCAAAAGTCGCGCCGTTCGCGTCAGGGGTGCCCGGAAGGGGGGGGGCAGATTTTTTTTTCTCTCGCCGATTGCCACGAAACTTACATATAATCATCCCCATGATATGAAAAATCAACGGTGTGGTTTAAATTTGTCAAAAGTAGCGTCGTTTGAGCCAGGGATGAACGGAAGGGGAGAGGGGCACCAAAATTGATAAAACTAATTTTAGCGCCGATTTCCACCAAATTTATATATATTCTTCTTCATGATACAAGAAATCTAACTGTGCGATTTAACAACGCCAAATTGTTGTTTTTTGATGAGAGATTGGGAGGGGGTGGGCACTAATTTTGATAATAAGTCGCCGATTGCCACCACACTTATACAAAATCACCCCCATGGTATGAGGAGTCTAATGGTGTGGGTTTTATCTGTCAAATGTGGCCTCATTCGAGTCAGGGTTGCATTGAAAGGGACAGGGGCACCAAAATTGATGCACAATTTTTTTAGCGCCAATTTCCACCAAATTGATACACGTTCTTATCCATGATACGAGGAATCTAATCGTGACTTAAAGACGCCATAGTGGTGCTGTTTGTGTGAGAGATGGGGAGGGGAGGGATTGGCACCAAATTTGATAAAATAAATTGTTTAGTCGCCGATTATCACCAAACTTATAAACAATCATCTCCATGATATCAGGAGTGTAATCGTGTGGTTTTAGGATGTCACAAGTGGGGCCATTCGAGTCAGTGGCGTATAGAGATGAGAGGGACACAAAAAAAATTATCTATATGTTTAGTGCCGATTTCCACCAGATTGATACATATTCTTCTCCGTGATACGAGGAATCTTATCGTGTGGTTTAGATACACCAAATTGGTGCCCTATGGGTGAGATATATGGGGACCTTAATTTTGATACGAATTTGTATACTCGCCAATTTTCACCAATTTCATATATATGCATCTCTAATCTCTAATGAGTCTTAGTGTGTGTAGCTTGAGTCCGAAATAGGGACGGGAGGGTCACCAAAACTGATACAAAATATTTTTAGTACCAATTACCATCAAATTCAGACACGTTCTTCTCAAATGATACAAGAAATAAAAGCGTGCTGTCTGTCTGTCTTTTTGTCTGTCTGTGTGCGTTCTATATATAACTTCTCGCGGTACAATCGAATGGCACCAAGGCGTTCTAAGAGGGGTAATTTTTAACAAGGAAGATAATGGTGCGGGTTAAAATTTTCTAAAATGACGCTGTTGGTGGGATGGGAAATTGAAAAAATATGGTGAAATAGTTTTGTCGCTGATTTCCACCAAACGAATACATAATCATCTTCCCAATATGGTGTTGTTCGAGTCAGCGTTGCATCAACAATTGATTTAATAAACCAAATTCCACCAAATTCATACACTTTTTTCTCTAATGATATACCATGAATTAAATCACATTTGGTGTCGTTTGCGTCACGGATGGCGAGCGGATATGCACTATCATTGATAATTCTTGCTATTCGCCGATATCCACATATAAGATATATACAGTCACCAGGCCATCTCCATATCATTTTAAGTAGTTGGGCGTTCACATTTCACAATCCCGACATATGGTGACCCACATAAGTCACTTGAACAATTATATCTTCTTAACAGTCATATTTATATGGGAATGGCAATCAAGGCATTCACACAATGAGCTAGCAAAAATAGATAACTAGAAGAAGCATTAAACGTATATGTATCATTCTATTGAAGAGATACATATATTCGTGCAAACTGAGAGACCTCGAACCGTCAGAGGATTGCATATATATAATAACAACATTTAGTGTGTTCCATTCAATACAGTTTCCACAAAAAGTTACAATTTGTCAACAGACATGGAAGGCCTGTTCAAAAATAGTGGTCACAGTGTGCAGTCAAATATAGTTTCTTCTGATATACAAGAAAATGCAGTTAGTATCACAAGACTTTTCAGGATCCTACTGACATCTGACAAGGGTTTTAGAACAGACTCATCGACTGACATAAACAACTCAAAATCTCGCTCTATGCCTGGCACATGTAGCTGATATATGTGTGAAGCAACATTTCGTTTAAACTAAGAATATTTAGCCAATATATAGCACCATGAACAGATGAGCACCTGGGAATTTCTTTGAAACATCTGTATCTTCGTGGAGATATGATAGCCAGGTGTCCTCGAGATCTTAGTTCAACCCACTAGATTGATTGATACATCTCAATATGTAAAACCCAATTATCATCTTTTATCGAACTAATGTGTTTATGATGTTCATGTATCATATTATAACGTCTAATGTATACGCAGTTGTAAATAAATAAATACTTCATTATTGGTGGAACGGATTAATCGCGATTAGATAAACAGAATGACAATTGACAAGGTGAGCCACTACTTATATTCCATGACTGTAATAATCATGTGTTGTGATGCTATTTGAATATACAATTTATGAGAAAACGTATAACACTTTAAGCAAGAGCATTCTCTATTCCCAACAAATATCCACAGCATACATTAACCTGGGCAACGCCGGGTAACCCTGCTAGTATGTCATAACCCCCTTGGGTGTCTGTACAAGGAATACAGACCGCAGCTGCTTCGCAGCTTTGGTCTATATTCCTTGTACAGACACCCAAGGGGGTTATAACCTATACGTATAGCCCCCTGACCACTTTCTATGACATGGACACAGTAGTTAAGACACGTCGTTGGATGCAGTTCCTTAGTATCTATGGGTTGGTAATGGGCCCTTGGCTGCCCATGTAAATGGGAAATGGTCACCGGTTCCAAAGGGTAGTTCATGGTATCTCAGTCTGAAATATATAGGCCACGTTCATGAACGAGCTCCTATAGACTTGTAAATGGCTCATGACCATGTATTGACATATATGTAGTTATGGCATGGATAGGAAGGAAACACAGTTAGTTCCTACCGTATAGCAACTAGTATGCGGATGCTACCACACCGTGATAGAGTGTTCTGCACGGATGCCATTGTCAAATGTAATGCGAATGTCCGATTCCATGGGGGGGGGGGGGTTCAGGTGGTATCGACATAAATGTGGGTCAATATGTTTACATGTCTCATTAAAATGTATTCCAACAATCGATTGATGGAAGAAACAATAATAAACTCCACTAGGTATGTGATTCTGATAAAACTAACTGAATAGTCTGTCAGTTTAAAGTAGATTTGTCAATGGTAGGTGGTTACCTAGCAACAATGAAACCTCAATACCAATTTGCCACACGAGAATCACACGAGCATGCATCAGCACACAACACAACAACCTTTAGTTATGCATTTGTGTCAATATAAGCATAATATAGCATATTATGAAACAATTATATCATGAAAATTTTCCGAAACTCATACCGTATTATGAAACAGTTATATCAGTTAAATTACCAGAAACTCATACATATGGTATGTTTTCAAAGGTGGATATGTCCATAGCAACCATTAAACCACCGTGAGGTAACGAATGCGGCAACGTTACTGTCATGTTCACACTAGCAACAATTATAATAATTATTTTCAATATACAAATATTATATGACGTAGTTTAATTTGTTAAAACTACCATAATATCAGTCATTTTTCGATGTATGGTATATCCCTAGCAACCGTTACCAGAAATATATAGTAATTTTTAAAGTCGAACCCACACTAACAATAACTATTACAATTGTTTCACCCTAAAATGATAATAACGTAGTTTATATTAGTTTGTCAAAACTACCATAATATCAGTCAGCTCGGCATTTTCCCTAGCAACCGTTACCACCCCTGTAAGTAAGAACTATTGTCATTTTCCAGCCAGATCCACTCTAACAACAACTAATATTATTTTCACCATAAAAATGCTGCATGACGTAGGTTAGATTGTTAAAACTGCCATAATATCAGTCATATTTGTATTTCTTCGATGTGGGATAGTTGCATAGCAACCGTTGCCAAGGAAGGAACTGCCGCAATGTCTACACATCTGAAAATGATTAATAGTGTATAACCTATGTGCCAAGTTTCATAGTGTTATCACCATTTGCACAATTGTTACGCCAAACGCCAGGACTATTATGTGGTATTTTTGCCTTTCAGACACTCAAAGCCATGGCGTACTTTTTAGGGGGTAGTGTTATGTTTCCGGCTATAAAATCTTAATGGTGGTGATGGATCGATATATCTTATCACTTTACTTTTCTGAATTAACCACTGTTCTAGTATAATGGTTCATATTTTAGCTCATTGTCGTCTGAATATCTTTACTCGCCCTCTTTTGTTATGAAATTTTTTTGAATCACCATGCGATTTATATGCCGGCAATAAATGTTATCACAATTATGGAATATCGACTCTTAGTAAGCTCTAGTATCAATTACACATATCTATCGACACTTGCTCCATGATGGATGGGTATGTGTGAAGATTGAGTCCATAAATTAGCCTACATATGACTGCATTCGCATATGGTCTAATGGAATTTCGTCACAATTTGCACCATTACGAAAAACCATGATATCTCAAAAAGTTCAACGCGGATTCTAGGAGACTTTTGCCAAGTTGTTCATAAACATGTTCTTATTAATCCATGAACAATTCAGCTTTCCCCTATTTTTTGCCGTAGTGAAAGTTAATGTGCCTGGACTATGTTTGATGGCAACTTTTTCGGTTCTCGCTTTGTCGATCAACTTTTTTGATGTCATATACCTTTGTCTCTGTTTACCTTGTTGCCAATTATGATGAAATGTATGCATGGGTAATCTGTGTTTTTATCTCGCGACCATTTTTCCAATCGTATACCAACATCATCTGCATTAGGATTCGGATCAAACTCTGGAAAATCTGGAATTATGCTTGCCATTTCTATATATTTTAATCCTTGTCACTATTGTGATGTACTAGATATGGTTTAGAGACGATTTATAACCGAACACGTTTGATCATAAGACATATAAAAGTATGACACATCCGGATAGTTACCGGAACGAAATAAAGGATAACACTAAAATACGTATTGCATTGAATAGTGTAACTATACCCATCTTATCTTATAATGCGTTTTCTCGTTTCACGGTAACTTCCACCGCAATGGCCGCGGTTGAGAATTTAGACCAATTTCACGGGTGCTTTTCCCGTAAATTTTACGGGACTCTCTGATGGTATATATAGACAATAACTGTTGCAATGTGTCGACTGCAATGGGCTGATGTTTGTGAACTTATTATACGCTGTACATGTGTTAGCAGACAACATCGGCATTGATGAAAATAAAATAGAAGGATCGTCCCACTCACATCGCGAAAATTTCTCGTACTAAAATAATAGTCATGGTTCTCTATAGCATATTACCTCTTTGTTTCTGTATATTGTAATGTTTTCCAAATCCGCCATTTTATCTCAACGCAAGAACACATAGTTCCTGATCGTGACAATTTAGCCTTATTTAGCCTTGAAACTTATAATTGGTTTAAAATAGTTCCGGTGAAAGACGGCGAATAATTCGTTCTTGTAAGAAGTGATTATTAATTTATTGATTTGAATTTTTAAAGGCCGGTGTAATTTTTTTTCATTTTCATTATTTAAAATAACATTAAACGGAACCGACTCAGCTTCTAATTTCAGCACGGCAACCGCTTAGTGTTTGCATAAGCGGACGAGGTCTCCGGTGCAAGTTCAGCAAGTTAAATTAATACAACATGAGAATCGATCTCAATTTGCAGGATATCAGAAGATCAATACAATTTGCGTGGTCTATTAACCATTTCTACAATGAATGGATTCTCCCGTTCAGTTATAACATAATACATTGGAACAGTTGGAAGTGTCTAGTATTCATTTGTTCATGTAATTAAAGCAGAGGACGTGCAGAAAACAACATATATTACAATAGCAGAATGAGTCATATTCATTGGTGGCACATGTTGAGATAATAAATTCAACAAAACAAAATATGGTAGTTTGTTGAACCTATTGAAGATACGGGCGGCGTTGGCGGTGGGTATGTTGTTAAAATATGCACCTCCGTCAAAACCCGCCATACACAGAAATAATAGTAAAATATAGACAGACCTTGTTCTTATACCAATCAGAAATATGGCATAAACAGTATGTTATTGTCAAATGTTTTTCCTTTGTTATATAAACAAAAGCAAAAAACGTTACGGAATCTGTCTTTTGTTTAGATCCGGTTATCGTAAACATAAAGAGCGGTATTTGTTACTGTTTTCCTGATATGGAAATAATAAAGAGCGTTTATATCATTTGTGTGTGATTGACCAATAGAATTGCGCTGTGTTATGTAAACAGAATTTAAGCAAAACTTCTGTAACACGAGCAGGCTCTTGTTTACGTACACCGTCGTACGTCTTGACGACAATATTCTATGTACGCGCTGATTATGTTTGGCATAAGAACAAAACTATATATATATTTTAATATTCCTCCTGTTGATGGCGATTTGAACAAATATGAATATTTCTGCAACGAACGCCACCCGTGCCTTTAACTGAACGTGTCCTAAGGGAACTAATCGTCAATGACTATTTTATATAGGAAGGAATAAACGGACTGCCCCAGTTGAATTCACGAAGCACATTCATGATATCGGCATGTGATGTGTGGTTGAGTCAAGTCGAAAACCCATATATGTTAACGTTCGTTGCGATATACAAGTATGTATGAACATATAACTCCAGTTCTCAAGCAATTACACTGGCTGCCAGTGGAGTATCGAATCATGTTCAAAATTATTTTGCTTGTATTCAAATCTCGTAATAACATGTCACCATTGTATATACAGGATATGATCAAAGACAGAAATGTCTGTACATATGGATTACGATCTGATAGTAGTATGCTTTTGTACATTCCTTTCAACAAACAGAAAACGTTTGGCGATAGGGCATTTTCATTTGCAGGTCCACATCTTTGGAATAGCATTCCACCTCACTTAAAAATATTCACTGATTTAAATAAGTTTAAGACCGGCCTCAAAACATATCTCTTTGATGTAGCATTTAATTCCTAGATATATGTGCATGTACATGTATTATGCTGATTAGGCAATGAGCTCGATGTAATGTAAAGCGCCGTTGAATATGTACTCATAATATTGAGCGCTATACAAATTAATGATTGTATTGTATTGTATATTGTATTGTATATAATTATATGGCTTATATATTATAATCGCACATTCCATCGTTATACATGTACAACATTGGTTAGACTAGGCCGTGATATGATCTAACGCCGCCATGGGCGAAATAGGTCCCATTCTCAAATATTAACCAGATTTAGACACACGTGCGTCTAACTTCAAACGTGTGTTACCATTGTCAATAGAAAATAAGCCAGCACATGGACGCGTACCAATTACATAGTTTGGCATAATGTAGCGCACACAACAGACCAATAATGGTCCTGATTTATTTCAGACTGACATTCACTTGGCCTTGTGTGTCGGTGACAAAACCGAGAAAGTCTCCGCTATTACAGATGCGCGGACGTGGCGACTGGGGTGGAGGTTGGGGTGTACCACCCCTTCCACAACTTTTGTCAAAATGTTCAACAGTTAGACATGTCATACATGACACAACACTGGTTGGAAATTTTACACCACAAATGGGTTCTCATATCCAACCAGTAATTAGTGCGGAGAATGTTGTTTTTGGACAAACAGTGGCATATATTTCTACTTGGTCTGAAATGGCCATCAATTGGAAATTTATCAGACTTCAGGGGGATGTCCGGTTGGAAATTTCAGTTTCCAACCTGCTTTTCCAAAGTACCAGTTGGAATGTTCAACTGGTATTACACGAAGATGGGTAATTGGTCTGTTTCTGTGCGGTTGCTGTTGGGAATTTCAAGGTGGACACCACAACAGAGACCCTGTGGTCCCTAGATGAACACAATGTGTTGCTATAGTGTACACATCCCCGAAACGCGGCGACAGTGTGGGGATATCTCACACCCTACAATCTAGAAGAAATTGGACATTTATAAATGGGAGCTAGGTAGGGTGGTCAAATAGATATTGAAAATAATATCTTGCTCAAAGTAGATATTTTTACGAAAAGTAATCCAAATTGACAACACACCGTCATTCTTATATATTAATTAAATGTGTACAATGACTCTTGCTGGTGAAATCATGTGTTAGTTTATCGTCGATATTTGCGTCCCGAATCGAGATATATATATTTACAATTGAACGTAGTTCAGAAAAATGTTTCTATGGAGTGGTACATGTACGGTCGATTTCTTTGAAATTTTCGGCGATGTTAATAGAATGCTACATTCCACAGTTTGGCATAGCGCCTGAGTACTAACTTATCAATTTCACGCACCTGAATAAGTCCATAATATATCTTTAATTGCGAATAAACATACTTTCGGCAACAATGCTGAAATGTTATACTCACAAGACGTTTAGTGTGGTCGTGGTACGCAAAAAAAGGGGTTGACCCAGAAGAAATTGGTAAAGAAGCGATCTCGGTGTCGTTCAAAGCGGTAGAATCTCTGCTACAACATATCCAAAATCCGCTAAAATCCGCTTTGGGCAAAATCCAGGATCCAAGATGTCGTCCAACATGGCCGCCTTTAGTCAAAAGAGATTCTGACTGAGATTAATTCGACATAATGAGAACAAATGTTGCCATATTTATACAAATGTAAACATTTTTGCGAAGTTAAAGTATTATGCCACATATCTATAGAAAAAATGGAACCCCTCGCCCCAGATGGCTGCCAAAAACTCGAAAATTTGAAGTTTTTGCCTAATATCTTAAAGATCAATTCCTGTTTTTTTATAATGGTTCAGACTGGCGACATTGATTAGTCATATTCATGTTAATTCAGCATTGGAGCAATGAAAGATACCATAAATGGGGTCCCAGACTCATCTACACCCTCAAAAATTTGATTTTACAGAACGCGGTATAAAATTCCACAAAAATCGCCATTGGGATTCCAGTCATATATCAACAAGTAATGGACAGAAATGTACAATGTAAGTTGGGCATACCATTATCTATAAATACTCCAATTCAATGAAACCCAAATTGGCGCTTTGTCTTAAAATGGCTGCCAAAATGGCGGTCAAAATATGGAAAATGGCAGATATTTAGAATGGTCGTCAGAGGGTTAGACCCAGAAGGAATTGGTAAATAAGCGGTTTTGTTGTCATTCGACGCGGGAGAATCTCGTGTATAACATATCCAAAATCCGCTAAAATCCGCTTTGGGGAAAATACAGAATTCAAGATGGCGTCCAACATGGTCGCCAATAATAATGGAAATGGCAAATATGTAGTTATTCACGAAAACGCCAATTCGGCCCCAATACACATCATTGATTGAAATCAATGTTTTTTGTGGGTATGAGTAGCCAATCACGATTCAAAATGCTAAGATGGCTACCAAAATGGCCACTGAAATTTTTCGAAATTTAAGTTCTGCTCAGAGGAAAGCCGAAACAACACTTCGGTTGTGAGCTAATGATGACAGACCTATTAAACATGTTGCCAATAATCTACTACCACAATCTGTCAGCCCGTAATGTTCCAACTAAGCAGTATCTACTGCAGGATCCAACACGATGTCCACTTATTATGAGAGACTATCTGGAAATTAATTAAAATGAAATTAAATTGCTACGAATCTGGATTATTTGAAAACACAGTGTCAATATTTCTACTTATAACGACTATTCGGAACATCAAATATATGGGCATCGGTGGTCTAGTCCGGAAGCATCAGGCTATAATGGGTTTTCCAGTGATGGCGAAAGTGAAAAGGACAGCAGGGAAAAGCGAATAATCTGGGGTTTACTTGATTGGTGGGCAAGTTGGTTATCGGAGCTGGGGAGTTTCAAAGTAAAATTATTTTCTTCAATATCAAGAGGAGAAATGAAAATTCGCACGTTCATTGTATGTACCCTTCACTCTCCATGTGACAATTCCCTGTCATGCGATTGTGGGTGTTTACATGTGGATAGAAACATTCTGGTAAATATATAGACGCACCGATATCTTCTACACATTTAGTGAATTTCATCAATGATATGTAGACACAATGTGCGCCACGGCTGGATCTGACCCGTAGGCGTAAAGGTATCAACCATTTAGCTTGATGAACTAGTATTTCAAGGTTGTCATTGGATAGAAATGCCACATGAACATGGTGATTAACAATATGTTTGTCTAAGAAATGTGAACAATGAACATGTTATTTTCCGGATGCTAGACAATCAAACTGCCACATAAGGCGTTCATCCATGCTCATCAGAGCACGAAATATGTGCAAATTAATGACACGAAAACTATTTCATGCGGACGACGTACTATAGACCTACATCCAACGTCATTTCCTATTAACTTTTATTGTTTGTACGGACGGTTTCGAGGTTTGAACATCCCGCTTGTCCAAGAAAACCTCCACATACTTACGGAATCGGTGTGTAAACAATGTATGGGGATAGTTTCTTCAGACATATATGTATTTGGCACACGTATGTTCTAGAACATAAGAGATCACCATTTACCGGAAAGTTGATATCTGGGAAGAGATCAGATTAAAACTACTTTTCTTACATATCGAAATGGGGAATCCATGTGCTACATTTAGTTCCAGCTTGAAACTTGAAAATGATGGCCGAGCCCGAATAGTTAATATTTCGTCGCATCAGTGCTATAATGTAACCCACATTTTCAACTTTCCGAGAAAATGAAGGTTGAAGTTTTTAGACAACATTTCTCCTAATTTTGACAAAGCATGACGTATTGTTGTAATCATCCCAATGAAAACTGACATTAGCTGTTCATTGAACCACATATTGTTTTCTGTTTACTCCCTCGTTTTCTTTTAAAAAGCAATAGCTTGTTTGGAGATATGACATTTTGCGTATGCCAGGGACGATTCGTTTCCGTGCTATAACGAAGTTGTGCTAATAAATGCAGATTAAGCTAAATATGGTGGCAATCGCATGTGTCTATGAACTAAAAAGTGCCTATTCTACACTATGAAAATTCACCCATGTGCATAATCATACAGAAATGTGTGGAACAATCACAAAATTAAAATCACCAAATGATCACGTGACTAACATGGAGATACTACCATATAGCACACATTTTAGAATTCACAAACACAAAACAGAAGTCACGTGGACAACCTGAAGCGTCCGATTGGCTGCTGTTGGACATACGACTTCATAGCACGAATAATTATAAAGATCGCTGGAGATACGACATTTGCTTCACTGGTTTGTGCGAATATTTGTCATCCAATGCAAAGACAGTTTGGCCCATCGGATTGGATTTTTTTCTCACGATTCGAATGGTATCAAATACTCATTTCCCGCCATAATGGAGTTACGACATTATAGCACTGATGCGTCGAGATTTTGTCAACCCGCGGGAAGCCACCAAAAGATTGAAAATAAATAGTTTTGATGTATATGAGCCACATACATGTATATTAGCCAACTATCAACTGCATCCACCATTCACAACTTCCATTATATGATAAGCTGGGCAGAGTCTACCATTTTCGTTTTGGAAGGCATATTAGATAAAATTTATTGTTTCTTTTGGTCTATTTGAGATGGAATGTTCACAAATAAAAGAAGCGCACATTCGTTATAACTTATTAGTGAAGGACCGGAGTAAACTATGATCCAATCGATTAGACATGTCATTGCTGGAATGATCAGTTGACACGATCATTGAAAGAATATACCCATTGTGTCCCAGTTCATAGAGCAACAAGTGATAAACAGAAGTGATAGAAAATAGTATATTTCACATCGGGTGGCCATTTTGGCAGCCATTTTTGGTACTGATTATTAAGTTTTTACATAGAGCTAGCATAATGGCACCATAAAGAGGTATACATTCGTATTTATTTAGTCAATTTTATTCGTCAACCACTACTTATAATGGATTGAATGACACTGTGATCAATATCCGCCATTTTCCATATTTTGACCGCCATTTTGGCAGCCATTTTGAGACAAAGCTCCAATTATGGTTTCATTGAATTGGAGTATTCATAGATATTGGTATGCCCAACTTACATTGTACAGTTCTGTCCATTTCGTGTTGATATATGACTGGAATTTTAAAACGCGTTCTGTAAAATCGACTTTTTAGGGTGTAGATGAGGACCCCATTTATGGTATTTTTCATTGCTCCAATGCTGAATTAACATGAATATGACTAATCAATGTCGCCAGTCTGAACCATTATCAAAAAACAGGAATTGATCTTTAAGATATTAGGCAAAAACTTCAAATGTTCGAGTTTAGGCAGCCATTTTGGCGGCCATCTGGGACGAGAGGTTCCATGTTTTGCCATAAACAGGTGGCACAATATTTTACCTTTGCAAAAATGTATACATTTGTATACATATGACAACATTTGTTCTCACTATAATCGAATTAATCTCAGAGTATTTTTTGACTAACGGCAGCCATGTTGGACCCTGAATTTTGCCCAAAGCGGATTTTAGCGGATTTTGGATATGTTATACACGAGATTCTACCGCATCGAATGACAGCAAACCCGCTTCTTTACCAATTTGTTCTGGGTCTAACCCTCCGACGACCACACTAGTTATGATGTAACAGTTACGCCCATATATGCATGGATGTACCAGGTACTAGTAATCACATATACCACATGCAAGTAAAGTGTATTATAGCTGTATCAATATTAATCAATTACAATATTATTGTCTTCTTGTTCTATTCACATGTGGGATGGATCTATTTAAAGAATGTTAAGCATAGTTACAAGGGTGAATGCGATTCGTATAGCACAAACACCACTGACATATCCTGTAGTTTAGTTCCACATGAGCAGACCCCTCATCTAGTAAAATGTTTCTCGTCGGTATCAGTGGGCATATTGCGTGTCCTGTGTTCTGACGCACAGCAATTACCTATTCCCTTTTTTTTGTACAAATATTAGTTCCACATGAGCAGACCGACCCTCTCTGGCTGCTGCGGTGCTAATTTTATTACCCTTCTTGAACATTCGACTAACTTTCTGTGAGATCAGTAAATTCCACAATCCTTGTTACGACCATGTTACGAGCAAGGCGTGGGAAGATCTTGAGTAAATAACAATATATATCTGAGGTGTGCCGAAATATTGCGGATGGGGTGATAATAATGTATTTATTTCTATTATATTAGGGGTGCAAATACAATATCTTGTTCCTATCATCGTGAATCCTTGTCTCAATGATAATGTGATGAATTAATAATAATGTGTAAACGGTCTTCTATCTTCAGTTTCAATGGGAACAGAAATTTTCGTGAATCGATATATCCTCTATCATGTGAGAACCACTTTAATGAGAAATTATGCAGTTGCCCCTACACAATATTTACAAAATTATACAACTCAATATGTTGGCGCCAATTAAAAATGTCCGAAGTGATTCGTTCGTTTTAGGAATATCCCTCGTGTATATTGGTATAGCATCTTTATTTATACTTTCATCCATCTTGCCGCTTTTTCCACACGTGGATCGATTTCCATTGGGAGTGCGGACCGATATTTCTTATCAATATTTTGTTGCTTCAGTAATGTATTGCTCTAGAATAGGCTATATTTAAGATATATCTGAAGTTTCACCATAAATCTTCGGCTATCGAAGTTGCGCATTGAAGTGAAATCTATATCAGAATCGTCTGAGGGCCGAATACGACTCTGTGACAAAACTAATTTGAACCGACATCGAACGAAACGTAGCAGCTCTGCCGTGCTGTCGGGGGAATCAGAGTACGTATAATGTATAAATGAATTCAGATCTTGAGTGCATGTAATGGCATGGGTGCCCTATTTGAACTCCTCTGGACGACGGTCATTTGGATCGGGGTAGGGTGAGTGAGTGAATATTTAGATTGGCTTGTGGCCACCCTACAACACCCCCTGTTTGACATAAATCGGTCAAGGGTCGAGAAATGAAATGGGTGCCCTATTTGAACCCATCTGGACGGCAGCCATTTTGGATCGGGCTGGGTGAGTGAGGTGAATATTTAGATTGGCTTGGGGCCACCATACAACACCCTTGGTCGAGAAATGGCATGGGTGCCCTATTGGAACTCCTCTGGACGGCGGAAATTTTGGATCCGGGTGGGGTGTGTGGGGTCTGTGGAATGAGTGCCTTTGGGGGCCACCCAACACCAACCTCTGTTTTACCTAAATATATATATATATTTTTTTTTTCGAAAAAAGGAATAAGGAATGGGAATCACCTTCGTCATACGAGCTTCCAAATTTTGTTTACGTAAATTGGAAGGATGTATACAATAGGTTGACAAATACACACAATATTGAAATATTGAAATACCGGCTTCATATGCTTGGAACAATACATGCCATCGTCACAGCCATTTTCCAGCTGTTTTCATTTTTTTTGCACAGCAGTGAAATAAACACTCTTTATTTCTACCATATCAGGATTAGAGTAAGACGGAACGCTCTTTTTTGTTTCACATAGCTGCTATTTGTTTGGGACACGAACACCATGTTCAACGTTTTATTGTGTTTACTTCAACGTGTCTTTCTCGGACATATACATGTAGCAATAAAGAACATTTATTTCTCTTCTGTGCACAAAAATAAAATGAAAACAGCTGGAAAGTGGCTGTGATCATTGTAAATATTTTTCAGAACTTATGAAGCCGGTGGTATATATACATATCAATATTTCGTGTCATCCCATCCTGTACCTCCTTCCAAATTACATACATGTATACACAACATTTGGAAGTTCAAAGGAGCCATGTCCGTTTAACTGCGGTTTTGACGACTTGTTTAGCTGTTTCCGTTGAACATCTGTTATTGTTTTCTAGAGCAAATCAAACTGCACATTCCAAGCATATAAAACTGGCTTGAACTGAAGTGGTATTTCAATACTCAGCACCGCTACGTCGTGTAAAATTCAATTTTATACGACTCGGTTCGTTTGAGATGTGATTGCCGGACTCTTTTAAATTAGCGCTCACGTAAGTCATCCCGCCAACTGATTAATGCGCGTGCCAATTTTTAAAAAGAAGTTACTTTTCCATAATGCACGGCTCAATTCCCAACAAACATGCATGTTAATTGCGATGCCAGTCACTAGAGTAATGGACTTCCTGGTACTCAGTTATATTTGACATGAAGATTATATTTGCATTAATAAGCAAAATATTAGCATTCAGTCTTGTGATCGTAACTGGGATTCCAACTTAATGTTATTAGATTTAGTTTGTTTTGAGAAATAATTTGTTTTCTTTTCTTTACATATCATCAGATTTCTACTAACTTACAAATTACCTGCCTTTGGAATTCGGCAATGTGGGACCAACGACGGGTCAGTCTATACCGTGCTCATCAGACACTTAATACGCGCACGATTAGACAGCGAAAGATACTTGATCGGGGTTCACGATTAGACAGCAATTGATATTCGCTGTCTGAATGCACTTCTTCAAACATCTCCGTGATTTCGTGAATAATCCTAGCCTCAATCCTAACCTCGCGTGCCACGTGTTATTGGGATCTAATACCAGTCACTATCTAATCGTGAACACTGATTAAGTATCTTTCGCTATCCAATCGTGTGCGTGTTGGCTGCATCTGACCACCATGACTCATCAATAAAAAAAAAAAAAACTCACACATGATGAGAGATTATGCTCAAATTGATGTCCCAGACAAAGGAATGATGTGTGGATTGCGTATCTCGGCAAGTTTGCCAGTAGTATATATAATAGGGATTCGGTGGGTTCTCCATGCATGCAGATTGAGGCTTGATTCAAGTGAACTTAGCCATCAGTGCGGAGTTTTCCCCTCCACAAAACGAACATGTAACAATTATGACAACAGCTGGTGACATCAACGTAAAACACCTGTCACATTTAAGCACTGTATTGTAGAGCTGATTTTGGTCTTGAAAGAATGTTGAATCGTTCTAGGGAATTAACTATAATTTATTATCGACAAACAAAACGAACAAACAGTGAATATATGGAATTCCAATGCATAAAACGTAGTCCATGATGCAGTCGGAAGTCCATGCTGTTGTGTGAACAATTTGGGAATCGGAATCCGTATTTCCCCGCTTGTGTTTTTTATATCAATATAGAGCTGTTGCGTTCAACCAGACCCTCAGGGGGCGTGATATCAGCGAATCATGATCATATAAGCATGTCCAACATATGATCAGATTTCTTAACATGTAAGATCTAAGAATCTATGAATGCGTACATACTACACAATGAGGAGCTCTAATTCCTAGCAATTATATTCGAAATGCATTAACCGAGTGCACTAAATACGATTCGAGCGCGGCTCGAATCTAATTTAGTGGACGAGGTTAATAAAATTGCAACGAATTTGATATCTGTTTGATCACATAATTACATTACAAGGGAAAACGATCTCGAAACGGCCGGGGTTAAACAAAATTAAAATTGATTTCCTTATCACAACAAAAAAGGAAGTAAATTTAAGATGCCTTGAAGAAAAAAATAATTCCATTTTAAATGTGTCTTTTCGTGTTCACAAATTGTTCAACCACTCTTATCGTCCAGGTTTGTCCCAACAACACTAAATAACCCGACACAAATCAAATACTATAATTATATTCTAATTCGCATAATAATAAAGTTCCGGCATTGACATCGACATCATTCACTAAGATCGCACCTCACTGCGCGCGCCGATAATACACGTGTGTCCTACTAAAAAATATGAGGCCGGGTTTAGGGGCTAATTGTGTGATAAAACAAGATCACCATCACACGATGCATATCTGTTTTATCTGTATATTATCGCGTGTTTGTTTCAGGCATCGCGCTTCGTAATATTTGATAACATGGAACAGCTCTGTGTCGCAATAACCTGATTGCTGATTGTATCATCAGTCAGAGACTGCTATCTGGTTGCATCCCGTAATCCGATGATGTTAGCGCTAAACTTCTGCTCCGACCTTAGCGTGCGCGACCTGGTAAAGTTTATGTAGGGTACATTGCTGTCCTTAAAGGGACACACGGTACTCGCAGTGGGAAAATGTTTAAAAAAAACAAAATATATGTAAATACACCATAACTAAGAAGAACATGGCCATGGAACAACAGATAAAAGTTGATCTTATATTCATTCTTCTTATTTCTCAAATAACGGATTTCGCGTGTGGAAAACAATGACATGTAAACAAAAAAAATCTTTTACAATGAGTTGTCAAAAACATCGCTAATCGTGTAGTAAGTTCAAATAATTTAGTCTGAATATGATTTTAAGAATATTGTTCGATGCCTTGACCTTTATCCAATGTTACCCTCAAGTTTGTATTAGACCACTTCACCTGTCATGTCTGTGTTCGTATCACGTGTTTTGTTTACTTTGTCTTTCTTTTCTATCTTTCCATCTCCTCGCCCAAACTAGTGGAAATTGCTGTGGAAATCGCAGACGACATCGTACGTCCAATGTTATTACGCGCCTCCACACCCGTCATCGGTCAGAAACTTCAGTCTGCTGATAATTAACTTTTGTTCTGATGAGTCCATTACATAATCACAGATGTCGGGTGGTTCTATGGCCGCGCGAGTCGAGCTCTGAAACGAAACCGCTACGATAAATTGGCATAAAAAATTCTGATTACTTGCGTAAACTTGCTATTGAAAAAGTTAAATTAACACAAATCATTATTCTTATTCACATCCTCTTATTGGCCTATTCACACTCGATGTGTTTTTACCATAATATAAACTCGTCTTCCAATATTAAACACTCGCAGTGGACATGTATACCCACGGTGCATGTTGCAAACTGGCTACGTAAACTTTTAATTATCAGCGTAAATGTACATGTAGCCCCAGGTCCGGCTAACGATACAATTAACAGGAATATAAGTGTGATGCATCTGAATGTCCAGAGTCTAGTCCCAAAGCTCGACATACTGAAAACTGAAATGGGTAGTTTTGACATATGTGGCTTCACGGAAATTTGGTTGAGTTGCACCGCTACCGACGATGATTTATTTGTAGACGAATTTCATACCCCCGAACATAAAGATAGAGGAAGTCGAGGTGGTGGGGAGTTGTTTATATAAAAAATAATTTAACGTACAGACGTCGACACGATTTGGAATTCACGAACCTGGAATGCATTTGGATTGAAATTTCACCCGCGACCTCTAAAATTATCATCGGTGTCTTGTACAGACCACCATACATTGACTGTTGGGACTCAATCGCAGAAAATTTAGACACAGTACTTGACACTAAACATCATCATATAATATGCACGGGCGACCTCAATGATAATCAATTCCAGTCATCCAAATGGATACGCGACAGCACAAACTTCACGGAATACTCAGAGACCTTAGTAGACGTTATTTTAACAAATGAAGAACTAATACCCCCAAACTAGTGGTACGTTAGACCCCTTCTTTGGGGAATATATACGTTATCACGTCCCAATATATGCCATTTTTAACATTCATGAATAGCGAACACAGAAAAAAACTATCATCCGTCACATTTTTAACTATGAACAAGCAGACTTTATTGGATTGGATCGAGCAATATCAGGCATGGATTGGAATATATTCTTTAATACGATGCAGATTGAAGACATGACACACACATTTACGTACTTCCTCCAAGACAAAATAAATGAATATGTTACCAACAAAACCATTCGCTACAGGAAAAATGAACCCCAGTGGCTCACTTTGAAAATTAAATATTCAATAAAACAACGCAGGCGGGTTTATGACAAAGCAAAACTGACCAATGGCACACGACAATGGGATAACTACCGTAGCAAGAGAAATGAAGTTATCTCCGAGGTACGAAAAGCAAAGTTAGACCATATATCGAAAGCGCAAAATATTCTTAACGACCCCAAACAACAGCCACTAACTGGTGGAAAACATTTAACAAGCTCGCTAAACGAACACTTGAGCAAACTATGCCCCCCTTAGAGCTTGATGGGGAAATCTACACCACGGACATAGATAAATCTATAATCCTAAATGATTATTTTTGTTCCATATCTACACTGGACGATTCCAATGCTCAAATACCCACTCTTATGCCCATAACAGATGCAAATATTGATCACACAGCTGTCAATGAAGGCGATATACAAGACATACTTTCACATCTCCAAACAGACAAATCTAGCGGTCATGATGATATTAGCCCTAGAGTCCTGAAAAACTGTCCTAGTCTCAGTCGACCATTATTAATCCTGTTTTAATCTACATTAACGACCTTGTCTGTGAAATTAGCAGTGGAATACGCCTATTCGCAGATGATACTTCGATATTTCTACCCGTTACTGACCCAAACGAAGCTGCCGATTTACTCCAAACTGACATAAATAAACTACACTCTTGGTCCAAGAAATGGTTGGTAAACTTCAATACTAACAAAACTGAAACTATGATTATTACTCGAAAAACAAATCTAATATCCCACCCTAACCTATTAATGGATAAAGGCCCCTTAACCGTCGTTCACCAACATAAGCATCTTGGAATAATACTCAATGATGAAGCCAAATGGGGCCCTCATATTGATTACATTATAAAAACTGCCTGGCAAAAGATATCCATTCTTCGGAAACAAAAGTATGTACTAAACAGGTAATCACTCGAAAAATGTTATTTCACGTTAGTACGGCCATGTCTGGAATATGCCAGTATTGTATGGGCAAACTGTATATAGTACCGCCACTGATTCAGATAGATTAGTGACTATACGAGCTGCTTCTATAGTTGGATGCGTTCAGACATATATAGATCTGTTAGTAATGATAAATTATTGGAAGAAATCGAATGGGAACAACTGAAAGCCAAGCTATTTCTTTTCCACAAAATGATTAAAGGAACCGTGCCACAATACCTAAAGAATATCGCCCCTTCCCGAGTATTTGAAACCTCGGACAAAGAAACCCGAAATGCAAATGATTTCCGTTTACCGAAATATATTTACATACTAAGTGTGATCATCACTAAATCCAGCATTCCGATTAGTCGGCGCCCACGTGGCTAGTTGCAATTATTTCTCGGTGAACTGCAGCCTCATAATTACATCGACTCGTCATCAGTTTCGGAAAGAAGAACGCGTAATGTTTTGGGCGCATTTGGACTCGCGCAGGATTGACTTAATACATCATCGGGTTTCAATATAAAGAGAAATTGTTCCTTTTAACTTTTGCCAAAGGTGCTATGGGATATTTTGGGCTTGTTTTGTCACCATACACTTTTCGATTTAAATACATTTACAAAAGTGGCTTTTTCGCTAAATGTATATAAATATAAGGATTAACTGTCATGTGGACTGTTTTTATGGAGATATAACCGTGAGGTAAGTGGTCATAACTAGTATGTAAAACCCTTCGGGTTTTACACAAGTTATAACCACTTATCTCACGATAACATCTCCATAAAAAACAGTCCACATGACAGTTAATCCTTATATAACAGTGAGTCTCATCGCAAATCATTTGTCCTACCAACGGCAAGAAACTGGAACACACTTGGTCCAAACTTGCAAAATAAAGAAGATCCACATGATTTATGCAATTGATAAACTCAAATATAATCCCGAAAAAACCTTGGTTTTCCTTCTGTTACGCGCGAAGTGCTCAGATTCAACATTCACGACTAAGAGCTAGATGCAGTGATTTAAATGCCCACACACTGGAAAACCATATATACGACACAAACCTCTGTATGTGTGGTCAGATCGAGGATTGCGAACACTTCATATTTCAATGCCCACATTTTATATTAGCTCGTCAAATTCTTTTAGAGAATATACCTGATTTTGTTAACATTACAACAAACCTATTCCTAAATGGAGATGTCACTTTAAATAAACACATAAATCTGCAAATTTTTGAAAAGTTCCATAAGTACACCCTCAGAACAAGACGTTTCCCTTAAGTTTTCCGCAATTTTTCCCGTGATCTCGACTCCGGTACATTTCACTATGCGTTGGTTACACCGGTGACGTATCCTTAAAATCTTTAATTAAAAAATATGCATTATTCCTCTTCCTACTCCTCATCTTCCTACTCTCTCTCTCTCTCTCTCTCTCTCTCTTTCGTTCTCGCCCCCCCCCCCATATCTCTCTCGCTCTCTCTCTCTCTGTCTCTCTCTCTGTTTCTCTTCCTCGCTTTTCCTCTCCTCCGCCGCAGTTCCTTATAACCCATCGTATACTCTTCACACCTCCTAACGTCACATCTACCTATCATACAATTTCAATACGTTATAACAAACATATAATCAATCAGCCACTAAATACCCAATCAAATAGCAACGACCAGATACAAGATATTGGTCCCACGCTGTCTGAGTGAGGTATTCATGAGACGGCATGTCACCAATATCTTGTATACATATCACCATTTTAAGAATATTGGGTATTATCTTTCTAAGTGGGCGGAACGACCACAACAAGCTTATATAGCTCACTGTCGTCTCCGTTTTCAACCGATATAACATGCCTGCAAATCTCCGATAACATACACCAAAATTTTGTATGTCAACTATACTATTAATTTGTTATGTTTTATGTATCTGTATGTATTGTCTTTGTATTGGAATAAAGTATGTTTAAACGAAAAAAAGTTTGTATTATACTTCGGTATAATGTTGGACTAATTGGAATTATATTGGCAATTCCACTGCATAACATCAATGTTAGCATAACAATAGGTTTGACATGCGACATCTCATTATTGGAGAGTAATTTACAATGAAATTAGAACAAAGAGAATCTATTTTCTATATGTGTATGTTTATGATAGTTATTTTACAGACTTGTTATATTATTTCGCATGAATTCACTTCGAATGACTGAGTCTCGTTAACTATTTCGTGATATTCATGACGGGGGCTGCATTAAAGATCGTGTGCCAGTGCATTATCTTATACATGAAAGTCTCCCATAGGGAACCTGTCATATATAAGAGAATGCACTGGTTTACAAGGTCAAGTTAAATATTGTTAAACAAATGTATTCTCTTAAATATTTGAGCCTCCCTGTGCGACACTCGTATGTATAAGAGAATGCATTGGCACAGTGTTTTCACGAACTTTCAGGAAGCTCCAGTCATTGAAGGGTTAAAGCGGTCATAATGTTCGGCATTAAATTTAACCTTGAAAACGTGGCTTGCTTTTATGTAGTCGTCCTAGTCATGATATGGCCTATACATAGGGATAACACGATTAAAACCAAACGATTAAAACTAAACTAAGAAATCTTAAGTCCTTGCATCGAAATACGTCGAAAATTCACGAATTACTTATATAGTATAATATTAAGCAATTATTTCATATGTCTTTTGGGAACAGACAAAATTGTTGTCCCGAGGTATCAGGAATGAATATCGAACTGTTGCCCAAGGCCGAAGGCCGAGGGCAACATTTCGATAGTCATTCCTGATAACGAGGGACAACAATTTTACCTGTTCCCAAAAGACAAATGCAATAATTGCTTTGTTACCCAACACATTTACTTGTATATAATCAGGTCATTGCTAATTAATCACACTCTTTAATAGTGTTATTTCGAATTATGAGAACTAACTGGTATATACCGCGTGACAGTGACAATGCGGAAATCCGGTATAATTAAAAAACGAAATCGGAAATTTCCGGAAATAGCCGAAACGTCACGGAAATTGCAAACCATGTAACAGTTCGTTCGGGCCAGTCAACAGTTCGCTCGGAGCCAGTCAACGGTTCGCTCGGGTCGGGCAACAGTTCACTCGTGACGTCACGAAAACTGACCGTGATTGCAAACCTGGCAACAGTTCATTCAGGGCGGGCAACAGTTCGTTGTGGCGTTACGAACGCAAATTTGGGGTTAACCAGTTAATTATATCTCCCAATGATTTACGAAGTAAAACTCTACTATTGGGTAACAAATGATTATGAAGAACTTACTGACATGATAGTATAGTATCGCTCCATGACGACAATGTGGTACCTTTGAAATCAGCATGTGACAACGAAGAGCGTTAGATTTTCGATTTTTCCTTATATGACTACGGGGAAATGGGTTTGCGAGTGGAAGATAAAAACGGCACATACATTATATACATATTGGTTGATGTATCCATTATATCTCGCTTTAATTTAGTTCATATTGTTGCAGATGCTCAGAGAAGCCCCCTTCCGTTTGCCGAAATTGCCGAATGAATAACGGCGTATTGAAATCCGTATGAGTATTTCATTACGCAATATAATGATATCTCGCAGCTGGGAAGAACTATTGGGCAGATCTAATAACACATGCAGCATATTTGCTGCAGTGTAAAAATGTGACGCTACAGTAGTGTAAGAAGAGTGATGTCAAAAGTGGGCGCAATTTTTTTTCAAATAGTTGAAATACATGTAATTGGGACCCAGGAGATGAGGTGAATTTGGAATTTATAGATGGACCCCCCTCCCTTCCCACACACAAACCCCAATCTAGGCATGTCCCGAGAAGGACATTGTTCGATGAAATAATAGCCAGGCAGTTATTCACATTCGTGATCCATGCCAGCCTTTATTGACAAAGCTGGTAATTATTACAGGATTGCCAATTTGCAGGCAAAGATATTTTGATGAGACACGACACTCAGTGGAGATCGACGGAATCTCAAAAGGATAAAATGATTCGGCCGCCGAATTATAGTGATAACCGCAGAGTCGTAAGCATATAATGTTAATTACAGGATTGGTTACCTGGGTGAGGCGGATAAGCGTCAACGTCCGCTTACACATCCTGCAGCCACGATGGCAATGCACTCAGAGTGGGTGAAATCACAGCCCTTCAAAATCAAGACAACCACAGGATAATTGTGGGGTATATCATGTGTCCAACTGAGTAGTGATCGCCATGCAATATTGGCATCCAAATTGATATTTGAAGCAGTTGTCCAGGAACTAAATCAGGTTTAGCATTAAATAGTCTAAGCAATATAACAGATAGCGACATCTAGTAGATAATCCATTCGTTATATAAATTTATTTTAAAGATTTTTATTATGGAATTTTAAATTCTGACTTTGGGAAAATCAGTAGAGTCAAATATAATATTTGCCAAGGAGAATTGTATGGCATTGCCAATTCAAAGTTTGACTCTTAATCCCTTCTTAGTAGATCAATCGTTTAATCAACCACCAGATAGAGGCTCCGTTGTATCGTTACACTATTGACAAGGCTTAGGGTGCGTTCATACGCTGGCAAGTTTGTACGGTATGTATTACAGACATTTCGTCATAGAAACCCATATGGTGCCAGAATATGAACGGCAACATGCATATAACATGTATCTTTACCAAAGCCAACTACATGAGAAGTAAATTTTATGTAGTTCCACTTGTAACGGTGCTACTGGCATTTGCCTTCAAATACTTGTATGATTGATTCTTGCGAGATAATTACATGCTATGTACAGGCAAATTTCGATAGCATCGCTACAGGTGGAACCACAGAGTTTTTGCTTCGCACGTAGTTAGCTGTGGTACAGATGCATTATATATGCTTGTTTCCGTTCATATAATGGACCCATATCGTTTTCTATTACGAAATGTCTGCAAACCATATCGTGCAAACTTGCCAGTGTATGAACGTACCATTATTACACATACTATCTATCATCCAGGTTTAGCTCAGCAACACTAAATAACCCAACAAAATCAAATATTATAAGTATATTCTGATAAACCTAAAAATAATAAAGTTCCGGCATTGACATCGACATCATTGCGCTAAGCTCTTACGTCACTGCGTGTGCCGATAGTAAACGTGTGCCTAAAATATGAGGCCAGGTTTAGGGGCTAATTATGTGATAAAACAAGATAATCATCACACGATGCATACATGTTTTATCTGTCTTGTATCGCGTGTTTGTGGCAAGCATCACGCTTCGTTATATTTGATAACATGGAACAGCTCTGTGTCGCAATAACCTGATAGCTGATTTGATCTTCAGTCGGAGACTGCTATCTGGTTTCATCGTGTAATCCGATTATGTTAACCCCGTGGACTAAGCTAAACTTCGGCTCCGACCTTAGCGTGCGCGACCTGGTAAAGTTTATGTAGGGCACATTGCTGTCCTTAATGGGACACAAGGTACTCGCAGTGAGACAATTTGCAAAACCCAAAATTTATGTAAATAAACCATACTCTAGTAGCTCATGGTGGTTTTGTATGCACTTGTATGTCCAGAGCAAAACTCTTCCAGAATCCACTAATTGAAGGTACACGAACAATATTTGGTTGGTGACACATTTCCCATTGAGGGCGAAATGGGTCAAATGGCCACGCCCCTTTTTGCGCGAAGTACTACCACCCGCCGTGACTATATCTCCAGAAACGTTGGATATAGGGGGTCGTGTGACCACTCAAAAATGTGCGGAATGGCCGCTTTATGGGGAGTGAGTAATACATTTTCATATCCAAAAGTCAATGGTTTTAAAGATAATTGCCAAAAACAAAAACAAAATCCATTTTAAAGGGCCTGAACCCCAAAATGTTGGGGTTCAGCACTTTTATCTCAAAGCTGAGCCCGCAATTAGAATTTTATTGATCTATATCCATCGGTGCTACATATAGGTATAAGCTCTTGACCCTGAAAATCCACATTATGGGGGGTCAGTAATACATTTTCATATCTAAATATGTTTTTTAAGATAATTGCCAAAAAACGATTTCAGCATGTTACGCACCACAAGTATACAATACCAACAAGGCCACAGCATATGTATGACACTTTTTAAAGAACTATCCACATTCTCTGATCGACTTAAGAGCACAATTGACCACACACAATGGGATTAGCTGGAAATTGCTGCTGATGATGTGTTGACCCCGACACACAACATGAGCTCTTCCCGACTGAACATGCCTTGGAAACTGGTGTACTTTACCAAAAATCAGGTAACAATTGTGTTATAATCAACAGAAATGTACAGATTGAACAAAACAAGTTTTCAAAATTTGTTAACAACATTTAACAGCTGATCTGATTTAAGTGACCAAGCTATGATACATGCTAAACACTTTTAATAAATGGAATGACCAGCTGTTTGCTTCATGCAGCAGCCATATGTTGCGATCTTAAAATGGGTATTGCATCTGGGTATAGTAAAAACATGTTGTAATCAGATGAGAGATGACCATATATACCAGTATATATTTCAGAACTAATCAATTCTTCCAAAAGGACACCCCATCTCACAAAAAGTTTCAGGAAATGATGGAATCATCACTATTCAATCAATAGTAGAATGAGCCTTTGTCAGTCCCACATTAGTTGCAGCACTTGCAGGTTGGAGAAGATGAGGGTCTATAATTTCACTAACATAATTCTTCATAATACCTAATAGCCCTCATAACTTACCATTTTAAGATCTTTTCATTTTCAGTACCACCCCAAGTTAAGTGGTCCTGCTAATTTTATATTACGCTGATGGGTACTGCTGGACTGCTATGGTGTTTGTTGGTCAAAGCGATTCTGTTAAGAAATAGTACCATCATTTTACCTAAAGTTGGTTATTTTTGCATTGTTTGGCTAATCCGAGCAATTTGTGCAAAAGTCAGCGTCTGTATGAAACATTCAAGAACATATAACTTCAAAATATTTAATGTGTACGCTGATGTTTGGTAAACAACAGGAATAGTCATCTCAATTATGGCCAGTTTGTAAAAACCAGCACCCATTATTAAAATATTTCACAATATACATGTTTTTAATGTTTTCTACACATAGTGGCTTATCCTCGATTTGTTCATATCGCTTTGCTCTACCTGACTATCATACCAAATTTATTAGCATCACCACTAAACTTGGGATGAATACTGCCAAATTAATATATTGTAATATATAGGGCAGTGGAAAAATAATGGTTGAGTCTTTTCTAAATATAATTCTAGTAAAACCTACACAATACCGTCTTGGTCTGATAAGACTCAGAGTCATGTTTATTTAGGAGTATAGACATGAAGTCCACCAGTCTCATGAAAATTACATGGGCTCTGCACTAGTAACATCTGGTCTCCTGGGACCCATTAATATTGACAAATGCAACACAAATGAAAAATACATAGTAACTTTCCTCAAACATAGATTATAACCTGACAATCATTGTGTTAGAATCAGTGTACATATGTATATGTAGACATGGCCACAGCATGTTTTTGAAATACTGCAGAGTGCAGACCATACATTTCATAGAATATACATGTAGTTACTGCATGTACATCACACACATAAGGCGACTGACACACATGCACGTACCTGCAGGGTTCACAATATTTGACATGTAAAGTATATATATATATATATATATCTCCTGTGCCTATAACATCAAACCAAACGGTTTACAGTACTTTTACTGACATTTTTGGAGTGGCACATATACATACATAAAAAATAAAAGTCAATTTAAAGGGACGAAATGAAAAATAAATTTGTGCAACTATAATGGAGATCTATATTGCATTACAACATCCAGAAATCTACAAAATCTACAACATCCACAAATCTACAAATTCTACAAAAACATCTGACTATCATAGTCATTGGTAATGTGATGATTTTTCCTTGATAAGTTGAAACATGAGGGAGGATTGCATAGCATGGCTACCTGCAGAATGTAGATTTGTATGTATTTATATCTGCATATCAACTGATGCTTGTATTTTTCTTCTAACTCACTCTGAGCTCACAGCGCAACAGGATTGCATTCGGAATTTCAAGCCCATAAAGCTAGACACTTTAGAATCAAGCTTGCCAAATAAATTTCCATGAACCTCACATGTACTCACTAAGTTGAACACAAGGAACGATTGTCAAGTTGGAAAATATTCTGTATGTATGGAAGCCCTATATTTTTAATGTGTGGATTTATTATAACTGGACTAAAATAATCGGAAAGATTATTTTAGTCTTTATTTCTGGATATCACACCAATAATCAATAGACATGTATTTGTTAGTTTTGAACAGGACAAATATATTTTAATATTACTGCAACTGCATCATTCTTATGACTTATTTTCTTACAAACTCCCAAATTTGAACCAGAAACAATTTAGGGCAAATATACATCTACGTGTACATATACATATATCAGGATATAAATATAGGCAATCATGACAGGCTAGCCATTATTTGTTCTATATTAATGTACGTGTTAGGGAAATTGTAGAACCTTTATACAGAATGGTGATGCAGCCAATCAAAATTGATGTGGGACTGATAAAGACACAACCTGCTCTACCACCGAATCATACTAATTGATCAAATTGTAGTAACTCAACATTTACTAAACCTACTTGTGGGCTGAGTATAATTCAATTCAACATTAGCATACCATAAAAACACCCCGTTCTCCCATAAGTTTAAACAAAATAACACATTGAACTCATTTACAAGTATATTGCTAATGTGATATATGTAATTCCATTTATAACCATTTTGGCAGCCATCTCACATCAAAGGCCATGAAATCTAGATAACAAAAGATGAACTACATTCAAATTATATCACCAGGTAACCTTTTTGTAGGAATTTTAGGTTACTGATCAAATACCCTATAATTGATTATTTCCTCAACATCTTTGTTATTGGGAAAATGTCTGTTTTTCATTCTACGACCAATATATTCCATCCAAAAACCTTATTTTCAGGGTCAAGAGCTCCTTGAAGGTCAATCCCATCCGATAATGGTCCAGACAATATCAGAAATGATACCTGTATATGGCACCGATGGATATAGGTCAATAAAATTATAATTGGAGGCTCAACTTTGAGATAAAAGTGCTGAATCCCAAAATTGGGGTTCAGGCCCTTAAAAATGGATTTTTGTTTTGGTTTTTGTCAATTATCTTAAAAACCATTGACTTTTGGATATGAACATGTATTACTGACCCCCATAATGTGGCCATTCCGCACATCTTGAGTGGTCACACGACCCCCTATGTCCAACGGTTCTGAATATATAGTCAGGGTGGTAGTACTTCGCACAAAAAGGGGCGTGGCCATTTGACCCATTTCGCACTCAATGGGAAATGTGTCACCAACCAAATATTGTTCGTGTACCTTCAATTAGTGGATTCGGGAAGAGTTTTGCTCTGGACATACAAGTGCATACAAAACCACCATGAGCTACTAGAGTAAAATAAGAAGAACATGACCATGGACCGATAGATGAAAGTTGCTCCTAAATTAATTGGTCATGTTACTCGTGTTTCTTCGGATGTTGCGTGTTGAATTGTTTAATCGACCACCACATAGAGGCTCCGTTGTATTGCCTTGGCTTATTGCACATACTAGATTGCTCGGGTATTTAAGATTCTGCAGCCAGGTTTGGGCCTTGGTCATAACATGTATAACTACAATGCAGGTCTACTAGAGTTGGGCCTATTTCCACATTGATCTATGACATTTCATTTCATAACACGAGCATCGCTAGGGTGTGGCAAAATAATTCGGTGGTAATTCCAACAAATGTCCATAACTCTGGTGAAAATGCTTTTCATTTAGTTGAGACTAGCTAAAGTTATCATCCGGAAACCGAATGGGAACGGACGGACGGGTGGACAGACGGCTAGACACACAGACCGATACCATAATACTTCCCGTTTATTATCGGGCGTATAGAAAATACACTACATGTATACTCTCTCTGACTACATGATTAAACTATCACATGTGTTATGAGGCTTTAATATTACATATGGTGTATTTGGTGAACCCCTACATATTTTAGCACAAACAGCCCGTGTGAGACAGCTATATATGTGATATTTTCCTATCTCACACCACACGTGATTGCATTCTCACCCCACCGGAACTATTTTGAGGACCATCAGCATATTGTGTAAACTAAAGCAATGGCGAGCAACCAGTTACACTTCACAGTTCAAGTCAATAAATACGGACGAATTCGTGGACGCTAATAAAAATGGAGATGTGCCTCCAACTGATTATACACTGAGAACAATCAACATAAGCCGCATAACATACACTATAAACAAATAAGTGTGTGAATTACACATTCGACCAAACGCAAGGCCCCAAAGTGAAATGGGCATTACTTGTACGATGTACATGTCGTAACACGTAAACAATAGCCGCTTCACAGATACGGAACGAAATAGTTCCACAATCCACAAATTTTCATCTGTACAATAAATCGTCGAACTGGTCAAACTAACATGTTTATGTCATATAAACATGTTCCATTTTCTAATGGTACTGATATGTGTACATTTCCCATGGTGAACACAGTTACAAGGTGGGGAATCACATGGTTTCGAGGTTGGTGAGTACCACGCACAAAAACATAATATATGAAGGATTGACACAACACATAGCATTTCGACTGTTACGAGCATATGCTAGTTTATTTTTAAAACAAGTTGATACCTTATTTGTTCGTAAATACTCTATAACATTTTGACCAAAGTTTCCAGTCGGAGGTTCGCGGAATACACAAGACCATACTACTAGGAGAATCCTTCGACTGACAACTTTGGTCAGAATGTTAGTGCAAACAACTGTGAGTTTGGACACAAATTAGGTATCAGCTTATTTGAAAAATAGTATAGCACAGTATCTCATATATATTTTGAAGACCTCTGTCTGTTTGTCTGTTTGTCTGTCTGTCATTTATACAAATCTACTATTCTCGACCGATCGGGACGAAACTTGGTACGTGTGTGTAGTTTGACCAGGCGATCGTCGTTGTCGTATTTGCGAGCCCGTGCGATGCCCGTGTAGCGCATGCGCAGACGAGATCTCGGAAACGGGTGGAGCTATCGACTCGAAACTTGGTACGTGTGTGTAGTTTGACCAGGCGGTCGTCGTTGTCGTATTGGCGAGCCCGTGCGACGCCCGTGCAGCGCATGCGCAGAGGAGATATTGGAAACGGGTGGAGCTATCGACTTGAAATTTGGTATGTGAATGTATCTTGCCCCGGATACGAATTTTATCGGGTCGCCGAGCCCGTGCGACGCAAGCTTCGCGCATGCGCAGACCAGATCTCGGAAACGGGTGGAGCTATCGACTTGAAATTTGCTATGTGAATGTATCTTGCCTCGGATACGAATTTTATCGGGTCGCCGAGCCCGTGCAACGCCAGCTTCGCGCATGCGCAGACCAGATATCGGAAACGGGTAGAGCTATCGACTTAAAATTTGGTTTTTGAATAGCCCGGACAACGTCGGGCTCATCGGCTAGTCTATTATATATTTTGAGACTTCTGTCTGTTTGTCAGTTAGCTATGGCCGGGAAAACGGCTGGACCGATTGAGTTCAAACTTCCAATCTAAGGTTAAAAACTCACGGGTAGTGTTTACCGCCGTTTTGGAGAAGCTCCGAGCACCCCTTCTCCAACCCAGTCACCGAAATGACCATCCTTGGCACTGTGAGGTTAATCGCGTTGATAGTTAAAGAGCGTTCGTATCCGCAGTGTCGTTGATAAAGAGCATATGCGTGTAGTGTGATTCTTATGTCTGGGACCAGACGTGAGTGTGTCTGTATCCAGACATGAGCGTGTTGTGTGATTCTTATGTCTGTATTCGTACTTAGGGGTTCCAAGGAACGGGGGAGATTTTCATCGGGTAGGACGGGTACCATCACGGGACGGGTACCATCATTTATCTTGATTAAAAAGGCCGAATTAACTCAAAATAAATTAAAAAATTAACGGATTTCGACGAAATTTGATACCTAGGGATACTTTTGTCGGGGGAGTGTTTTCGACGGGTCAAATCGTGACCCCGACCTGACCTTGACCTTCAAAATGGTCAATTCAAGGTCAAATCTGGTAAAACGGACGGATTTCGACGAAATTTTATACCTAGGTGTACTTTTGTCCGGGGAGTGTTTTGGACGGGTCAAATCGTTCGTTACCCCGACCTGACCTTGACCTTCAAAATGGTCAATTCAAGGTCAAAGCCCGGACGAAGTCGGGTCACCTGCTACTAGTATATATATACCGAAATCATCCCCGATAATCACGAATATCGCATCAGATTCCACACCAGATGTACCGTTACCAACCTACTGAAATTTGCCAAATAACGCTATAAATCAAACGCATCAGAATGAGGCGCTCGGGTTGGGAGAAAAATGATCCATCGTGATCTGGGATGTGGGCATAGACAAATCTCACCCTCGGGGTCGGATATTTGGTCCGGATACTCGGAAAGTCTGGGATATTTATACTGGAGATGATGAATGCGGTCTAATCTTTAAGTTTCGCTAATATGCCGTCTCCCGGTCTACCATATTATGAAAGAGTAATCGTGGCTGTCGCCATCCTGTGCATATAACACATAAATGGTATAGCGGAAAAGGCATTCAATTAAGCATGGACCATGACAGTGCTTTTTCTACAGGCCAGGTTTGTAATAGCAGTTCGGACTCTAACTAATAACACCAATAACGCGCCTCCTAATTGCATTTAACGACCAGATTGTACATCCAGAAGTATAATAATGATAATTGATGCCTTTATTATTTCATATTAGGATGAAATTACAACCAAGGAACAGAGATTGGATGAACGTTCGATCGGACATTTCTGCCAATATCCCAATGACAGTACGGCGTCACAATTTAGGCGAAGGCGAATGGGGAGATGTTTTTATTCGTAATTGATGTGGTATACATGTCCTACCGTTGTGATATTATGCGTGGTCCCGAACACAAATAAAAGACCATCACTATGCTAACGTATACGTATTGTAGCAGTATACAGTTGTCGCCCGCTCGATAATCGGAATGTCTTGTTGTCTGATTGTTTTTCTTGTCTTGATTCGTATTGTTCGAATATTACATGTACATGCGCAAGAATGTGAACTGTATTGAAGAAATACGATCAACGAAATAAACCGGAATTAACCGTTTATATACTAAAACATCATTGATGAGTAGTTATATGAAATGTTCATTACAAGTGGAAACGCTTACAAGCGCGCCGCTTGCGATATTATTGCAATATTTTGCGCTTAATATCGCAATATTTAGCACTTAATTTTGCGACACCTTGCGCTCAAAATTGTGACATTTAAAGCAAATGATTGCTTCTTCTAAATTGTTTAGTGCATAAGTAGATAATTGTTTTTAGATTAGTATAATTATAGTTGTAAATGCTATATATGTACAATATGTACACTATATGCACAATATTTTTCTAATATAAATATAACACTATCGGGTCTGTATGAAATTAATATCGCAATATCGCTCAATATCGCAATAATAAGCGCGACAGATTTTTGGTATTGCGCTATGATCGCGCCTTTTTCGGAATTAATCGCGCTCAATATCGCAATAAAGGAGCGCCTCAATATAGCACTTCTTCTGACTGGTACTGAACCTGTACATCCTTATAAATCAATAATAGACCAATCTGATGTGCACTTTTTACTAACTGTGGAAATCCATTAAGTATAGAAAAGGTTAAACTGTGTTTCCCATTGGAATTGATATGTTGTCATGTTTCATTATATAACGTTAGCGCAGACAACAAATGTGATAGTGAAGAAAAACTGGTTCCCTATATCTGATTCTACTAGTTACTTGAACAGAGAGAGCCCGGTCCCCGGTTCTCATTTCCACTCTTATCGACGTGAAAACATATCGATGACTTTAAATTATTGCAGTTGAACGCTGCATAGCTGATGACAACATCAAACAGTCTGGACAGCATGATGGATCAAACTTGGATGCAATCAGAAATCTGGCCATAGATCAAGTCTCAAATGACTTCACACGATCATCTTACAGACGAAATGTCTGCACTGATTTCAAATATCGCAAATCATAGTTTAGTCCTGAATGGCGTATTTCGGTTGAACGATCGGCAATTATTTCGGGTCACGTTAAATGTACATAAAGCCTTCGCAGTGGGTATATGTGAAAAATCAAAAAAAAATGTGTAAAACCAACATCAACAAGAGAGAGAGAGAGAGAGAGAGAGAGAGAGAGGGGGAGAGAGGGAGCGAGAGAGAGAGATAGAGAGAGAGAGAGAGCGAGAACGAAAGCGAGATCGAGAGCGAGAACAACATGGCAATTATAATGAAAATTATTTATGACTCAAGTCATAAATTCATGTTCATTATAATTACCATGTTGTGTGCATCGTTCTTAGAGCATATGAGTGTATTTTGCACTAATCCATAGCTCAAATTCATATATTATGTTGAGTATGAAAGGAGATGGTCCCATAAATGGCTGAATTTAGTCTACAGTACCCCCTTAAGGCTGCATAAGTATGTTGTGTGGCACATTTTTCAATAAGTGAAAGGTGACCTCAAGTTTTATTAAAAACTAAATTTTGTTTGAAATTTTGTCCCATAAATGTAACCAATGTTGGTAGTTGGTATTTGGTTTTGATCAAAACCTAATTTAGTTACATATATGGGATAAAGTTCAAAAGTAGTTTGGTTTTGTCTAGTTTAAGAGAGTAGTTATACTCGTCACAATTGCAGCAAATTATAACTCATGTGTTTGAATAGCCACGGGTGTTGTCGTGTCAATGTCGTCCATGTGCGTTTATACTTAATAATCGGATAACCAAATCACACCGTTTCGTAATATACATGTAGTTATTTTGTTCTAGTGGGATTTCCAAACTTAAGAATACGAAATAACACAAGGTTTGTTCGATATTTTGTGTGATGAATAATGGCAACATGATGCTCTGTTTGCTTACTATCGCGAAGCCAATCAAATGTGGGTAAAATATCGCCGATAGCAGCAGTCTTACCCAGTCATCAATGGAGGTAAACTCTGCGTGTAGTTTGCCGCTGTTGTGGGTTACTTTGCTCGGTATCCTCTTGAGTGCGAACCTTGATTATAATAACAAAACACCTGACCAGCTTCTTATATTTGGTGTCAAAATATGAGATCCTATTGCCTGACATATTCTCCGTATGTAGTGAACTCATTCATCGTGAACTATTTGTGGCAGTGTCCATTGTGACAATCACCCAAATCTCGCGGGACGTGAGCAAAATTAACGAATGACTTCCCAACAATAGTTCTTGAAATAAAGAAGCCGATGCCACAATTTCTCGCAACCACGAGGGACCACGCGGGAATTACTTAATTTGTTCTGTGTCGATTGTTATCGTGTTGATTCAATCATCCCCATATGAAGTCACGTTCCGAACCACAGCACAGCGACCTCTTTCTCGTGATTTGTTTCTTGTATTTACCGGCTGTGCGTTCTAAAACGATAACATGTCATTGATGAGAGTAAATGGCGTAAATGGAGAGTACACTTTGAAAGCATTAATAGACGGCGTATAATTATCTCTTATGTGAACGTTGCGAAATGTTCCCAACATTACAATTATGCGCACAGGGACTTCGATAGATGATCTCCGTGTGGGGGGGCGGGGTCCACCTTGAAATTTCACCCCCGCTCCCTTTGAACCATACTTACAATGTAACTCCCATGTATTTGCGGAATTAACTAACTCGTACCGCAAGCTTTATAATTGTTGGGAATTTCCAACATGAAACACCCCCCCCCCCCCCAACGTCGGACAATCTCCAACTGATAGCAATTTCAGATAACAATTTTTACTATTTTACTAAATATTGAAAATATGCTACTTTTGGTAAAAATAACAACAAATTCCCCTCTAATTATTGGTTGAGAATCAAACAGTGAACAAAGTTACATCATGTTTGTGGTGTAGTCGGATTCATTGTCTCTGTGGTGACATAGGCCCATTCACAAACCTATCAATACATAGATGTTAAAAATGTATGTAATTGTATTAGCATTTGTCCAGTTTTGAATAGATTTGTACTTATGTTGTCTCGTGTTATTTTATGGCTGAGAATAAAAACATTCATCTATATACAGAGGTTATTTAAAACACATACGCACCTCAGGTATATCGATCAGAGAAATATTGGTTTGGAGCTTTGTTCGGCTGCTATATATGGTTTATTGATTGCTCCCTTTTCCCCATGCATGGGTATAGATACCTGGAAAAACCGCTGTTTCTAATCAAACGAACAGCAAAAGCTGATCAGACTCGCGAAGATTAGTTGGCCGTGTGAGTAAAAATAATATGAAACATTTAGCGTTTCGCAGCCAATCTATCATCGGCCACAGTTAATAAACAGGTCGCACCAGAAAGGTGTTGGTAAATTCAGAGACCTGGTGACAGATGGGTTGGGATATCTCAACCCTTATCCCACCGATGTCGGTAAAATATTTAACAGCTATAAATTCATGCATGACCCATGGCTGTAACACCATCAATTGCATGAAAATGTTTGAAAGAAGCAATTATTGATTTTGTTTCTTCTGTTAGAACAAATATCCAAACAATATGCATATTGTCAAGTACGTTGTTATAGAACACGGGTTGATTATTTTGATAGTTTCAGTTAAATGTTATATATACAGGTACAATCGCCCTCGTTTGGAAAAATGTCCACTCATAGGGTGTGTTTAGGTTGGAGTTTTCAAACAGATGGAAATTTATAATTCACTGAGGAGAGTGCAAGTGAAATTTAGTTAAGTTGAAGTTGAAAGTTACGAAATTCGTTCACGTGGGAGCATGCAGTTGGAAATTCGAAGTCCCCCCCCCCCCCCACTCACACAAAATCATAAAAATGCAAAATATCCGAAAATATAATATTTTTATTGTTTACACATTTGTGCCTATAGTTATACTCTGTCGACATAAAGTAGCATAAAGTGAAGTTTGTGTCTATGTTTTGTGCTTTTGTAATTTGGACATATATTGGTGTATTTTTATTCAGAATGTATCTAATATGTTTGTCTTTAAATGCGATTATCTCTGATTATCTCTGGAATCGTCGGTTCATGTCGACACTGACATTCAAATTCCTATAACGTTGGGCCGCAATAAGGTACATTGTATATGTAAAGCGCTTATCACTATCATACTCTATAGCATGCAATATATAACACAAATACAATATTTTTCGACTTGTGACTGGTTTTGATATGACGAGTCACATTATATGTTCTCCAGATTGCTCTGCTATATCAGCTCTGCTATAACCTACTCTGTATATGGGTAGATATGAATTTATCCACAAACCTTACACACGCTCTTCAGCGGCATTACAACATAACCAAAGTGGGTTACAGCCCATCCAAATCTTCCCGGGTATTATCCCAAAACTCCATACGTCCTCCCCTATCTCAGACTAAAGATTTGAAGCCAAAAGAGACTTCCGGCATGTAACGCACTACCGGCGCATTGTTCGTGCATTCAATCTTACATTGACGCAACCGGTCAATTAATTGCATTTTTCAATTCAAAGGGCGAGGAAATTAGGCCTGAAATAACCAAATACTTCAAAATATCGGAGGGTAGAATGATCCAAATAACCGCAATCTGCACAACCATTGTTATACCATGGATTAACACTTTGGTAATCAGAATGAATAAATAAAGCGGACACGTATCGGGATACCGTAAATGGCAGCTAACATACTCCCAATGACTTCAGTCCAAGAAACAATGAAATTTCGATGACCATTCACCATATCTACTAAGACATTTTGGGAGTAATTGAATAACAAATCGTGACTTCCATGAACATTGGTGATCACATGTAACTATGTGAAATATTGAGGTTTGGTCAAAAATATATCTCTTCACTTCAACCGAATTTTCAATGATATATCTTGTTAAATTTGCGTCTGGCAATAATCGCCTTCAATCCTATGAATGACTTTAAATGCTCTTCTTTTGAGACATGTATAAACACATCGCAAATATTGGCCCATATTTTTGCAGATAAAAATGCTCTGAAATATACCCCATATATAAAATTTAATTGATAACACTCCAGAACTATTAGGAGAAACGTAACGTTTTTGAGGTGTGTATTAATAATCATGTCTTCAAAATGTTAAGTCACGAACATAATACTGGACTATATGCCCGCAATACGTCGTTCCTATATGTCCTGAGATTACAATGTGGTTGCATGTAGCAATATTGGTACATGGACGAGTACATAATTGGAAAATTGCCCGTGGTTGCCAATGCTAAAAATTAGCCCTGTGCAGGCTATATGTGCCAGGTTATCTGAAATGGAGTGTACAGAAAGATTAAACTCATTGCTGGCATTGATATATTGATATTTTCTTCCGTCGAACGCACATCTAACAGAGAAGAACAAGGAAACACGTCAAGAAATCACAGTTTACTGTTGATTCTAATCATAAGGCATACCTGACATGCTGATACCAGAACCGATAGCCGCATACAATCATTTGCCGTTCCTAATGTACGATAGCCGCATACAACCATTTGCCGTTCCTGGTGTATAGTTCACCAGACATTTATGTATATTTTATGAACATTTACATTTTGCAAGTACCATGGAACGCTCTCTGTCAGGTATGACTATAGAGCAGTCAAATACAATGTCCCGTGATTTTTGCTCCAGATAAAATGGAGCAGTTGCTATTACCAAATAGCTTATAGCAAATCTACACATAAGCACAACATGTCCATGTATGGTGCATGTGCGTTTAATTGCGTTTCATTAAGGTTACTAAATTTCCTAAAGTTAAAGATGAACCCCGTGTGCGTGATGTTATGTGAGGGAAAATATTCGAAACCGAGGGTATTCGGCGCAAGAAACGACGAGGCGGTTGGCCGAATACCCGATGCTGAGAATATTATCTAACTTAAAACCCACCCATTAAACTCTCATTGGAGCCAACTATCCAATTGTTCTGGCCTCCATCTCTGTCTTGATTACACGAGTATACGTCCACAGTTCAGCATGGACAGTTATTGTTGTCAACGGCAAAAAGCAACACGGTTCAATTATTATTTAAGTCGAATCCCGACTCGCCAGTTGAGGGACGTGTGCTCCAAAGTTTGCCGTTGCGCTGTGGATTAAGCTTGTGTGAGCTATATATTTCAATCCAATTTTAATTGGTTTTTCGTGATTTCAAGATACCTCATCCAATTGGACACGAAATAAGTTAACATTACATACGATTTTTTTCCATTTATCAGGCAAATAAAACAAGAAAAATAATGGTAATCGATGGTCGTTATATATACATATGCGTCACCAATACACCACAAGAACATCCAATATAATGTGATCAGAATGAGCATAAATAACATTCACATTCCCCTTCAGGTTAGATGTTTCAAACTTAATAGTACCCTAATATTTCCAGTTGTTGGACAAATGAATGTTAAAAGAACACCCATGTGTCCAAAAAAATGAGTATTTGCCCAGATAAGAGCCCTGTCAGAACAAAAGGATAAGATGCCGGTGGGTTTTAAACAGCTATAACCACTGACATGCATATACCCTTCTTGGAGATGGGAGTATCGTCTCGAAGGTGGTGTCGTTGCGAAGTATACATAGGATAACTTTTGAGATATTCACTGCGTCTAAAGGTGTGCCTGAACTTATCGGAGATGTCAAATTAGACTCCGTTGGCACCATCAAATGTTCATCAATTCAGATTAAATTTGAATATAAGTCACAATGTTCGTCCACGAGGACACACTAACTACTCGTGTAGACCAGACTGTATCAACTATTGTATCCGTGACTAAACTACTTTACCTCGTCTATGGGGGACATAATTAAATGAACAGCCACGAGGATTTAAACTGATCCGACATATCTCTATGTTAGATACATCCTTGTATAATAACACTAGACACCAGTTTACACCAGATGTGACAGCACACCATAGATTTTGGGACTAAGAAGTCATGCTATGTGCTGATTGATTCGCGGGGGTAATCGATCCACCTTCGTAAGTGCCAGTGAACTGCAGACCACCAACATGCCAACTGCTCGAGATTATGAAACAATATGAAATTCTTAGAACAATAAGTGACCACCCGTCACCACGTAATATCACATCATAATGCCCCCATTAAATAATGTATAGACACTGCTGGGCAACAACAAATGCATGGTGCAAGTGCATGGAATAATCAAAGTTTCGAATTCATGTGGCACCCATTGTGGCATGCGACTGGAGGTTCGGACACAGGCCACGGTCGTCACCCACCCATGCAGTCAGTGATCACATAGATATACGTGAAAAATAATTTTAGTCGATATGTCAAACAAATGACCAAACATTTCAGTCAATTTGTAAAATGACTGGAATTTTCAGCCAATTTGCAAAGTAACTGAGTGAAACATAAATTTTACAAATTGACTGAAAATTTCAGTCAAGTTACAAATTGACTTATTTTAGACATTGACTGTAAGATATATATGTTTGAAATATTCAGTTAATATGTATAATAACTGATCCCGTCAGTGTTACGAAAATAACAAGCGTGTGTTAATTCCATAAGAGGAATCTGAGAAAACAATTGGTGAACTAAATGAAGCATGTACTTCCACCAAAAAGACTCCACATCAGTACGATCTCCTAAAAAGTATGAAGTATTCGAGTTTGATTTTGTGAAATAATTTATAAGACGACAAGAAACCAATGAAGCCGCCGTATACTTCGTCTCTTCTGAAGACGCATGCTCTTTCCATGGTAGCTGAACTCTTTTGAATACACATACGACGTGCATGACCCAGCGTGCCCACATGTACATAACAACTGGCCATGATGGTGGGGATAAGATGATTAAAGCGACAAATAAGAAATATGCCATCATCACTCAGGAAGCACTGAACCTGTTTAAGTCTGTCTGTCTGGTGTCAAACGAGAAAGAAGCGCATGACAACAAAAGGGGTTGTGGTGAAATATATTCTTTCGAAGGATTTTAGTTCTCGTGCACAATAGATGATTTATGTATATGATGGCATTGATGGCATATCTCTAAGATGTGCTGCCAGAAGTAATCTGCTTCTGGTGGCCAGGGGTTTATGCGAAAATGTAACTGTGCAGGTTCAAAGAGATGTGAATAAATGTGCTGATATATAATATATATATATATATATATATATATATATATATATATATATATATATGTGTGTGTGTGATCTGATTGAGAATTTATAATTGGCTGGCAAATCATTGCATGGCGTCGTTTCACACCTATCCAATGGTTGGTGTGACAGTCACAACTGCTGATGGGCATCATAAACATCGTCATCATTATCATCATCATCATCATCCGCATCATCGTTTATAACCACCATCACCATCAGCAGCATTTTCTGTTCTACTATGTATAGCACATATAAAGCATATCGGTACGGTAACTGGAGCATGCGACTGTGACCTATTATGAATACGAGCGATTCCCGATGAGCACATTTTTACGTATACCCTACGCATGCGCTGAAAACAAAATTTGCACGAGAAGTGGTTAACTATATTCCGTTGTGTCGAAAAACGTACCTGTACCTTTTCAGACCTAGACAAAGTTCGTCTCTGCAAGTTGTGGGTGATGCGGACACTCACTTAGCATATTAATAATTGTAACAACAGGGACCGCATATTAATAATTGTAACAACAGGGACAATGTCCGAATTTTGTTGTTAGAATACTTAACCGTGAATGTTGAATTTGACATTTTCCCCACAACAATGGCAATCACGCAAGCATAACGTCAATCAAATGTTTATCATTAACTCTGCTAACTAATCATACTGATCCTGACAGTTATATTTGAGAATTTTCATATCCATCGGCTCCATTGCTTGGAAATATGGTTGAATGTATTATCCACAAGGTTTCATACTAATTTTACGTCTGTACGTTATTTCAAAGGAATGGCAAAAATCAATTCCCGTGGATTTCAAACGGGCAGACGAAAGTGCTTGAAGCCTTAAAACTGCTTCTTCTGATGTTGTTAATGGCGATTAAATACGATGCTCTTTCCATGGTAGCTAAACTATATAGTGTGTTTTTATGTTTAAAATATTTTGTTTCACAGGATTGGGAAAGTGCCCGGATGTTGTAAATCCACATATTTCTGTTTATCGTCGATAGGCCTATCTCTATCTCTACACACCACTGCATTAAAGATTTAGATTACAAAACCGTTATCCGCGGTCGGTAAGCAATCAACGCCTGTTGTGGGTTGTTATCCACAATATATTGAATTTATAAAACTCCCGAGCGCGCGTAATTCACTTAAAATATATCGATCCACTTACTTGTTGTGAAATCGTTCATTGTGCATTGATTAGGAAAAAAGGACACATTAAGATTCTAGCAAGGAACCATACCTCCGTGTAAATATTAATGTGCCCTAAGTGCTCACTTTTTGCTAGATTTGGTTAATTTTTAATTTATAGAATAAGAGTAAAGTATGTAGGGTATTCCCACCTCCGGGTCAAGTTATCCTGTTGAATTGCTATGAAGCTGTAATGACAAACTGATGCTGTTAAAAAAGAGAACTTAAGTTGTAATTTTCGCGCTGTTCGGATAATCTGAATATATCCGAGAAAGCTGTTATGTGTTTCAAACATTCAGTAACATATCTGCATGTATTGATCAATATTTTAATGCTGGCTGTATTAGTTGTTGCAAATCGACTGTAATCCACAAGGCTTTTCGCGTCGATTTGTAAACACATGCGCAGCCATTATTACATTTTCTTTTTAATTTATATATTCTTGAATGTTTCATGCAGACACTGGCTTTTTTTAAATCGGATCTAACCAAACACAGCTTAAAGATACGGGCGGCGTTCGTTGCAGACATATTCATATTTGTTCAAATCGCCATCAACAGAAGGAATAGTAAAATATATATAGTTTTGTTCATATGCCAAACATAATCAGCGCGTAAATAGTATATTGTCGTCAAGACGTACGATGGTGTACGTAAACAAGAGCCTGCTCGTGTTACAGAAGTTTTGCATCTGTTTACATAACACAGCGCAATTCTGTTGGTTAATCACACACAAATTATATAAACGCTCTTTATTATTTCCATATCAGGAAAACAGTAACAAATAAAGCTCTTTATGTTTACCATATCCAGATCTAAACAAAAGCCAGATTCCGTAACGTTTTTTGCTTTTGTTTACATAACAAAGGAAAAACATTTGACAATAACATACTGTTTATGCCATATTTCTGATTGGTATAAGAACAAAGTCTGTCTATATTTTACTATTATTTCTATTTTTGGCGGTTTTAGACGGAGGTGAATATTATAACACCATACCCACCGCCAACGCCGCCCGTATCTTTAAATAACAACTTTAGAAAAAAATAACGATACTTTTTGGTAACGGCATCGGTTAGTACTATCAGCACCATAGCAATTCAGCGGGACCCACCAGCACCATAGCACATTAGCAGGACTACTTTACCAGGGGTGGTTCTGAGTAAGTTGTTGAGCCGTGTGGTTTAGAACATGAGAATCGATTGTGTTGCCATACCTGCAAATAGCGTGTCTGTCATTTGCAGAATGAGGTCCCCAGAGGGTGAATTTAGTGATGCTATCCCACAAAGCGGGCTAGCATCACCAAATTCACCCTCTGGAGACCTCATTCTGCTTAGGCCTCATCTTCTGGTAAGTATCTATAGATCAAATTAACATTGCTTTTAGCTACATTTCCCTTCTAGGAAGTTTCCATATCCCCTAATTTGCAGAAGATAAAATTCATAATTGAGGTGCCCAATGGGTGAACATTACCAACTTCAACTGGGGAACTTCAATCTGATCGTAGGTCTGCCATAGCAGTTGAGGGCCTTAGCAGAATGAGGTCCACAGAGGGTGAATTTAGTGATGCTAGCCCGCTATTCGGGATAGCGTCACTAAATTCACCATCTGGTGACCTCATTCTGCAAATGACAGACACGCTATTTGCAAGCCTGTATGTTGCCATACTTACATATCGCGTCAATACCACATGGCCTAAATAATGTTGGCGCCAAGACAGTCGCTAATTCGGCCATTTGTTCCATACCTCGATAAAACATATTAATGCACACACAAACAACACATCATACACTGAACCGATAGCAGGTGACCAAAACCCAGAAATGGATTGGTATTAATTATAACAAGTATAAATCAAATTAGTATTGGTTAACGTATTATACTGTGTCAAATAATCTGCGAATTAGCGACAGCATTGAGGAACACGAGTAAGATATTTTTCAGCTAATTTTATGAGAGTATTGTCCAAAAAATAAACTATATCAATATTGAAGATGAATGTCGTTTTGGCAACGTGTTCAAATAATGTGGTCATCGGCGTCGATCAATTCACAATCACATAATATTCACTTTTTAAATATATATATGAGCGGTGTTATATTTTGATGAACAACGGATATGTGTCGAAAAGAAATATTTATCGGTCAGACACGGACCAGAAATTAGAACCAAGAAGTGTTATAAATGCCAAAATTACTTCAAAATTGACGAACTCAATATGCAGACAACGTTTTTGTAAAAGAAGATACCAGATCAGAAGCTTTACATTTGTCCATAGTCAATACGCTTTAATATCCATTATCTTTCTCACCTTCTACTCCTCTCTCTTTCTCGATATATCCCCCTCTCTCTCTCTCTCTCTTTTCTCAGACCCATATCACTGTCATAACCCCTCCTACTCGCCTCGCTTCTCGACATCTACCTATCATACAATTTCAATACATTAGGGAACAAATACTGAATCAACTACTTTATACCCAACCAAATAGAAACGATCAGATACAAGATCTTTTCCCCATTCTGGTTGAGTGATGTATTCGCGAGACGGCACAATGTAGCGCCAAGATCCTGTCTCATATTACCTGATGTGCCCGACTTCGTCCGGGCGATTTAGAGATTGCTTGTGATCGGCTCCGTCTGGGCAGAGTTCGATCGGTCCAGAAACATGCCTATATGAGCGTATGTGAGCGAGGTCAAGGTCATGGACACGGTCGCACGTGAAATTGGACCCGCCCATATTGTTCCCGGGATCAAAGTAGGAATACATACCAAATTTGAGTCGGATCGGTCGAGCTCCAGAAAGGAGATTAAGGATATTGGGTATCATCTTCTTAAGTGGGCGAAGCGACCATAGCAAGATTATATCTTACTGTCATCTCCGTTTCCAACCGATATAACATGCCTCCAAATTCGAGTAAGACAAAGCAGCAATACACAACTATACTCTGTCTCAATATGTTATGAATTATGTACAGTCATGTATCTGTATGTATTGTTTTGAGTTGGAATACAGTACGTTTAAACTAGAAGCTGTATAGACCTTCACAGTCACAAACGTCTGCTCTCTCATTTTCAGACTGCACAACTGACATTCCTCGTTGTTCTCTTCACTGTCATCTTCATTGGAAATGTGTCCGTGCTTGTAGCAGTGTCCTTGACCCGACGAAGAAAGTCCCGGATGCATTTCTTCATTATGAATCTCGCCATCGCTGGTAAGTTTGCAGCATAAATGTCCTGATAACCGCGTCGTTGGTGATTACATGGCCGGGAAACAACGTCATAATCTGTTCGAAAATGGCGGCAAAATATAACGCCTGCAATTTCAACATTCCTTTTATTCTATATTTTCCAAAGATTTTGCGAGTTATTAGATCTAGTTATTATGATCTATACCAGCAACTCATTTCGGGTACTCCAAACACAGTATATCGAACAGATTGGTTTTTAATGTGATTCTGGCGTTAAAAATTCACAACCTCGAAATAAATTATGACGACCGAAGTAGTTTGACCACATACATCTTCTCAACAGTCATATTTATATGGGGACGGGACCCGTAGTGAGCTAGCAAAAGTTGATTCGAGACATTTTGCCGCCATTTTCGAAGAAATTATGACGTTGGTTTCTGGTTCTGACGTTGTTATCACCGACGGCGCTAAACCATTAAATTGATCCTACACATGAACCCAATAATAGGAGGTTTTGATGTTCAAATATTGACTTTCAAATAGAAAGTTCAGGTTTTTTGTCACGTGAGCACACATTCTATTGTAGCTGATTTCCGTCGTTCGTCGGGCCTCGTGGTTTTTTTTTGGTGGCACATGTGTTGTATTGTTTAAAGGTGGCGACCACGAAGGCCGATACTTAATCTTTCCAATCAAAAGTTAATTTGAAGATACCGTAATGTTTACTCACGCAGATCACGGAGGATCATTCCATTTCTACCGTCTCCGACGTTCCCGATAATCATAGTGAGTAAGCAAAAAATTATATATAGCTCATTTTGGTTGAGTTTTTTTTTTGGTGGCACATGTGTTGTATTGTTTAAAGATGGCGACCACGAAGGGCGATACTTAATCTTTCCAATCAAAAGTTAATTTCAAGATACCGTAATGTTTACTCACGCAGATCACGGAGGATCAATCCATTTCTACCGTCTCGAACGTTCCCAATAGTAATAGTGAACAAGCAAACAATTATATATACAGTAGGCCTAATGCTCTATGTAATCGACTTCTTAACCACAGCAGAATTATGGGTAACTTTTCAGGATTTAGTCGGAAATATGGCTTGTTGCCTGGTTTGCCATTCATCGGAAAGCTATCGGGGAGAGCTTTCCGATGAATGGCAACAAGCAATATTTCCGGCTAAATCCTGAAAAGTTACCCATAATTCTGCTGTGGTTAAGAAGTCGATTACTTAGAGCATTACTGTAGCTCATTGGCTACCATTTTGGTTGAGTTATTTGTATACATGTAGGTGAAGAAAACGAATAGTATTCACTTCGGGGTGAGACATCTTGCCGCCAGTTTCGAGCAAATTATGACGTTGGCTTCCGGTCCTGACGTTGTCGTCACAAACGACGTTAAACCATTAACCCTTTGGAGAGTATCTGTAACGTCATATACATGACGTCATGAGTAAATTTAACGTCAACGTCATAGCAATAATTATTAACAAGTTCTGGTCAAAAGGGTCCAATAATTCGTTTTAATTGATGTGCATTTTCTGTTAACGTGTGTTATCATAATCGATTGTACTTATGCATTTGGGACATTATATTAATCAAAATAACTCCTATACAAATCATTTATAAATCAGATGATTTATTGAAGTTATGTCTACATAAAATAACACTTCCTGAAACGACATATATCTCGTTCTACTCCTCAACCGATAGACAACATATGTCGTTCTACTCGCCAAATGGTTAGATTGATCCTACACATGAAGCCATAATGGGAGGGTTTGATGTTCAAATATCGACTTTCAAATAGAAAGTTTAGATTTTTGTCACGTGTGCACACATTCTAATGCTGTTGCTGATTCACGTTGTTCGTCGGGCCTCGGGTTTTTTCTTTTGTGTCACATGTGTTATATTGTTTAAAGATGGCGATCACGAAGGCCGATGCTTAATCTTGCCGATCAAAAGTTAATTTCAAGATACCGTAATGTTTACTCACGCAGATCACGGAAGATCAATCCATTTCTACCGTCTCCGACGTTCCCGATAGTCTTATTGAGCAAGCAAAAAATTATATATAGCTCATTTTGGTTGAGTTTTATTTTGGTGGCACATGTGTTGTGTTGTTTTAAGATGGCGACCACGAAGGGCGATACTTAATCTTTCCAATCAAAAGTTAATTTCAAAATACCGTAATGTTTACTCACGCAGATCACGGAGGATCAATCCATTTCTACCATCTCCGACGTTCCCCATAGTCGTCACAGTCTTTATGACACGAACGGTCGATTACACGCGTATTGTGCTGGTTCTTGCGTCTGTCGCTTTCAACGTCGTGTTGAGGTATCAATGGCTTTGCTTTGTTCTAGATCAACGTCAGACGCGAAAATCGCAAATGACGCGTGCAACTCCGACTGTAATGTAGGGACGTGGCGATACTGGGTTTTGGGGGCGTCTTACCCTACCAACTTAAAGGCAACTTTGGTCGAATTCTTCAAAAGTTGGAATTTCATGCCTCACACATCATCAGTTGGAAATTTCACACCAAAAAATATGTTGAAATTGTTTCATAGTTTTATTTACCAACCAGTATTTAGTGTGCAATGTGTTGCATTGAGATGAAAAGTCGCTTATTTTCCTACTTTCGGTAATTGTTTTGGACTGAAATGGCCATCAGTTGAACTGAAGTGCTCATTCTCACCGGTTGTGTTGTGTGTTAAAGTTACTCAGGTGATGGATAGTTGTGATACAGTTACTCAGGTGATGGAGAATTGTGATACAGTTACACAGGTTATGAAGAATTGTGATACAGTTACACAGGTTATGAAGAATTGTGGTACAGTTACTCAGGTTATGAAGAATTGTGATACAGTTACACAGGTTAAGGAAATCTCACAATATGAACGCAATTTAAAAGTGACTGAGAGAAATACTGTTCAGCTTTGACTAGTGACCGCCCTCAGAGAGTATAAATGAAAGCATTTTAGTAGTTGGAGGTGGTTATTTTGATCGCAAAAAAAAAATGAATATCTGGTTGCTATACATGAAAATGTGTTAACCTGGGTAACTTTATCACAACCTCCCCCAACCTGGGTAACGTTATCACAATTTCGGGAACCTGGGTAACTTTATCACGCACAAAATATTAAACCGATGACATTGACCAATTCAGCATAAGTTGGAACATCTCAAACTTTAGGCGGTGAGCAAGTGGAATTGACAAACAATTGAAACATTACATCACTGGAGCGGGGTGCAATTGGAGTGTCCCCAAGTTGGGGATTTGGTCAGGTTCAAGGGTGAATTTGCAAATTATAAGTTCGACACCCTCCTCCTCCCAAATGAGACCCTCCATACGTCCCTGCTGTGTGGACATTTTAACACTGTCTTATCGCGGTATTTCTTGTTGCGCCAACTAAATAAATATATTGGGGTGTATTCGAATTCGCGTTCTTGTATGCTCGCGAACCGTAGTCCACTAGATGATTCGAACAGACCAATAACAAACCAGGAACACCGCGACGTAATCTTCATGGATTTAGGTGCATGTACTTCATAATTTTCTTGTACATCGGCAACATTCAGTCAGTACATAACATTGTATGTGAAATTATTTCAATTATATGCGATAATATCAGATGATATCGGCAGATTTAGAAGATAGCGGAAACGTTCCCAAATTGTTTGTAGGGTCCTCATCGGCACAATCGACAGTTTTAATTCTGGTCACGAAGTTTTCTGACGTCACGCGGATAAAACTTAAATGCCTTCAATAACTTTTGCTAATTGTTAAGATTGAGTTTAACGTCAATATGTCGATGTCTAGACGGACACGGGTCGAAAATTCAGTCCTTAATTGGTCCCAAATTAATCAGCAATAAACATTAATATTTATATAACGTATGTAAGGCCAAAATAAAAATTATTATGTGAGTCTCAGACACGGCTGTGTTGAAATAAATGGTCTGCATTGGACGATTTATTTCGATTTTTTATGTTATGACCAAAAAAAGTAATAAAAAAAATAGTTTGACATTTATTTTTTCAATTATTATCTTATGTTTTTACCAACATGTCCATAGGCATGCACTCTTAACATATCTCAGTAATGTGTATACATATAGTGACATAGAGCATTAAGTTAATGACAACATTGAAGAAAATGTTTAGCTGATCATCATAGTCTGGTGTACTAATTGTAACTCCAGAACAATTGAAAGACACCGAATGAAATTTAGGATAACATGTTATAATGGAGAGGTGTCCAATTATAGACAATAATAACTTTGTGATTAGTCAGTGCATTAGAACAGTCTGTGTAAGCCCTACATGTCATGTACTAGTAGCGCCATGCAATTTTATATATCAGATTAAATGAGTGTATATGGATAACAAAGTTCCCTCTACATTTTCTGACTAAACTAGACAAGGGAAGCCATCACAATCCATGCTTACGATGTACACACACAAAAAATAAATAAAGTCCCCCTCCCTCATTGATACAGACAAAAAATTGTCTGAGAGTCAAATATAAAAATTTTTGCCTAAAGCAATGACGTTAATTACTGCCAATTTTGATAAAAAAAATATATGTAGATACCAGAGTATAGAAAGTTAATTCGAAATGCGATTTTGAACAATCAAACGTAACGTTTCGCTTCAATTTAATTGTAACATTTCTCAACGTTTCAGGTATGTTTTGTGCTGTTACTTCGTTTCAGATATATGTTCTGTGCTCTTATAACGTTTCAGATATGTTATGTGCTATTACTTTCGTTTCAGATTTACTAAATGGAGTTTTCTATGTATTGACCGATATAATATGGAAAGTCACAGTGTCGTGGTATGCCGGAGAATTCATGTGCAAGCTGGTCAAGTATCTGCAGGTAATAGAATAAACTCTAGCGATACGATGGATCATACCATTACAGGATTAATTTCATAATATCATAATTTCATAATATACATGCGCTATATATATTTTGCTGCAGTAGTTAAAGCTGCATGGCGATTTGGCTCCAAAATACACCCAATAATATTCGCTTTTGAATGTTCCCCGTTTCGCCACTGTGTAGGAACTGTTACATCGGAAATCGTTCTATCGCCGGTAGTGTGATGGTTCTTGCCTGATTTGTTACGGTTCCTGGTGATTGAAAATAATCATTTTTGTGACAAAATCACGCATAATTATAGATATCTTGAATATATTAAACTTTCCTGAATGAACAGAGGCTGCAGAAGTGCCGTGTTATCGAAACCTGAACTCTAGACCACAATTAACTCGGTATTAGCGAGTTAACGCGTAAATATTAACATGTTACCACTGAAAATCAAGCCACGTGGACGCAATTTCTTTGTTTTTCGTGGCGTATAAAATATGAAACGCATTCTGAAGACAAACACTGACTATAAAGTGTACCCGTGTTATTCTTTTGTAAAATAGCTGAGAAAGTATCCCGATAGGGGTTGATAATTGGGAGCTGTGACCTCGTAATCAACACGGGTGCGTGTTACGGTTCTATTTCAAACCGATCATGGCTGTGACGGTTCTGTCCATGAGATTTATTCGAACGATTTCTGCACTTGGGTCCGAAAATCGTCTTGTGTATCTGACATTTTAAACCAGATAATGACTGTAGCTTATGTAATTTGCATAATAGAACAGGTATATTAAGAAATAACGCAATAAATACCTAATACGGGATATTAAGTGACATTAATAGGCAGAAATAAAATATTGAAAGTCCCGATGAGTATAGTATCATAATCATGCCCGCCTATAGAAATGACCAATGGTAATATAAATCTACCCTCAGGAGAATATGATATGTTATATTCATTTACTTAATCTGGGCATTATTGAAAGATCCAGGTGTGACAATATATCAATGCCAGCGCCATCATATTTCCTCCTCTGAAGTCCGTCTGGGGAACATTTACACATGTTTGTCGCCCAGACATGAATATAACTTGTGAAATCACGTTCAACTGAATCACTGATAGGCTATGACGTGATTGGGGTAGTGGGGGGGGGGGGCTTGGGTAGGGGGGGTGCTTAATTTGTGTCTATCCCCAACTTTGGTCAAAATGTTCAACAGTTACAAATTTCTTATCTTACAATAGATTGGTTTGAAATTTAACACCAACAATATGTTGAAATTGTTCTCTTAATTTGATTTGACAACAATTTAATAGTGGGGATTTTGTCGTTTTTAGACTAACATTTGCATACTTTCCTACACTTTAAACATGTAATCAACCATATACAAATGGACACCTCTTCTTTAGAGTTGATCCACAACTCATGATGGGTGGACATGAAGTACTAGTAGGGAGCAGGTGTGATCTAGTTTTCTATATCACATTTACCCCCCCCCCCCCCCCCCCCCCCCAATTGGCAAGAAACTGGTTTAATGGACAAATAATCTAATTCCATTTAATTAGTATGCTTTGTATTAAATAATGTATGCTCTTTTGCAAAATAAATCATCTCTCTCCATCTGTTGGGAACATTTCCAATCGTGTGGGGATGGGGCGCCAGGTTGGAAACGTCCAACACTTGGGAATCTTGAAGCCAGTCTATATGTTTTTTGCAATTTTCAGGTTCAGATATCCACATTTTCTCACTGAGCCCATGTATCCTGAGTCCCCCCCCCGGTTTGCATGGTGGAAAATCAAAGCCTACTGATCAATTCACTTCAGAATGGTATACAATCTAGAGCTATAATGTGTCATGCAGTTGGGGAAAACCAAAGCCCAGGCCTTGTGCATGAGTTTGGTCTATTTCAAGGGGATGGTGCGGTTGGAAATTCCAAGGTGGACGCCCCAACACTGGATACCCTCCAGCCCACGTCCCTGCTCACTTGACACGTTAGTAGCGAGGAATAATAATGTGCATTGTAATAGCCAGGTTCAGACACCCATAACACTAAATTTTAATGATTCATTTGTATGAATGTTTAGCTAATAATTCAAACAATCTGTTACTGCATGTTGAATTTAATAGCTGAGCATTCCTACAAATGAATCAATAGGATTCAAGTAGCTGCTCTTTATAGCACATTTAGTCATCAAAGAATTAACATCCATATAATAATATTTGTAACTGCATGATTCTTTTCTCTTTTTTATATGTTACTGCTTGTTGAACTTACTAGCTAAGAATTCCTACAAATTAATCAATAGGATTCAAGTCAATTCTCATTACAGCGCATTTAGTAACCAAGGTTTAACATCCATATAATAATATTTGTAACTGTAGGATTCTTTGCTTTTTTATATCTTCTATTAAAAAATCAGAGATCCCTAGTCAATCTAAAATATGATTGAATGTAAGATTACCGTGCTTGTATATGCTTTAATAGCTGCATATTCTAGAATTCTATAATTTAACCTAGATAATCAGCATCCAGCAAGCGGAAACCCGACATAAACTTCATAAACTGCGTAATCAGAGCATTGTATGGGTGTCAACTAACTTTGAACGTCTTATTTTTGGCTTTTTGTTGAGTAAAATACGTCTACGAAAATAGACAACACTAGCCGATGTGCCCGGCCCTCTATGTCCGGGCTATTTATTGATTTTTTTGTGATCGTCTCCGCATGGGCAAACTATTGTTCGATCGGCCCGGAAACATGCCTATATGAGCGAATATGGTCAAGGTCAAGGACATGGTCGCACGTGAAATTGGACCCACCCATATTGTTCCCGGGATCAAAGTAGGCCTACATTATACCAAATTTGAGTCGGATTGGTCGAGGTCCAGAAAGATGCCTATATGAGCGTATATGAGCGAGGTCAAGGTCAAGGACACGGTCGCAATTGAAATTGGACCCGCCCATATTGTTCCCGTGATCAAAGTAGAACCAGCTACCAAATTTGAGTGGGATCGGTCGAGGTCCAGAAACATGCCTATATGAGCGTATTTGAGCGAGGTCAAGGTCAAGGACACGGACACACGTGAAATTGGACCCGCCCATATTGTTCCCCGGATCAAAGTAGGCCTACACACCAAATTTGAGTCGGATCGGTCGAGCAGTTTTTCGAGTCTATAACACAAATACATACATACAGACAGAAGTTTCAAAATATATAATAGATAAAATACAAGACAGATAACTCTATATATCCCGTCTACGCTCACGCTTTACGAAGTCCAGCGCAATGAAATTTCACTATTGTTAACCGGCTGTTGACTCATGGAAATGTCGGGCCTTCAAAACGCGTTATTTTTCAAACTAGCTGGCGACTTTGTGAATTTTGATAGGCGTAACACAGCTTATTGGATAAGCATAGAAAGGCAGTGTAATTCGTCGAAATTAATGACAAGTGGTGCAAATTTCAACTTAATGCATAGTTTGTTGTGTTTATCTTTGTATACTTTCACAAAATTGGCAGTTTGAACCATGTACCATGGCAAATATTAGCAATAGTTTTACCCGTATAGAACGATTAATGGGGATAGAACCGACTCGATCAGGAGAGAACCCAAACAATAATCAAAATTCGCGGTTCTTGTCGTTGTTATGACTCGCACAATGAATTTTTCGTTATTAACACGCTCATTGGTGCCACAGATTGTTATGGGATCGAAAATAACTAATCGAATTATCACCTGGATGCCTCAAAATTGCGTTTTAACTGTCAAAAAGTCGTGAAAATGTATAATTTCGGTCAGCAAGAACCGTCACAAATCAGGCAAGAACCATCACAAACCGGCGATAGAACGATTTCCGATGTAACAGTTCCTACACAGTGCGTTTCGCAATAGGTCGATGCAGCTCTTATACTAATGTATCCCCTCAGAAAAAAATCTAAACCACTCTGGGTTAGAGACCTGATTTGTGACGTAGTTTTCTTGCTCTGGAGTTGGCCTTGATATTACGACCAATGTTTGGTTCGTAATGGTCTTTTCACAGGCAGTTAGCGATGAAGACGGCCGATTATTAGATATTGTCCGGTCGTTGATTTCGGCGTCTTGTCGTTTCCCCAAATAACACGAATTAGCTGACCGAGCGCGGGACCAGAGCAGTCAATCAGAATAAAAGTGATGGTTGCAAAACTTGCATTGACAAGTCATGTACGTACTCTCCAACCCATCTTGATAGCATTACCATCACCAAATAAAGAGAGGAACCAGGCAACATCAGTAAGTTCGATAATTTTCGTTCCGATCTGATTTGTGTGACCAATCAGCGTTGCTACAACGTCCGTGTGGGGAATGTTTTTGTTGCTGTCAGGGTTTAAAGTAATGTAAAACACTCCGGTAGGGTAATCACATATACATGGAGAATTATCTTGCTCAAAGTAGTTATTTTTACAAATATTATATCCAAATTGACAACACACGACGTCATTCTTATATTTTAATTAAATGCAATGACTCTCGGTGGCGAAGTCATTTATGTTAGTTTATCTCCGATAGTTGCGTCCCGAATCGAGAAGTATTTTTACAATTGAGCGTAGTTCGGACGATATATTCTATGGATTGGTAGGGTTGATTTGGTTAAGATTTTCGACCATGTTATTATACTGCTACATTCCTCCAGTTGGCATAGCGCCTGAATACTAACTAATTTCCACGCACCCGAACAAGTCCATATTATGATTTTGTTAAAGATGCATAATTCGAATCAACCCTCGCAAATTACTATTTCATTGGCTTCGGGGCTGAAAAATATTTGATTCGAGTCGATGAACCCACCCATCAAAACTCAAAGTGATCAGATATTGATGTTTAAACTCTATTATTTTTCACCACCGATAATGTTAAGTAAACAGTCGACGAGAACACGATATCGGACCAATTTGCGGATGTAGATGGATAACTTCAAGTGGCTTATTTGTGTCAGATATTTGACAAACCGGCAAAATTTCGTTGACCAAAATGTTGATAAATAACAGGTTTTGGGCTATTTTATACTATAGTTGATTGTGGTTAGCATTATTTTTGGGCAATTACTCGATTCTGATAACTGAAGAGGCATTTCAAATTTTGTTGTTGTTGTTCCATGGAATCTGATGATATGGTGACCATCGAATCGGATTGAGTACCTTTAACGTCGTTTTAGTCGCTGATTTATATTACGAGAACGCTCTGGGGAAATGGCAGTACTGTTTTAACCCATTATATCCTAAAAGTATTTTCCCATTCAGTTATAAAAATATACATTGGAATGGTATATCATTCATCTGGGGGGGGGGTGTTCGGGAAACATAGGCAGACGACAGATAACAGAAGTGCAGAATGAGTCCTATTTATTGGGGGAAATGTTCATATAACAAGTTCCATATCTGAACATTTCCTGAGGGATAACTACTCATCAAAGAGTAATTTTATTACATGCTTCCCTAACATATAGCGGAAAATAGCATAAACGTTGATCGTCGTATGTATCTCTCAGAAGCCACAGTGCAATACGATTTCGTTATTTCACTGTATAGCTTTCATTATTTCACTTTAACTTGTCGGCAATTTACGCGAGCGCGAATCAATATATATATATATATCTTGAATAATCCTCCATTACTAAAGATTATATATGAACACAATGGCATATAATGAACATGATACAAACGCTTATACATAAGTATGAGCAGTCAAAAGTATACACACCCTCACACACGCACCCTCACACACACACACACACCCTCACCCCCCCCCCCCCCTCACACACACACACGCTCACATGTGCAGATTTATATATATCATTCTGGAGTTTGGGTCTGCAGCCTAGCTATCCAACGTCACCAACTATTCGACATGGCTACCGTATGGTACCCACACATAGGGGGCAGCCATAACGGCATACATTGGTGTATGCTACGTACACAGTCCACACGTGCATCGTGCGGAACCGGGTACTTCAGAACCAACCTCAGTTGTATATACATGTACGTATAGTGTGCGTCACGTCATGATTTGTTTCATTGTAATCTCCGGTAGCTATTTTCATGTATATATTGGCAGTCAATGGAAACTCAATTGTGCTAATCCAACGGTCACGATGTGCGGGCATATATAAAACGAAAAGTGTGCTATCAACTAATACGGAGGACCGATCCCCTTAAAAGGTGACATGAGGATATACCAGCAATGCCTTGCCTTGAATAACCACGCTTTGCTTCTGTATATTTCCTGGATCTATATATAGAGGATCTATCTTCAACGAGTTCCCAGTTTATAGCGAAATTTACAAAACGAGTCCAGTAAATTAAGTCTGGACCGAGCATTTTGGTAATTTTGTAAATTCCGCTATAAACTGGGGACGATTCTATTTATTACATGATCCAAAACCTCGACAATATACTCAAATCAACAAATGGGACGCGAAACTAACATCACTTTCTATAAGGTATGCGATTACTTTTCGCGTAACTATGCGTTATTTGCCCGCGTAAAGAAATAGTCCCATTTAAATAAAGACTCTTTGGCGTATTTAATGGAGTATATTTAATGAAATAACTGTTCAAACTCTTTATTCATTATAGTTTGTAGGGAAAATATTAGAAGCCATAGTATTTTGAGACGTAGCGTAAGGACTGTAAAAAGACGACAAACCGGAAGTCAAAGGTCACCTGGCACTATTTCCTGTTATTAAACGAACGTTTAATATCACAATTAAAGGGTAGGATCATGTAATAAATCTAAATATCTATCTATCTACATGAATTTCATTCATCTCACAGATAAGCTGTGTGCATCTATTGTGCAAAAAGATACCCATAACCTGTTGGTTGATGTCACCAACAACGGCGTATCTTTTCATCGATTCCAGTCGGGATATTCTGGATGATCGCCAATGATATGTGATATGATCGGTCTCAAGTGTGTAAATACGAGACAAGACAGGGATAATTGTTATTCACCGTCTGTATTTTTCACACAAGAGATCCTTTATTATGTACATTGTCACTGATAGTTCAATTCCCATGATGGGATAGAAGTGTCTTAAGCAATTGCGTCATGTGTTCCTTATTCTTTATTTATTGCCAATGAAAGTGGAACTCCCAAGGCACAATTATAGACGTTTATTGAGCAAAATTGCAACCTGTCTGTCCGATATATGTTTCAGTCTATTTCCGGTGTTTAACTGCGCATTTTTGCAACTCTAATGGCGAGAAACGTGGTGGTATATGTATTACCTTGATTTATATTAACTTAATTGTGGTAATAAATGTACCTTTGCAACACAATGCGGGGCCCTGTTTTATGAAAGCAACTTATGACATAGTTGGGACTTAAGATGGTCATAAGTTCAAACTTCAGTCATAAGTGCGTTTCACGAACAAGGTCTTAACTTAATATGGTCTTAACTTTGGTCTTAACTTTAAGACTGGTGTGAGGTGTCTTAAGGTAATCTTAAAGTTAAGACCCACATGATAAGTGGCATATCGATCACAAATATGGCGGCCTATGTTATTTTGCAATTACCGATATATGTACATTGTCTGGGGTGGGCAACTCGTCGTCTGGTATACAGGGTCGTGGCTACAGAGTGAGAGGGGGTGTTCTCATCGAATTGTCCAACTACACCCCCTTAAACAACACCAAATTCTCTTTGGGTTTAAACATTCTAACTGGTGCTTCAAACTTTCCAAAACCAAAGTTTGGAGAGGGCAGGCACATTCAGAGCACAGGCTTTTCATCAGGTACGTGGCGAATGGGGTTTGTGTGTTGTGTACCCCCCCCCCCCCCCCACACACTTTGGTCAAAATGTTTAGCAATTGGAAATTTCATGCCTGACAACAACATTAATCGTACACTATATATAGGTTTCAATTTGTTTTAACTTCTAACTAGTAAAGGAATGTGTTGTTTTAGACAAACAGCAGCAACCGAAATGGTAATCAGTTGGAAAATCACCAACTTTAGGGGCGTCAGGTTAGAAATTTAGAACTGTTGGAATATTTGAGATACCAATTGGAAAGTTTAAATCCATATTTGTATTGTTGTCATGAATTTATGTTGAAAATCGAATTATTGCGAATTATTTCAGATTGGGGAAAAGCCGTCACATGATATTCCTGGAAAAAGTTATATTGGACTCCCGAAAGTTATATTGGACTCCCGAAAGTTATATTGGATTCCAATCGAGTCCAATATGACTTTTATAAAAAAAATAGTATCGTGACTCCGGGTGACGTCATTTGGATAACATACACATGGATAATGAAAATGTCATTATACGATGGTGTGTACAGTATGTGTTTTCTTGCACGGGCCTATACATGTAGGTTGTAGTGAAAAATCATATAGACGACGCGTATAGCACACACAATGTACACACCATTGTACAAATACTTGATCATATTGCACCGGAAAGTGAATGGATATAATAGGGGTTGGTCTCACTTTGCAGACATGCGGCAGGGGATTAACTCAAGGTGCGACCGACTGTGTTGTTACAACGCTGGCAATTAGGCCGATCCAAGTTAAGTGTGGTGTAACTTGTGTCCAGGCCCCAGGCCAACTTGTCAAAGCTAAGGCTAGGTAACTGTTGTCACTTGTATTTCGCGCATACGTAAGTTACACTAACTAATGTTCATCGTGAATATTTAGTGTTGTGTCCAGGCCACATTAAACGTGTTTATACTGTTGACACTTGTAAGTTACATTTGATTTGATTGATTTATTGCTCCACCAATAACACATGGTATATGACAAGGTACATAATATGAATGTAACATACATTAGTCAACAATATATATACATATATAGAAAGATGAATTTTACCGAACTGGCTAAGTGGCACTGGGTATAAAATTCGATGAATAATTTCAGTGCGGTAGTATTTTCCTTTTTTTTAACAATGAAACGGGATTTACATAACAAAACGGAAGTACTAGCTCTTTCCATTATGTTCTGTACCTCCAGCTTCACTGCTTCCTTCGTGTGAGATTACTATTTTATCCGTTTGAATGCAAGTTTGAGAAATATGCAAAGTCGTTTTAGTATTGACACGTTACATATAGTGAGTAAATCGTGGAATTTCTCTCTAACGGGATATTTCCAATAATATTGTGGAATGTATTTCTCTCTGAGTTCTTTAATTACGTCACATTCTAAAACAAAATGGAATTCATCCATCTTCATGTTTAATATTATCTTACAAAACTTGAGATGAATCTTTTCAAGACAGTCAACATTTTCGAAACCCCATATCTCACTTCCATAGAGGATGATAGGTAAAACTGTACGATCAAACAATTTAAGTGACAAGTCAATAGCCAGATTAAGTTTATATTTTTTGTTTAAGAGTCCGTACATAGCCCTTGTTGCAACCGTGCACGTTTTCTTCACTGCTTGACAAAAACGTCCATTATGAAAAAATTAAACACCAAGGTACTGAAACTCAAAAATCAATTTCGTTGTTGAAATACACTCTGAAACTCCAATTATTCCAGTTTATTTTTATGAAGGAAAACGTGAGACACAGTCTCACACAGATAGTAAATGCGAGAATACACCTTGGTTGTAGTGATTTAAAAGCACATCAGTTTGAGCGATTCCTGACTGATGATCCAAAATGTATTTGTGGGAACATATATGAAGATACAGAACATTATTTTATGAGTGACCACACAGAAGAGAAAGTATCGTGCCTTAGAAAATTCCAGACGTAATTTCAAGATAGTGTACCAGGCGAGATAGATGAAGTATATTTCCTGGATGAGATGGCCAAGTTATGCGGTCATTGAGCATGTTGTTGTCATTTATAAGTTTCTAATTCATTAATGTTTGTACCTCATTGTTTTTGTCATTATTATTTGCATGTATTTTATATTACCCATAACTAATAAACAGTCATAAATTCAACCCAAACCTCGGTTCTTTCTCATAATAAAAAGGGCAGAAAAAAACCGAATCCAATCAAACCAACTAGGAAGGGCCTAAGTAGTCATTAAGAGAATTATTCACACCTTTACCCTAACCTACCGAAAACAATAGGTGTCTGCAAAACGGGACGACCCCTATAATAGCTGTCACATGTTGGCCTCGATTTTATGAAGGTCATTCTTTATCGTAACTGCAAATGTTGAATTCCTTCGGAAACTCGTATATTAAAAAGAAATTATAGTGTTTTTTCACAGAACAAAAATTGTCTCATTCTTTGATGGGGATGTTTCACAGAACACACGGGTAGAGTTAAGATTATGTTTTTTTGGTACCACGTCATGCAATTATGTGCAGGATCTCATCAAAATGGTCACGTCACGTCAAATTATGTTTACGTTCTAAATGTGGCCGTGGTTTTGTTGTATCACTTATCAAGCTTATGACAATTATCCCCAATTGTTATTTGCAGGTTTAGGTCCCCAGCACAGTGGGCTAGCATCACCAAACTCACCCTCATGGGACCTCATTCTGCATGACCTCATTTGCTATGGGATACATAGACTCAGAATGAAGTTGTCAAATGGTGAATATTGTGATTTACATCCATTGGGAACCTCGATTATGCAATGTGTCGTCTGCCAATTTGGGAACATAGAGAAACTAAACTAAAAAAGAAAACAATCTATGTGAAGAAGTTTCTATAGAAATTTAATAATAAAGAAACTTGAACGCAGAAACTCGTATGATAATTGTCGGTATATACGCACTCAATAACACTATATATATACTTGTCAAAGTTAACATTTTGTAACTACTACTTAAAGGGAGATTGTACCAAAATCCAGCCATTTATGAGGTCATCTCCTATACTACTGTATATTCAACAGAACATATGCAAAAAAAATAATTAGTTTGAGTCAGAGATGAGTCCAAAATACAGTAATGTACTCTATGGACGATGTAAAATAGCATGGTAATTATAATGAATTTGTGTTATAATCGTATAAGGTTGTTATACTTGGCTCTTTATGTACGTGATTGTATTTAAAGTGATGTGAAGATCTCCGGTCAGGTGATCAAATAGAAATGGAGAATAATCTTGCTCAAAGTATTTATTTTTACAAATATCATATCCAAATTCACAACACACACCATCATTCTCATATATTAATTAAATGCAGTGAATCTGGATGGCGAAATGGTTTTCCTTTGTTTATTGCCGATAGTTACGTCCCGATTCGAGAAGTATAAATTTACAATTGAGCATAGTTCAGGCAATGTTTTCTCTGAAGTGGTACGGTCGATTTGCTTGACATTTTCGGCGATGCTATAGTAAAATGCTACATTCCTCCAGTTGGTATAGCGCCTGAATACTAACTGATCAGTTTCACGCACCCGAACAAGTCCATATTGTATCTTTAACTCCCATTCTTGACTGATATTAATTCTTTTATTGGATATTTCTGTTACGTATAGCAGGAGATTATCCCATAAATGGCTGGATTGAGGTAGTCCCCCAATAAATTGACTAGTAATATATGTCTGTAGTGTTTAGTACAGTAGTAGTAATCTCTAGTATCCGTACACGCGGGTCATGGTCGCGGACTACTTACCAAACGCTTGATTTAGTTCTTCGTGTTCCGCTGGATCGTATAGTGTATAGGAGGAAATTGGGGAAATAAAATGAATCGTAGTAGTGGGGCAACCACATACGCTGTGCCTCGAATTTGCTTTTTAGCGGCGAAATAACTCTAAGAATAATTTATGTAACAGCATGCAATGGCCCCGGTGGAGACGACATGACAAGTATTGTCATGGATTGTTCTATCTTGTTTCGATTCTGGCCCGCAAAGCCAACATGAAGTAAATGACACCACGAACCGTGCAATGACGTCTTCTCTGGTTTGCATTAAGCTAACTAACGAAATTGTTCTAAATGAAACTAATATATGCCTAAATCGCATAGGAATTCTTCGGAAGTTGTGAAGTTGAAAATTGTAGTTCCGTCTCGTTGGTCCAATTCCGGTTCTGCAATTTAACAATCTCCAGACAGTTACTGACCGGAAGTCACGTGTCAATTTCACCAAAAAAAAACGTACACGCCACCAGAATTTGGCTCATCACTATAGAAAATATAGAACAAAATATACGTCATCATTCACCTGCTACTAAGTTATAAGCACCAACGCTTGTGGTTGCTATAAATGGCTGGATTTAGGTACCGTCCCCTTTAAATTGACCAGTATGATATGTTTGTAGCGTTCAGTAGAGTAACAGTAGTTATCTACATTATTCGTACATGGGTCATGGTCGTGGACTACTTACTACACGCGTGATTTAGTTCTTCGTGTTCCGCTGGATCGTATAGTGTATAGGAGGAAATTGGGGAAATAAAATGCTCGATACTAAATCGTGCCGCACTAAGAGAAACCTCGCTATTGACGTTTTGTTTCATGCCACGTTGCTACCGTACACTTTGGCCCATCAATTCGATAACGAGTGATTACTTCCGAACCATGTCAATTTGTTTCCGTTATCATGGGACTGTTTTACTTAATCATCGGATTGTCAGCAGCGATTTGTGTTTATAAAGCATCACCGCGGCGCACCTCAATCGGGATTTATCAAGGATTCACGGCCTTCTGGGTCATTAATGTCACAGAGTTCGATGAGCAATATGTAGCATATGTCTGGGTGGGGAGTCACGTGGTTTAGATGTTGGTGAGTACCACGCATTGAAAATGGCCGAGGCCAATGCAAACGTACTCGAATATAATATATGAGGAACTGACACAAAACGAAGCATTTTGACTGTTTGGAGCATATACTCCAGACTATTTTTAAAACAAGTTGATACCTTATTTTTTTCGAAATAATCAATAGTTTTCTTTAACATTATATAACAAAGTTGCCTGTCGAATGTTCGGGTAATACACCAGTCCATACATCTAGGAAAATTCTTCGGCTGACAACTTTGGTCAGAATGTTAGAGCTAACAACTGCGAGATTGGACACAAATGAGGTATCAGCTTGTCTTAAAAATAGAATAGCATATTATCGTAGCTGCCAAAATACTATGCAATATGTCGTAGCCTAGTTTATTACCTTTTTCCTAGTTTCTGATCGCGTTTGCTGCGATCTCTTCGGTCATTTTGAATGCGTGATACTCATCAATTCGAAACCACGTGATTCTCCAACGTGTATGCGACCTGTACTATAACTCATATGACTGCATGGCAGACTGATTATTGTATTACTCTATCATTGACGATGAGATATATGTACAACCAGAATACAATGTTAAGGCTAGGTGTTACAAAAGATAGATATTGAATAAATGGATACGCTCAAGTTTACGCACATGGCGGTGAAATTTTAATCATCTGTAATTGTGTGTCAACTGAACAAGTTATCGCGAATCGCGTATACTGCTGGACTCGCTATCGTCGCATCCAATCAGCTTGTGTCACGAATTTGATACTATACCAAAGTGCTTAGAGCATAGTATCTGCAAAATAGTACCTGCATGTAGCTAGTATAGTTCCTATCGTGTTGGTTCTGAGGCCATAAATTACTCTTGTTACTACAGGTATCATACTACAATAAATTGAGTAAATTGTACACGAGTGGATCAGAAAGGCAACGGAGAAGAAGTTCCTTTGTATTCATATTTTTGTTTGTGTATATTAACCCCTTAGCGGTGTCCAATTTTAAATTCTGACTTAGACATCTGGATTGAACCCGTTTGAATTTTGCGCCCCTTAGGTTTGAATTTCCCAAATATGTTGGAGAAATTGCAAATGAAACACCCGTAATAGTTGGAGAACTTCCAGTTAATGGCCATTTAATGTTTTACCGAAAACACATACATATAGTCTACCGTTGGTCAACCGACTGCACACTATATTGGTTTTAAATTGAAACTATAATAATAATTTTGACCCCCAACCCCCAGAATTTCCAATTGATGCCTGTCGGGCTTGAAAATTCATTATTGTGGGAAAATGTTACCAAAGATTGTGGAGAGGAGATGAGTCAGCGCCCCCGACTTATATTAGTCCCCATCTCTCCACGTCTATGCTAAACTTTCTATCATATACTACTGTTCTGATGCAGAATGTGATACGGGGATTGTCATGTTATTAAACAAATAGAAATAAACTTATATATGTACAATCGTATGGCATGTTCTCAATGAATGCGTTGACGCGTGAATCAACTGCAACATAATTGCGTTTAAGATTGTTGAGGTCCGAAACACCTATTTTTATAGTGTAATCATGCACATTCTTTAAATGTGACCCGCCATATCAAATCCAGTCGGAAGTCGGGATTTTTTTTACCCTGTGCCAATGCATTCTCTTATATATGCGAGTCGACCATAGGTCTCCTCGCATATATAAGAGAATGCATTGGCCTAACAATTTGTTACAATTTTAATAATTTTTTCTTGTATTCTTTAACAATTTTATAATTTCACCCATACAGAGCCCCAGACAAACATGAGCAGACGACACTCTTCTATATGCTTCTATATATGTGTGGGGCTCCCTGCAGGGTAATGGATGTTTTTTTATGTCCTAAAAATTGTAAGAAACATTTATTTAAAAAAAATGATAAAAAATTGTTAGGCCAATGCATTCTCTTATATATGCGAGGGGACCTATGGTCGACTCGCATATATAAGAGAATGCATTGGCACAGGGTAAAAAAAATCCCGACTTCCGACTGGATTTGATATGGCGGGTCACATATAAGTCTACCTTGTAACCAGAAACGTGTTGGCTATCGGAGAGTACTTCCGATAATGCTGAGTATCGACCTAACCGGACCAATTAAATGAATCACACATTCGAATAAAATATGCAAAATGTTTAGGCAACTGGTAGTTGTGACACGACACAATGACATTACCATTTGCATACGATTATTCGGAGAGATTGATTTTAGAATGGAAATGATCAGACCTGCATTGGCTCATTGTAACCAATTATATGATTTTCGTTGGAAGAAACCACATTTTAGTTGGGACATATATCATTTTTAGCAAAGAGAATAATGTAAATGAAAATATGATTTGACACTATAAGTTCAAATGTAATTGAGTCAAAACTCTTTGGTATAGCTGCATCTTGAATTGGTGTCTATAGCTCATTTCACGTATTCTCTTAATTATGTAATACACTGTACAGGTATATGTTGAACACATGGTAATAAAAAGATTAATAATTTATGCAAAACACTGTCTGGTATATGTTATGCATATGCATGTAGATATTACATAGCCCGTGTTTTACACTAAATCATGTTCGTCGATTGGTCAACTGACAATTGTACCTCCAATAAAACACACCATAACAAGACCGACATCTTCTTGATCTAAATCACTAAAATCTGTACGATAGCATAATCGATCGGTAACTCGCAGGTAGAATATTAGGCGAACTTATGGTGGTGCATGTTATAATATCCATACTGCAGACAGATTGAGGAAACATACAATCGTAAATTCAGCCGATTATTATGGAAATAAATAAGAACAAAATTACCTAAATATAATGAATGCACCTAGTTTAGGTGTGTTGTATTGAAAGATACGGTGCTATGGCTGCCATACCACATTTAGTGTGAATCGTTCACACGATGTGCCGTATCTATCTATATAGAAAAGCCAATTATGTGTCTGTCTGTCTCTAACTCTGTCGTGAGTTTTTGGCGTTTAAATATATATGACTCTCGTGTCCGATTGTGCCCATATGTGACCCGCCATATCAAATCCAGTCGTAAGTCGGGATTTTTTTACCCTGTGCCAATGCATTCTCTTATATATGCGAGTCGACCATAGGTCACCTCGCATATATAAGAGAATGCATTGGCCTAACAATTTTTTTTCATTTTTTTTAAATAAATGTTTCTTACAATTTTTAGGACATAAAATAAAAAAAACCATCCATTACCCTGCAGGGAGCCCCACACATATATAGAAGCACCTAGAAGAGTGTCGTCTGCTCATGTTTGTCTGGGGCTCTGTATGGGTGAAATTATAAAATTGTTAAAGAATACAAGAAAAAATTATTAAAATTGTAAAAAATTGTTAGGCCAATGCATTCTCTTATATATGCGAGGCGACCTATGGTCGACTCGCATATTTAAGAGAATGCATTGGCACAGGGTAAAAAAAATCCCGACTTACGACTGGATTTGATATGGCGGGTCACATATGTTGACCATCTCCTGTGGCACATCCGTGAATACGACACTCCAAATTGCAGGCCAACAAGGAACAAGACGAGCTGAGATCTAACTCGTTTGCCAAAGGTTGTCAAGGCGATATTTTAACTGACAGTTTCACGTCTCCAGAGACGAATGTTCTTTCAGCGGCGTCCATCATTATAAAACACAAAAGCTAAATTCCGGACAAACTTCACGCATCGTTTGTCAGCTTTCTTTATATCGTTATCAGCGGTGACGATATTTTCATTCATGTCATGTTTTTGTCACCCGTCATTTTGACGGGTCATCCCCTAGTCCTTCAAAAAAAAAAAACACCAAGCACATTTTGAATTGAATATATGGACGGTCTTAAATGCTAGAATACGTGAGCAATTTTATTTTCGTCCACTCGATATAATTATGTCTGTTCACAGAATGAATAATTTTTCTGTAAAATATTTCATTGATTTCAGGGTGTGTTTGCCTTTGCGTCCACGTACATGCTGGTGGCAATGAGCCTGGATAGAGTTGACGCCATAGCTAGACCCATGCATTTTACAGGATCGTGTGAGTATAACCTCCAACAAGAACCAAAATTATCATAAACCAGCTGAACTATATTGCAATCTGCCTGGTTACTACGACTGTATGTCTCCATCTGTTGGAGGAGGCGGGCTCATTTCATCTGACAACAGCTTATAAATGAGAGCAATATAATCCGTAAAGTCTCGGGAAAGAGGCATTGATAGTATAGACCCATATGGAACTAACCCAACATTGGATGCACCCTCTGGTGGGGAGGGCGAACTCGCATTGGCATCGAACGCTTCCGGTTCCAAATGATGCAGTGCCAGCACGTCCTCGTCCGCCTCTAGCATCATTTCATTTGCTGTCTGGTTTACCGTTTCTTCCAATGCCCCAAAAAGATTTATCTATGTACGAAACCATTTCTTATTTTGAGATTTATTTTCTCATTTTAAGAAAACAAATTCTTTTCGAGAAAAAGTCTAGAAACAGTTACCTGCAGCATATATTTCTTATATCTAGAATCATTTTCTAGAAATAAGAAAAAAAAATTCTATGTTATATGAAAACCTGTTAAGAGAAAAACAAATTCTGTCTTGTGTTGGAGAAAGTGATAATGTGATTTTTTACATTAATATTTTTCTTCTTCTGATTTTCGAGTCCAGAAGATGCAGTGACAGCATGTCCTCGTCCGCATCTTGCATCATTTCATGTTTACCGTTTCCTGACTCTTCTCAACCGCTTCGTTTTCTCGGAAAGAAAGGGAACAACAACTGCAAACCAATGCATGCCAGATTATTCTTAATGTGAAACCAATCATGAAGTCCTCCCAGCATCCAGCAGGTCGATATCTCTCTGAGGTTCAACTAATGTGTCTGACATTTGCAGATTGAGGTAACCAGAGGGTGAATTTAGTGATGCTACCCAACACAGTGGGCTAGCATCACCAAATTCACCCTCTGTGGACCTCATTCTGCTTGGGATTGCTCAGGTTGCGAAATATGCTCAGTGCTATAGATCCAAGTGGGACAAAAAGCTCACAAAGATAAACGTCGCTTTTGATGTAAGGTATCTCGCACGTTTATCCACAGCTGTGAATCCATTCATCATATCATCGCGCAAATACGCACATAATCGACCTATACCGTGATGATTTGATTCTGAAATGAGCAGTTACTGAACTCATATATCTGTTATTTCGTTTTGTGGCGCGGCCACAGTGAAAACACACGTTAAAGAGCGCACACCTGAACAGTCGTGAGTTGGTTTATTTGTGTCAAAGTCAGCAGATAATCTGCTTAGAATGGCCAGGTTATGAGTCGATAATTGACTAAAACGCTCTCATTTTCAGCACATTATCGACTCAAAATGAGGTGATTCTAAGAATATGTTCTACATAGAGCAAGTTCTGTTATAAGCAGATAATGTGCGGGTTTTCGGGATAACAGACCGTTCCATTGTATACATATCTAATGAACGATGTACATATAGAACGTTTGTGAGTTACGCAGTGTTAATTTATTTTGTCTTAGGATCACGACTGATTGTCAAACACGTGTACTCTGATGTGAGATATCAGATGACGACCATTAAGCTTAAAGACATATTATGGACTTATTCGGGTGCGTTAAATTGATAGTTAGTACTCAGGTACTATGCCAACATGGGGAATGTAGCACCAAATAACATCGTCGAAAATTTCAAAGAAATCGACCATACCACCCCATAGAAAACATCGTCTGAACTACGCTCAGTTGTAAATATTTACATCTAGATTCGGGACTCAAATATCAGCGATAAACCAACACAAATGATTTCGCCATCGAGAGTCATTGTATTTAATTAATATATAATTATGGCGATGTGTGTTGTCAATTTGAATTAGTATTCATAGAAGAATAACTACTTTGAGCAAGATTATTCTCAATTTCTATTTGATCACCCTACCGGGGTGTTTCACGTCACTTTAACAACAAACGCATGCATATATAGCAACACGTACGTGACAGGACACACACACACACACTATGTCACTGAACCTGACTATACATGTATTTATACTTTTGTTTCCAGGGAAAAGGGTGAAGATTTTGGCGTTTGTGGCATGGGTGTATCCTTGCGTGTTATCAATACCATTTCTGATATATTGCAAAGAGCAGGTTGTTCTTGATCCGCCCTTGGGCGTCCAGTGCTGGATGTCACTACCACATACATCATTCTGGAAGGTGAGTTCGCTGTCATATACATTGTGTTGCCATTCATGGTCATATGTATTGTGTTGCCATTCAAGGTTTTTATCAAAGTGATAAACTCGGTGGTCGGATTTTTTATCTCCAGTTTAAATCTAGTCTATGTACCCCCCTCCCCTCCAAGGTTTAAGCCGCCGTTTATCAGCTGATAACATATAATAAACCCGAGAACGCAGGTCTGAGTGACGCATTCGCCATCTCTGGTTTAAACAGTGGTGTCTCTATACCATCCATCCAAATGATCGTACATGACTAATGTAGACCAACGTGTTCTATCGACAGCGAAAATAACCAATTAAGTTACGAGTGTATTTTTGATTGAAATTTCCAAGCGCGAAGCGCTCACTTGTGTAAAATTATTATTATTATTCGATTATTGATACCCACTACCAGTATAACAGTGATCCTAATATATACTTAGCTTCATGTATCATCTCTCATGGGTGCCGAGACGTATTTGGCGTCTAATTCCGTTTCTATATTGGACATTACACCATGATTTAAAACCATAATGTAAAATTTCGATTATGACTGAGGCATTATTGTATACACCATTTATCACACTTCTTTCCTACCTACTTCATTATCTTTCCTACGTATTTCATTATCTTCTCCCTTCTATCACTCCTCCGTCTTTCTTATCCCTGCACTCGCTTAACTAACTTCCCAACATTTATTTGAAAACACAGAACAATATTCAAATTCACGTCCTCTTTACCCTGTAGCTGTCTGTATTGACACTCGGGGTAACATTTCTAGAGGAAAGGATTTTTATAAAAGCCATAGGCTCATGGCTTGTTATCCAATCCTCATTTGAACTATCTGGTTTTTTTTCTATATGTATAATTGTCAATGTTATGTTCTGTTCTTCGCTCAAATAAATATTGTTTACACTAAACGGCATGGGGATAAATGTTTTTCAATTGCGATCATTTGGCGTTTTATATGCAACCATATAATTCGACGATCTGACGGGAATTAGGAAAGCTAGACCGGAGCCGACGAATGCGTCTTTTCTGAACGGGGGTTTACACTTGTTACACAATCAGTTTAACGGGCAGCTCCCATCACGAACGGGTAAAAACCGCCATAAACAGAAAGAATAGTAAAATATAGACAGACCTTGTTCTTACACCACTCAGAAATATTGCATAAACAGTATGTTATTGGCAAATGTTTCCTTTGTTATGTAAACAAAAGCAAAAACAAAAAACGTTACAGAACCTGGCTTTTGTTTAGATCCGGATATGGTAAACATAAAGAGCGTTATTTGTTATTGTTTTCCTGATATGGAATTAATAAAGAGCGTTTATATCATTTGTGTGTGATTAACCAATATAATTGCACTGTGTTAGGTAAACAGAAGCAAAACTTCTGCAACACGAGCAGGTTCTTGTTTATAACCATCATCGTACGTCTTGACGACAATATACTATTTACGCGCTGATTATGTTTGGCATATGAGAAAAACTAGATATATTTCAATATTCCTTCTGTTGATGTCAATTTGAACAAATGTGAATATTTCTGCAACGAACGCCGCCCGTGCCTTTAACTAAACGTTGGCTATTTTTTTTCCTCAGTGCGTGCATGACCTGTGTCTCACAACACTATTCCAATTACCAACGCCATATACTTGATCGGAGTACTGTTACAAACCTAAATGTGTGTGCATACCCTTATACTTGCATTTCCGGTCTCCGATAGGGACATGGTCATACTCATTACGTTTGAACAACATGGCGAGCGATAGCCCAACAGACATGGCAGTGCACTCAAATATGTCGACTATTAGGTCTTCCTTCCTGATCTTATTTGAACAACTGATGTTAAGGGCTCGACGTGACACTCGCGTATGTAACCCACACAATTGTGTATCGATTGGGCGAACTAAACCAATACTGGAATCCGTCTGGCGAATTCTGAACAAGCCTTATAAAATACCGCGAATGAATATTCCGGTCGAGTTTTATTTTGGGTGCAAATTGTTCCTTAACCAACAATTTACGGCAATTACGTGCCTATAGAACGTGCAATTGCAGAACTGATTACGCGTCTTCCATGAGAGTTTAGGGTAAGTGTGCTTGGTTTGTGTCAGACAGTGAGATCGGCCGAGAAGCTGATAATGTTCTATCTCACGACTCTTTCTGTCATGGTTAAAGACACGGTTGGCTTTGGCGGTGTGTATCCTGTGAAAATATCTCCACCCGTCAAAAACCGCCATAAACAGAAAGAACATCAAAATGTAGATAGACTTTGTCCGTATACAAATAAGAAATATCACATAAACAGTATGTTATGGTCATATGTTTGACCATTGTTATGTAAACAAAGGCGTAAAAAGTTACTTTTCTGGTGTTTGTTTATATTATGATGGTAAACATAAAGAGCGTTCTTTGTTGGTGAATACCTGATATGGAACTAATAAAGAGCGTTTATGTCATTTGTGTGTGATTAGCCAGTAGCATTGTGCTGTCTTCTGTAACACAATCAGGCTCTTGCTTAGGTAAAATATAGTATGTCTTTATGATAACATGCTGTTTATGCGATGGTCATGGTATATATGAACGGAGCTGTATGCGTTTTACTGTTTTTCTGTTTACGGTGTTTGGAACAAAAATGAATATTTTCGACAATTAAGGCCGCACGTGCCTTTAATGGACGGGCTACTGGACATTCATAAACTAGATGGTCGAGAGCGTAGACCGAGACCATTTAGTTTACGAATGTCCAGTCGGGGGTCCATTAACTGACTTAAAACACAGGTTTGAAATATATGCCGCTGCACTATGGTAATAAGTCTCGATAAATGCGACATCGAGAACGTTTTATGTATACAAAATAGTACTCGGCTGAGAACAAAACCATGCACATTAACACGAATCGTGTGAGTGACGGTTGCGCGTGGGCTATATGTCGTGATAAAAGTTTTATGGGCATTATACAGCTGCCCGGTACAGCATTATATTGTTCGAAACTAAACAAACATTTAATACAATATTTCTTTTCGCTGTAAATATAATGTAGTATACATGTATATGCGTAATATAAACTGTCGACGTAAATGTAAATGTATTATGGACACGCATGCATTTAGGATATAGTTTTTATTCGCGAATAATCAAAGTAATATCGTTCTGCACAGCATAAGAACAGTAACACTATTATGATGACGTGTATGCTTGAATGTGTTAGATACAACTGGTATGCACATTAACATGCTGCCTTTTCTGACAAGGAATTGTATTACGTGTGGGTTATAAGCACTATACGCATGTGTGTTATTATCGGCGGGTGTTAGAAGCAAACTATTTCTCGAATATTGGTCCACATGGGAGTTCGCTGGGAATGTTGTGGGAGAAATTACCATTCTAGATTATGAATGTAGACTTGTGGTATAAGTGCCCATTCGGAGAAATAGAAGGTCGAGAGTTTTTATTATGTCACACTTAAACGGACATGGCTCTTTCGAGCTTCCAAATTTTGTTTACAAAATTTGGAAGGAGGTGTACGATATGTTGATAAATACACTAAATACTGATAAACCGACTCCTTATGCTCTGAAAAATACGGTCACAGCCATTTTCCAACTGTTTTAAATTTTTCGCAAAAAACGCTCTTTATTTATACCATATCAGGAACGCTCTTATTTTTTTTCCGTGCCGTGCACATGTATGTTGTTTGTTTGGGGCCCAAACACGTGTTCAAAGTTGTATTTTTTATTAACTTCAATGCGTCTTTCTGTGACAAATACTGCCCACAGAAAGGTACATGTAGTTGAAGTATTTATCGACCTATTTCGATACCGGGAATATTCAAAAGCTAATATCATTATGTGTATTTTGGAGCCCAAATCGCCATGTGACTTTAGTCTCAACTGGCAATGATGTAAGACTGTGAGCACTTATAGTGCAGCCTATCATTGCAGTTTATCTTTGACTAGTATACTACTACATGTGATTGCTTAAAAATATTCGTAATCTGCAAGCCTACCATTTGTCATAATATACACACACAAAGGTAAGTTTCCCCTGATATTTCGAGGATATCTTCAGATGTGGTACAACCAGAAAGCGACGGAACTTTGGGAAGATAATATATAATATATGTCTAGTGGTCGCGTTGTAAATATAGAAGGTCGTTTACTTCTCTGCTCGTGGAGTCTAGATCTCTTGGCCACAGTCGTTAGACGCTTTGTCTGATCACCGATGTAAAACAACGTCGAGCTCGGTTAGTGCATAAATGGGTTACCGGTTTGGGATTCCGGGTGCTGTCAACTTTCAGCGCGACTCCCGCACACCCCTCTCTCTCTCTCTCTCTCTCTTTCTATATCTCCCCCGCCTCCATCTGCTCCCACTCTCGTTATGTTACACTGGGGGCTCGTCCGCTCCTCGGAGTCTGTGTCATGATGCGACTGCTCTGGGGAGGACTCGGGTGAGATTCGGTGACTACCAAAGAGAACAGGGGGGTAGTGTATAGCGGTCATGTTGTCAACATAGAAGGCCGATTACTTCTCTGCTCGAGTGGTCCAGATCTCTTGGTCACAGTTGTTAGACGCTTTGTATGATCACAGAAGTTAAGCAACGTCGAGCTCGGTTAGTCCTTGGATGGGTGACCGGCTTGGGGATTCCGGATGCTTCCAACTTTCGGTGCTACTCCCGCACTTCTCTCTCTCTCTCTCTCTCTCTTTCTATCTCTCTCTGTCGTTCTGTTACATATGTAATTACCAACATACCTTATAACTTATGGCATGGTGAGTGGCTACAAGCTTGAATGATCACCAAGTGAATGTGAAGAGTCAACGTTAAAACAACCAAATCACTGGGTTCCCTAAGAGGGAACATGTTCACATGTACTGCCATAATTATCGGTTAACACCAGGTGGACTTCTCCTTGGTGACTTGGCACCCATGGCATTAAAAGGGACGAACAGTCTACAAAACGATGTGACATTCCTCATCTACTCCAAGAGGAATTGGCAGCCGTATTGCAGTAACGAATCCAGTGCCTATACCCATTACCATGACGACATGGTGCCTAAAATCGGATCGCGTGGTTACATGCAGAACTAATTTGTTCTGCACACGAGTCTTCAAATGTGTGTTCTACCCTCACAACGGTTCTGTACACGGTGCTTATTTAAACATGCAAGTACTCAGTTGGTCGACATTTGCCCACTTTTCAGTCCTAATATACTGAATATACATGTAGCATTTCCTGACAATTGGCTTCAGGGTTCTTAAGATACATAATAGTACAATATGTCCAACATATATATCCTCGTGCAAATAGGTCCATACTGGACTGATAGTAGACTTCTACCCTTTATTCCGTTTTGTCGCGGCCCAACATCAAAACACATTACAAAGTGCGTACAACTTTGGTAATTTACGTCACAATGTGCACGGTCCTCCACATATGAGCATTCAAATCAGTTGATTGTCCTTAGTCAGAAAGTGTTCCTTTGTTCGTTTTTCCTTCAGTTCAACTCTTGTTTTATAATGTTCATTCATTTCTGTTTCAGTGAATTCCGGATTAAAATAAATCTTTGCACTTCCATTTACTCCAGTTAATGTTCTGTTATATGAAATTGTGTTGTTGATCATTTTGTCTCTTACCGCGCTTGATTTCAAAATTATCTTTATTGGCCGAATCTTGTTTTCCCCTTACGCCCGATTCGGTTAAATGATCTTACTGCCTCTGCATTACAAGTTGTCATATGTTTAAGAGTATGACATATCTTTTCCCAGTCATGTTCTCGTGATTAATTGTCATTTGGTAAATCAAACTTGGGTATATTAATGATAACGATGTTGCGGTCTCTGCTGTCGTCGGAATTCCCATCTGTTACACGGAAGTTGTTTGCGTCGTTTGTTTAATCTGTTATCATTTTCACTGCTTCCCTTAATTCACTTAGTTGGTTATCGATTCCAGTTGCTGTTTGTCTTCAACTGTGTTTATTTGACTTTCAATATTTCTCGGCAGCGACTCTCTTTGCGTGCATGTTTCGCCTCTCTGGATTGCTTGTTCTCGCATTTTATTAATAGTCTGTCTAATTTTGATATGTTTGCTTCTAATTTGTTCACATTATGTTAAACTTTTGTGTGCTTTTTAATTTTCGAGCTGTGTTTTTTCTCGAAATTCTCAAAACGTTGATCTATCATGGCGTTTATCTTTATTTCAAAACTCGCTAGTGCTGCAACAACAGTATCAAGTTGTGTTTTTATATTTATCATCCACTCTCCAATATTAGCATCCAAATATGAAGCAATGTCCGTTCTGTTTATTCCTGAGACTTCGGTATTGTCGTTTCTTATTTTTGTTTCTTTCCTTTGTATCTCTCCAGAACGTTTCAGGTTATAGTTGCACGATAACTTCGGTTTTCTCGCGACAACAGGCGCACACCCATTTAATACCAGCGGAACATTTCTGCATCTACTTTGTCAATACCTTGACAATTTGGGTGGTATGAGTGTAACACTTGACAACATAAATACCAATACATTCCGTGCGTGCCTTGGCCGTTGTATCCCAATGCAAATTGAAGTGTTGTGTGATGATGGAAATATCTGTATAAAATCGGATAGCTCATTGAGTACATGCAGTTATTTGTTTTGCGTTTGTCTATGTATGCACATATCGGCGTGACGTATATGTACACAATATATTACATCTCTTGTCTTAATAATTCCATAATTATGTTTATATATATCATCTTCTCTGATATGGGGGAATAAAAAAGGAATAACCCACACAAAACATGTGGTAATTATCACATCCAAATTGTAAAACGCCGTTCTGTTCCATATCCTGGTTCGTCAATAGTTCGTGTGACATGGTCTGTTTTTTTTTCTATGCGCATTTCTACATTTACACCAGCTGTTTACACGTATATTTTTTCTAAATATCACATTCATTCTCGGTCAGATTTGGATGCTCCGACGAAAAAATTTCCACCCCAATATTGCCATTATGAATATGCTTATGTATCTCGCACATCGCTTAACTTTCATATTACCCTAGTTGTACAATGCTGAATTTAATGCACGAAATCGGTTGGAAGTATTTTCCTTTTTTGTTTGTATCTGCCTGGTAAGCCGAAAATTGGGTTGGAACCAAATACACTCTATAATATTAACAGGTGTATTTAAAATCAATACTTTTTTCCAGGTAGTTAAACATAATTTGCTGATAAAATATGGTAACTTATGAGATCCATCATCTCTCTAAGTCACCCCTTCTCCCATATTTATCTGGATACGCGCATATGGAATTTCGGTGTCAATTGTAAAAGATCGCTGATATTGCACCTCACGAAGAGGTATCGTGCATAGTGTTATCGGTCCAATGTTTTTCTCTATGGCAACGTGTGTGTCTCTTGTTAACCCTTCACCCAACAAACCGGCCAAATAAAGCTTCAACAGCCTAAAATTTCTTCGGTCTGTCTCTATAATATTATCACCCCTTCTCCCATGTGTATCTGGATACGCGCATATGGAATTTCGGTGTCAATTGTAAAAGATCGCTGATATTGCACCTCACGAAGAGGTATCGTGCATAGTCTTATCGGTCCAATGTTTTTCTCTATGGCAACGTGTGTGTCTCTTGTTAACTAGATATAGGATCCTCCAGTGACAGCATTCCCATGTCATGAAAAATACACCAAACGGAGAAAGGTGTGATTGATTTAAAGTATTCGCATGATGACAATGAACGTAAGAGCGTGACTTGGTCGTATGGAATCAAGATGACTCACAATGGTTGGTATCATATCGAACTTGTCACACCATGGTGCCGCATGGGACAGTTTAAGTGTAATTATTTCTGAATATAACCTACTTGAAAATGTTCCATAGGGATTAATTCAATAACGTATAGCAATCGAGATACAGGATTCATCAATAAACTGTTGGCGTATTATAAGTTTTCTACTAAACATTGGAGACGTGGTCAATTTGGAAATAATTAATGAATGCGACCTTTTTTACATGATTTTTTGGCGAAAAACTGAAAACCCATAATAAACACAAAATCAGTACATATTGGGTCACTTCGACAACGTCAAAAGCTCGCATAAGAGACCAGCTGCCCCAAAATGGCATAACGGGTGTACGATGACCAATTGGTAACTGATTTGTTGCGTAATCGGAATGAGTATATGTGTCATTTTTTCTCGCGAACTGCTCGACCCTGTGTATAAATCCTTGGGCTATTTGGACCATGATCAAGTGGTACACTGGAGGCTAAATGATTATGTCACAATATGGCCCGATCCTATGTTCGTAGGGTCGCGAAATGACTGTATTAAGTGTCACAATGTTCGAATAATAATACTTTATATGATGACGATAACTATTATTATAACTGCATTATTATTTTGCTCACAATCATACACCGACCCATTTTAGTTTATAGATGCATAATCCGACTGAGCGCCCCTCAATTATTATTTATTTGGATTCCGGGATGCACAAAATATCTGAATCGAGTCGATGAACACACATATCAAAGCTCAGAGTTATCAGGTATCGATTTTTGAAATCTATTTGTTTTCACCATCGAGACTTATTACATGTGGTGGCCCAGTAAAATGTCGACGAGCCGACGGTCTCGGACTAATTGCGGATGAATATGGATAACTCTAAAATCAAGAGGCTTTGTGTTGATAGGGCTAAATTTCGTCAAACACCATGTTGATACTTAACAAGTTTCGGGCAATTTTATACTGTAGTTGACAGTGGTTAGCATTATTTTTGGGCAAGTAATCGATTCTAAAAAATGTAGTTGTTGTTGGAATCTGATTATATGGGAGACCATCGAATCGGACTGAGTACCTTTAACTATTGGAACTGATAATCAGACTCTGTACAATTATAAAAAATACGGAGATATTGTATTTTATTTCAAATTACATACACCGAATCCTCTCGACGACTTATAGGAACACATTCGCGACAGACTGTTATGCCAAATAAGCTTTGCTCCGATGTTGACGATTCGATTCGATATCGATATCATGCAGCCACCATATTCGATACTGGATTTCGATTCTGGGAAAGAGTGACGAGTAACATGTGGTGGTTTTCTTTGGGGTGTATCTTTAGTGTATTGATGGCAGAGCGGGATCGTCCCACGACCACTAAATATGTATCATATCTCCTGCCAACAACAGTTTCTGTTGAGCAACATGTAAATTATTCAGTCCGACGTCCGCTTACTTATGAACTGATCTATATCATACCAAACACATGGGTAATAGATTTGTACCTACAATGGTTGAACAATGGAATGCAACATGCATATCACTTAAATCAGATGCCCCCAAAGAACTATGTCAAAGGCTATGACGAAACTCCAGACATTGATGAAACCCCCCACGTTCTTTAACGTTGGTCGGAGGAAACTCAACATTTTACATAGCCGTCAACGAAATCATTTGAATTTTGACCGATACAAGAATGATCTGATCATATTACCGCACTGCGGTTGTGGATATCAACGTGAATAATGTTATGGTAGCACACAATCAGACACCGGTTAGGTATATCTGTTGAATCCACATAATGCGCATAAGATTGTCCACTTATAAATGGACAATCGGTACCTAAAATGGTCGTTAATAAATGGACAATCCGACAACGCGTGGCACGCGAGCTTGGGATTGTCCACTAAATCACGACATATATAGATAATCAGGCATGTTAGCTTCATATTAAATCTGAAGGGTAATAACTCTATAAAGAATGTACCTTTACTAAATGACGGAGATTTGTGTGAGAAATTTGCAACACCACAATAGATCAACTTTTGTGAAATATAAGTCAAATTCTTCCCATGGGTGGGTGGGCTTGGGGGAGGTTTGGGGTACGATCTTTAAAAACATGCGTAACCCAAAACTGCATCCAGCCCGCTCCACTCAACTTTCATCCACAGGACGAGATCAATTAATTGGCGTCACTCGAAAACTTGTATGTGTGATATGATTTCTAACGGAGAGAGGGGCTTATTCTAAGTTGTGTAACTTGTGCACCCCATCCCTTATGTCTTCTGTTTGTAGTATTGCAGTTATTGTGCGACAATATTTATGTCGTGTTAGGTATAGTACACATGCACAAGGAACATAATTCGCCTGCGAATGCACATCGCGGGATCACTTGACAAGGTTATGTACATATATTCGCCTATCTCAAGACATTCCTCAATTTCCTCTGGCCATGTTTCCAATGTGTTCCAATGTTCCTACATATATGCTATGCCCCTTTAAGTCGTCTGAGGTCAAAAATGACTGGTGACAAACATGATTGCAGGAAAATATCGCCCCGCTGAACCGCTGATAACGATATAAAGAAAGCCGGCAAATTATGCACGGAGTTTGTCGGAAATTGGCTTTGGCGTTTCATTATGACGGGCGCCGCTGAAACACATTCGCCTTCGGTTAAACGCATGAAACCAGGGAGAATTTCGCCTTGATAACCTTGGCAAATGCCTAATATATCAGGTCGTCTTGAACCGATTGGCCTGAAATGTTGTTTGTCGCATTTTAAGATCTGCCGCGGGACATGGACAACATTTTAGAGCAATTGGACATGAGGGTGGTATATTTTTAAACGTGACAGAGTTACAGAGACATGCACACACTTATATAGATAGATTGGTTTCAAGCCATTATTTCTTTCACTATATATAAGTTGACAAACGGAAAGCCGTCATAGCCCGCTAGCCAGTACTTTATTCTGACTTGTTACTGTCGTTCCCGAGGGCTAGCTGTGATTTACGCTGATCCTGTCACATTTGCCACCTGGTCGGTCACCCACTGAACTATACTGGTTACGTATAAACCTAGGATGTGGCAACGATACTCCAGACTACAGTTCACCTACATTTATCCAGGTTTTCTGACGCTCAATTGAACATGGTCAACGTCCATGGATATATTGCCTGCATGTCCTTGGTGGTTTTGGGCCTGAATTCATGCATATATACGATTGTGCATACTATATATATGCATTCCATTGTTCAACCATTGTGGGTATAAATGTATTACCCATTCTTAACCCTTTACCCAACAGAAGGGCCCTGTGCCAATGCATTCTCTTATATATGCGAGTCGACCATAGGTCGCCTCGCATATATAAGAGAATGCATTGGCTTAACACATTAAAAATTATAAAATTGTTAAAGAATGTAAGAAAAAATGATAAAAAGTGTTAAAAAAAGATTTTTTTTAGGCCAATGCATTCTCTTATATATGCGAGGCGACCTATGGTCGACTCGCATATATAAGAGAATGCATTGGCACATGGCATAACTGTAACTATCACAATGTGGTCAAGGAGGCGGTTCCAATGATACCCATATTTGTATGGTTCTATTGAGAAAGACCGAAGATATTTTAGGCTGTTGAAGTTTTATTTGGCCGGTTTGTTGGGTAAAGGGTTAAGTGGACGTCGGACTGAAATAATGTACATGTTGCTCAACACAAACTGTTGTTGACAGGATATTTGATACATATTTAGGGGTCGTGGGACGATCCCGCTCTGCCACCAATACACTAAAGATACACATGCTCGTCACTCTTTCCCAGATTCGAAATCCAGTATCGAATATGGTGGCTGCATGATATCGATATCATATCACAATATTGCCCAGATGCGACTCTTGTACGCCGCTTCGCATCGGCCCGACTTTCCTGGATACCACAAGAACTGCATAGTTCCGGGTGTACCAAGAACATTATCAGGGGATTGGCGAAGAATCTGGCGATTACACGGTGTTATGTTATAAGTGGTGGGATCGACCCACGCTCGAGAGACAGCTCTAGTTCCACGCCTGATAATGGACACTTGTTCCTGTGACAGCGCCCGCTGTGGGTGCCTCAAGTGACTCGCCTTACTATTCACATACACGATGTTTGACATAAAGTATATACAGGTTCAATATCAGTATTTGCAAATCAATCAGATATAGCTATTCTTCATTGTTGATGCGATTTTTAAAAACGTCCTGTCATTTTAGTAAAATCTGAAGAGCCGGAATGCATAGATAAATCCTGCTATATACGGTCAGTGACCCGGCACATGTCATATCGTGTGCGAGGAGCTGCATGCGTGTGCCGTATATAGTGAAGTTGTCGCCTTCTATACTTTGTTTACGGCGAACGGGAAGTATACCATATGGGTATGTGCAAAGGTGCCAGAGAGAGAACATGCAGGGATATATTTACGTAACAAAAGCTATATTCATTAAAATAACACCGCAGCAAAGCATGTTCCGACATCAGTTCTTGAAACAATTTTTTTTTTTTACAGAAATTAAGATTTATAATTTATCACTTTCCCCACATGTTCATCCTGTTCTTCAGATATTATTCATACAATTATGTTTGTAAAGTGCCTGATGCTGAGTGGTGTATTTACTCAATGAGGTGGATAGTCTATCGGATGTACCATTAAAGACATATTATGTACTTGTTCTGGTGCGTGAAACTGATCAGTTAGTATTCAGGCGCTATGCCAACTGGGGGAATACACCATACTACTAACATCGCCGAAAATCTGAAGAAAATCGACCGTACCACTCCATAGAAAACATCTTCTTAAATACGCTCAAATGTAAATATTTACTACTCGATTCGGGACGCATCTATCGGCGATAAACTAACGAAAACTAGTTCGCCATGGAGAGTCACTGCATTTAATTAATATATAAGAATTACGGTGTGTGTTGTCAATTTGGATATAAATTTCTAAAAATTACTACTTTGAACAAGATTATTCTCCATTGATATTTGATCATCCTACCGGAGTGTTTCACATCACTTTAAAACGTAGCCACAGTCAAGATTGGCCATGCACATGCAGCAAGAATAATCGGACGTCCCATTAGTGTCGCCTGTTGGTTTGATCTGAAGAAATGTATCGCCATTTCAGTCGCTGTGTCATAATGCGACGTTGTCGGTTTACTGGATAGTTAATGTTCCCCGGGAAACCATTCGCCGCACATAGAAACCACCGACCTCGATAAGCATCTTGCAACTTGTCAAACTCGTCAGGATTTGTCATCCCTTTCCGTGAATCACAAATCCGTTTTTTTTTATCGAACCAGCTTCGTCATCGCTGGTGGGCTTAGACCGGAATATAAATGTATATGCACCTGGTCCCTTAAAGGGTGATGGATATGATGCTTGCATATACATCCACATATAACAGGAAATGTATGGCTGTTGAAATGGCACCACAACAAGGATGCTCATATAACGTCATAGTTTGTGCCGCTGGCACTTATGGGCCAGATTAGAATACGTAAGATAAATTGGATCCGTAGATCCTCATCATATTGTTGAGTTTAAACAAATTGGTTTCATGGTAGGAAGGCAGAACATAGTAAGATTATGGCGGTCCATTCGATCTCACGTATCTAGTGGAGTAGTTGTCGTGACAGGCTTCGATAACTCAAGAGGTGATCAATTTACCGGGACAAGAAAAATGAGAGCGGCGAGCTCGCTGACTACATTATCACAACAGTGTAGTCATTTTCTCAACAAGCTCATTCCAATGTGTGATGGTTTTAGATCCATGGTGTTATGTGCCGGTACAATTAATGGCTGCTTTGTGTGACAGATGAAAGTATCGCGCATATAAGGCGATTATAGGGTATCACATTTCGAATACCCGGTCGTATTGTAACGGATATTGGTGTCTGTCGAAATTAGAGATATACTAACCTTCACTGTCGTATGGTTTCCGATCAGTATAGAGCAGCGGCGATGCTGTCATTCTGATAAATTATAGGGTATGTCACGTTCCCGTGTGAATGGCGTGACGATGTCATCAGTTGGCTGCCCTAGTTCAATCTCCCTTAAGATAATCTCAGGGTCGAGAACCTATACCGCAATGTATTCGAAAATGGCGTACAGATGACGCCTGGAAATTTCAACAGTTACTATACCCTTCTCAAAATCGCATGTCTCCCCATCTTTAAGACTGGTGATCCTAGTCTGACATGTCTCCTTACTGAGTCGTGTATCAAAGGTCTGCGAAAAAATGTATTTATAAATATCTGGAATTTCCTAGCCGAAAACAAATAATTGTCATATTATCAGTCTGGCTTCTTGTCCGGGACTCAACTGTTTTCTAACTTACTGAAATATACGATAATATATGTCGATCCCTAAATGAAGGTAATCCGGTCAGGTGTTATTCTTTGACATAAGATAAGCATTCAACAATGTATGGCGCAATGGCCTTCTGAGTAAACCATCTTATGGCCGAAAAATTAATTAATGATGACATTGAAACAAGTGGACTGGTCTTCGCAATTTCTCGTGAAATTCCATCCCTTGAAAACAGAAGCTCTCTCAGTATCAAGAACAAATAATCCGAATATATTCAACCACCTCTAACTGTGGGAGCATCCGCCATTTCGAAGTAGACATCCACAAACATTTTGGTCTTTCTTTTGATACCAAGGGTACATTGGGTATACACATTCGATGTGTAAGTTGACAAAGCATGGAATAGACTAGATTTAATTTGGCTTAAGTAGGTTAATGCTTGAAAACTTTTATTTCACATTTATGCGACCATTTTTTTGCATACAGATGTACCTCGACTGTGTGGGACAACTGCTCTGATAACATATTAATGGAATTGGGGAAGTCAAATATGAAATGGCACGAATTGTGACTAGTGAAACTATTAGCACGTCGAGTAATACGAATCTTTGTTAGAAACTTGCTGGGAACTTCCTTCTGGTCGTAGAAAATACAAGTTTTACAGAGTGGAACAAATTGCCTGCATGGTAGTGCGAAACGTCGCAATATATTGTAAGCATCTAAAAACGACAGCGACAGCGACAGCGACAGCGACAGCGACCTGACATATCCACCATCTTATTTTTTATCATAGTAAATGTTGCAAATTACATGCCCTCCATACCCGCTTAAGATTGAATTGCAGCAACCTGAATCGTGATATTACATGCACATGAAATAATGTAAAAACTTCCCCTGTCTGTCTGTGTGGAGAATTTGAAACATCGTATCAATATCTCTTGCAGTTTACATTCGTCCAAGAACAAAGACAAATAATCTTTGAATCTCTCCAGTTGTTCTTTCACAGAACACTCTGCTATGCGGATCACACGAACTCTGCATCCGTGAAAGCAACACAACTTTTCTATGCAGTACAAACATACATCTTAAGAACGAAAAGATTGCCTTGACATATATATAATGTATACCACTTCGGATCACCGCCTACATTGGCAAAACTCATTCATGAAATGTTTATATATTAAAGGCACCCCCTCCCCCCCCCCCCCCCGTGGCGGCTACTGTGGGCATAGTAAAAGCAGTCTGACAACTCTTTCGCTCCACTCTATTCTCTCTTTTCTCTCTCTTTCTCTCTCCCTCTTCTTCGTCACCCACTCCTCACCTTCTCCCCTCTCGCGACATTATGATTACCAATATATAATATTCGCATCTGGTTCATGAATAGTGTGCATCCTGATCCTTCCACAATCTACGCTTATGGAATGAAACAAATATGAGCAGTGGTTTCTTAAAAGTATTTGTTATTTCGAATTCCCTATGTGTGTCAAAACAGCTTGACATGCTAGCGGACTTCACATTTATGGGTGTTGTAGTTCGCTAACCGCTATACCGTCATCGGAAATTTTACCGTTTAAGAGTTCCTCTTGGTTTATGACATGGATTCAACGTTTGAAATTTGTCAGATGAAGGCACTTGGTACTGTAACTATGCAAATTATACTTACAGTAATGCCCATTTCTGTCACATGGTTTGTTCCAGGGGCCAAACTCTCAAGAGTGAGACATCTAGAAAATTATCAGGACCCCAATTGTTCTTCAACACGAGACACCGAGTGCCATGGTCAGTATCTGTCTCATATTAGGCCTATCTTGTTACCGAAAGCTCGATTGATTGAACGTCATACAAAGTTACGTGTGAGAAACCTATCTTTCAAAATTATGTCCTGATAATTCCATCCTTCTACAATCCCTTGGCTCGTGTTGAGCGTGAAACCGTTTTTTTCTATTCGTCAAACAATTGAGACAAACATTTATAATTAAGAATGTCAAAGATACATCTTGTTTCATTAGCGCAACCCGGGACTGGAAATGACTATATTTGTTGGTAATGGTTATTAATGAAGTGTTACTAAACAGCATGCACGTATGTAATATGTGGCTATCGTATTTTCGTCCCTATATAATATTTGACACATTTCGAATACTGAACTATACTACTGATCAGAATTACGAATGACGTATAGTATAGTCATAAATGTCCAAAAACCTGTTCGCGGAATTGACGACTACGAGTCAGTTTGTGAGAAAATAGTGCCTTTCAAACTTCTTGCCACTCGCAGTGATTAATTTGTAGTTAATTGTGTTTTTATCAGGTCGTAATCAGCTTTTGGCTCGACGTTTGCACGCAAATATGCTTGGTTTCTTGACATCGTATCGTAACTACGGATATGCCAAAACGATAACAGATAGAATGAACACAAATTCTAGTTACGTGCTACCACACTCGTAATTCTTATAAGTAGCAGTTTATTATTCGAATGGTGTTAAATAACTATTTACCAGATGCATCTTGTCTGGGTTAGGTTACAATCTTCTCACTTGTACTGCAGAGGATATTAGTTACCACACTTCTCGAGACTGGAATATCGACGAAAATAACCAATTGAGCAAATCAATGAATACACATTTGGTAATGCTGGTGTCCAAACGTCGCTATCAAACCAGATTAAGTGAGTTTAATGGGTGTCAGAGTTGTCTGGAAGACACACACGGACACAAAAGACGACTTTTATAAGCTCGAACATATTGAGATCGCCAACGAGAACATATCAGACGTTGTCAATTGGCTTATAATATACAGCGAATTATGGAGACCGAGCTCGGTGGTAATCGCGCGTTAAATCTCGTTAGCTGATCCCGAAGGAGCTCCGTGATTCAATAAGGAGCGGGCGTTGTCATCAGGCGATTTATTCGTTCCCTCATTCGACAAGATTATACCGCTATGTCCATAATAATGTAAGGTCAGCCAATACGACCTATTTTCAAGATCGCACAGCAAATTCATCATCTGGGGACCCCATTTTGCATGGCCTCATCTGCTATGGGAGACCAAGACCCAGATTTAATTTCCCAATGGTGAAGATGATGATGTGTACCCATTGCTCACCTCGATTATGCATTGTGTCTTCTGCCAATTTGAGGGTATAGAGAAACTAAACTAAAAAGAAGTTTCTAAAGAAACTAAAAATTAAATAATTTGATAACAGTAAAGATACTTTCCAGAGAATATGATATCACAGAGGGTGAATCGAGTTATATGAACCCGTTGTGCTGGGTTGAGTCTCTAAATTCACCCTCTGTGGACCTCCTTCTGCAAGTGTCCTGAACCATATTTTGAGGCATGTTCATGTCTGTTGCGACAGTTCCATAATAAAGCAATTTAAAGGAGTAAGTCGTTATCTGTTGACTGTAGACATACATTTGTATCACACTGTTCGGATTCAAGTCGGTCAAAACAGCTTGACCTGCTAGCGGACCTCAGCGGTATAGGCTTAGTTTACTACCCGTTTATACCGCCATTCGAGAGTTTCTCTCCATGTATGACACGGTTTGAAGTTTGTCCCACGTGACACTAAATTGAAAGCACTTTGTACTGGAACGATTCCATTTATAATCTTTCTATAATTATACCTTCTAGAAGTAAAGTCTACTCTTTTGTCATAAAATACTGAAGAAAAAAGGTATAATCCTTAAAATTTCGTTACCTTCCATGCATTAGACTTTTCAAAACGAGGCTCTAAACTATGGATCGGGTCATAAGAACTATCCTCAAATTCAATATACATCAAACACTTATCCCTTGTCACGGTTTGACGAAACCTATACATACCGACTTTATCAGGGCCATGAACCTACGTCACCAATTAAGTCTCTAACCCAAAGCGTTTTTACTTTAAGTTTGTTTAAAATATATAAACTGGCGTCTGACTATGGGCCAAGCTGAACCACTACACATCCTACAATATGGACATACTATATATTCCCAACCCCTCCCTGTGGATACACTACTTCTCATGTGGTAATACTTTTGTCCCTGATGTCAAAAAACTAAACTTCATTAGAACCACGATACCCCACCCCATGATACCTCCACTCCCCAATATTTCTCATGCGGCTTTACTCTAGATTTCGCCCATTTTTTAAAAGAAAAGAACCTCATTTAGAACCACCATAACACCACGCCACAATGCCCACCGAAAGTGCACAGCGACACCCAACACCTCCCCAAACCCGCGCATGCGTCACGTATTTTATGTATTATTATGTTATATATTGTATAGCTTCAATATCATTACATTCATGACAACATAAGCTAATAAATCGTATCGTGTCGTATCGTATCAAGGCCCTTGATTCAAGGGACGACATAAACTATTACATGAGCGGTGGAAATTCGCAATGCACATTCACAAATCAGTAATCATTAAAAAATAAAATGAAATGCCACCTGCCCACCCCTATTTTTTTCTTGCATATCACCAGAAACACAGGTATATATATATTTGGCCTAATCTAAATATTGCTGTATCAGTTCATATGGCCATTAATTTGCATCTTTTATATTGTTTTGTTGTCCATTGCAGTCCTCGTTTGAACTTTATGGTGCTGATTTTATGCTCAAAAGGCTTATCGAGATTAGGTATGGATTGTGCCCCGAATTTTAACATCAAAAACACCTCAACCGTTTAACCGATGTTCGTAAAATACACATAATCCCTTTCAGTACAATATCTCCATCAACCAATATCTAGTTCGTCCACTGCATGAGTTCCAGATCGCAGCTATCCGAACGTCTAACGCGACGGTTTAGATATTACATTAGTGACGTAGTTTCTTGAACGTCTAAAGCGAGGTTTAGATATTACATTAGTGATGTAGTTTCCTGAAAGTCTAAAGTGACAGTTTAGCTATTACATTGGTGACGTATGTTCCTGAACGTCTGAAGGGACGGTTTAGAGATTACATTAGTGACGTATGTTCCTGGACGTCTGAAGCGACGGTTTAGAGATTGCATTAGTGACGTAGGTTCGCGAACGTCTGAAGCGACGGTTTAGAAATTACTTAAGAGAAGTGTGTTGCGGAACGCCTGACGCGACGGTTTAGAGATTACTTTAGTGACGTAGGTTCTTGAACCTCTGAAGCGACGGTTTACAGATTACATTAGTGACCTATGTCCCGAACGTCTGAAGCGACGGTTTACGATTACATTAGTGGCGTAGGTTCCTGGCCATGTTTATATAATCACCGTGGTGATACAGATTTGATGAGGCGCGATAAGAATCGTGTAGTAATAATATTACTTTAGAAATGAGACCTTTGATTTGTATTTTAGCATTGAGAAACGATTCCATTTGGCAGGGTCCTTGACATATTACACACGGATGGGCTTAACTTGCATTTGTGGTATGCTTATTTACTTTTAGTGAAGACCATCAGATAAGAATGCATTACAGTTGCAGTTATAATTGTTTTAATGCAAAATGTTTACAACACATAAACTGTTGCATGATATGAAAAACCCTACCTTCCGCATGCTGAATTCAATGAGAGTCCATGATGTAATCATGTGAAACTGTATTAACTTCGGTAGTTTGTCATGCATTTGTTTTGTTGAGTGATGTACTTGAAAATAGGTATGTGGTACTTGATTGATTCATGATCAATGTGTACAACCACGAACTGGATGGGCTATGTGAGCTCTCATGATCTCATCGTGTTAGTTGGATGACTCGCGATGACACAATTGGAAAGAAAAACGAATAGCGGATTGAATATCATGGGATTATGCAGAGGATAAAACAGACAAATTTGTCTCTAAATATTCATTTAACTATAGGCGCTGACATTGCCAAATCAACTATGGGAGTAAGCCTTTGTAATGCATACATAATCCGTATAGCGAACTGCATGAATGCATTTGTGATATAATGCTGATCCCTACATTATAAACATGAGGAAAAAGTTCATGCGCGCTGGAGACTTGAAGGTTATTTCGCTTTAAAGATTACACATCTGATTTGACACAATAACACTACCATTTTACACAATAACACTATTTGACACAATAACTCTACCATTTGACACAATAACACTACTATTTGACACAATAACTCTACCATTTGACACAATAACACTACCATTTGACACAATAACACTACCATTTGACACAATAACACTACTATTTGACACAATAACTCTACCATTTGACACAATAACACTACTATTTGACACAATAACACTACCATTTGTAGGTGTCCTATACCAGAAAATAATTAGATCGCCCTCATGCGTGAGCCATTCATAGCAAGTAGCGTTGACTAAAATGTTACTCGGCAATTACTGAACATATGTGTATACCACCAAGCTACGTTGACTAAAGAGTTGAGTAAACTAGTTCTACTCAACGAGTTGGGTAAAAATTATACTCAACACTGAAAGTCAAATCGCTAAACACGCAATTGATTTTGCTCAACAATTGTGTGAATATTTAATGCCACATGGCGGTTTGCACTCCAAAATACACATACTATTATTCGCTTTGGAATTTTTCCCAGTATCTAAATAGGTCGATAAAATTCTGAACTACCTTTCTACGAGCATTATGTAACCCAAAAAGACGCATTGAAGTAATGAACAATACAACTGTGAATACGATGTTTGTAGCCCAACCACATAACAGCCATTTGCGCGACATGGAACAGAAAAGAGCGTTCCGCGGTAGTCTATTCCCGATATGGTAGCAATAAAGAGCGTTTGTCTGACTGCTGGCGAAAAGTTGAAAACGGCTGAAAAATGGCTGTGACTTTGGCAAGTGTTTTTCAGAGCATATGAAGCCGGTATATCAACAGTTCGTTTATTTATCAACCTATCATATCCGTCGCTCAAATTACGTATAGTTTTGTTCATATGCCAAACATAATCAGCGCGTAAATAGTATATTGTCGCTAAGACGTACGACGATGTACATAAACAAGAGCCTGCTCGTGTTACAAAAGTTGTGCTTCTATTTACATAACACATCGCATTTCTATTGGTGTATCACACACAACTGATATAAACGCTCTTTATTATTTCCATATCAGGAAAACAATAACAAATAACGCTCTTATGTTTACCATATCCTGATCTAAACAAAAGCCAGGTAACGTAACGTTGTTTGCTCTTGTTTACATAACAAAGGGGGGGGGGGGTGACAATAACATACTGTTTATGCCATATTTCTGATTGGCATACGAACACAGTCTGTCTATATCTTACTATTCCTTCTGTTTATGGCGGTTTTTGACGGAGGTGAATATGTCCACAGCATACCCACCACCAACGCCGTCCGTAGCTTTAAACTACACGAACAATTTCAAATGATAGTGTTGGTGTGAAATTTCCAACAAATTTTGAGTCAGGTATGAAATTCCCATGTGAACGCACCCTAAACCGCTGCATACAATCCGCTAAACAAATTATCACTCAACGTGTAGAGTAGACATTTTGGTGGTCAGATGTAGTTTGAAAAGAGAAATTTTTATTATGTTTTGAATTTTCGTCAGATGAGCACAAATTCCAATGATCGTCTGACGAATAGCGTCCATGCTTTCGTTTCCCAAAAGAGGTATACATTGTATCAAACTCCAGGCAGAGTTGTCTCTCATCGCTCTGCTGAGATACCACTGCTACAAGGACACGTAGTAAGGATTTCTTACATGTTCTTAGTTCTAATGTTTTAGGACTAAAATTGTCTAAGTATGGTTCAGTTCATATTACTCTTATTAATACCGAAAGAATGACCATTATTGCAAACTTTTGGTGGTCAAAATAAGATAATAGATGACTAAATATAGTTCCGACTATACGTAATAGATGTATCGGTCCGCAAAGTACCATCTGATGGGTGTTTTTGTGGATTTTCGCGACACCGGTGCTATAAGAGTTTTGTAGATTGCAAGTATTCAAATGTGTACTCTGCATGACAAGCGGAATATTTTGACCGTTGGCGTCAAGTCAGACCGGCCATATTTAAATCCAATCGCATATTTAAAGCCAATCGTAGCACGCAAATGCCAAAAACATGTAATAAAAGTATATAAGAAACCTCACCACTAAGAACATGAATAAATAGATATATTTTGTTCTTATATTAGGTATTGTTAAAAGTTCTCCAATAACGAAATGAAATGTGTTAGGTAAAAATATTTTAAATGGCTTGATCTTATCCAATGTTTAATGTCAAGTTTTGATTAAACTTTTGTATTCAATTGAACTAATTCATTTATTTGATATTCAAAGTGATGTTATCGTCATCATTCATCAGTGATGTCAATGTAACAGTAATGTTTACATACCAATGGTTTCGATATGCGTAAACTCCTCATTGGAGAGTTATTAAAGACTAATGTTATTATGGACTTGTTCGGGTATGTGAAACTAATAAGTTCGTATTCAGGCGCTATGGCAACTGGAATGTAGCATTTTAGTAACATCGCCGAAAATTTGAAGCAAATCGACCGTACCATTCCATAGAAAACATCGTCCGAACTACACTCAAATGTAAATATTTAATTCTAGATTCGGGACGCAACTATCAGAGAAAACGATTTCGCCATCGAGACTTACTACATTTAATTAATATATAAGAATGGCGACGAGTTTTGTCAATTTGGATATAATATTTGTAAAATTTACTATTTTGAGCAAGATTATTCTCGATTTCTATTTGATCGCACAGGCGCAGTGGTTCACATCACTTTAATAATGAAAATTAGAACAAAATCGATATATTTTTAAATGTACTTGTTGATGACAGTTGATTTACAGACTTTTATAAAATGTATCTTATTTCACATGAATGCACTTCGAGGTACTTATGTCCCTTTAACTCTTTCTATACTAAAGCATCATTGGCGAGCAGTTATCTCATAGGGAATGTTCAGATAATAAGTTCAATAGGTCGTTTTGTTGAACTTCTTATCTAAATATATCCCTCAATAAATATGGCTCCTTTTGCACTTTTATTATCTGTCGTCTGCTGTTATCAGCTAGCAAAGCGAAATCATATCACGAAACACGAACTCCTCCTCAATGACAATACTAGTGAAACGTCCACCTGGTGGAAAACACTTCAGCAGCTAATTGTCTCCCATGATAGTCGAACAATCCCCCATATCTCGGATGGTAATGAAATACTGGTGTCACCTATGGAAAAGGCTGAATGCTTTAATATATACTTCTGCAATATATCATCACTAAATGAAGATGGAGCAACCGTCCCCATCTGTTCGGGAAATCCTTGGCGTCCCCTTTTGTCAGATATTAAGTTGAGTACCGATGATGTAAGGAAGGCCCTCTATTCTGTAAACCCTTCAAAGGCGTCTGGCCCAGATAAAATTAGTCCCAGAACATTGAAATACTGTTCGGAAACACTTTGCTACCCCTTAGCAAAAACTTTCACTAAATTTCTAGAAGAATCACTCTTCCCCCAAGAATGAAAACGTACACATGGTGTCCCCATATATAAAAAAGGCGATAAATCTCTCGTTTCTAATTATAGACCAATATCATTGTTAAGTTGTATGTCTAAAGCTTTTGAGAAGTGCATTTATAAAAAAAATGTGGTATTTTTTGATTACCAACGGACTTATATCAATGTATCAGTCTGGCTTTGTTAGAGGCGACTCTACTGTATACCAATTAAGATATTTACGATTACATTACTGATTCGTTAGATCAAGGTAAAGAAATTAGATGTGTGTTTTGTGATGTCAGTAAAGCTTTTGATAAGGTCTGACATAAGGGCCTCCTTTACAAATTGGAACGTATAGGTATAACTGGTAATCTTCTAAAACTCCTTGAGTCTTATTTAACACACCGTCAGCAACGAGTAGTCTTAGACAGTGCTAACTCAGAATGGAACCACGTGAGAGCCGGTGTCCCCCAGGGATAAATACTCGGACCCCTGCTATTCTTAATCTACATCAATGATATAGCTGAACATGTTACTTGTCACATTCGGCTTTTTGCAGATGACACATCAATGTTTTTAACCATAGAAGACCTAAATCGAGCAGCAGATTTAATTAACAGTGATATTGCAAAGTTGGTTGAATGGTCGAATCGTTGGCTTGTTACTTTTAATGAAATAAAAACCGAATCTCTTCTTATTTCCCGGAAAACAAATCCCCCTGATCACCCACCTCTTATTATGGCAAATTGTATTATTGAGGAAGTTAAGTCTCATAGACATCTTGGTCTCACATTTAATAATACTGGTACATGGGCTGCTCATATTGACGACATCACTGATAAAGCATGGAATAGAGTTAACCTAATGAGGAAATACAAATACATGTTATCTAGAAACACCCTTCAGAAAATTTATTTTGCATTTATTCGTCCAGTATTGGAATATGCTGCACCTGTGTGGGACAACTGTGGTATAACATTGAGCGATCGTATTGAAAAGATACAACACGAAGCGGCTAGAATCGTATCAGGAGCGACAAGAAGTATTAACACTAGCAATATAATATCCGATTTTGACTGGGAGATTTTGGCGAATAGACGGAAAAAATTCAAGTTACATCAATTTTACAAAATGTTTCATCGATCATCACCCCAGTATCTCCATACCCTGGTGAACCACGCGAACCCAGGAGCAGAACGATACTCTTTCAGAAAAACTTCACTCAGACCCCCTCGCTCAGATCTATCCTTATACATGGATACTTTTCTACCATCAGCGACCAGATTATGGAATGACTTGACCCCTGAACCGAAACAAGCGGAATCCCTCGAAGTATTTAAATTGCGACTTGATGCAGGTACACGTCTAAACATGAGAAGAACGCTTCACTTGAATTTTTGTGTTCTAATCGAAAAGCCCAAATAATCCATACCCAACTAAGACTCAAATGTAGTAGTCTTAACAAAGACCTCCACGATAATCACCTAAAATAAAGCAACAGGTGCACATGTGGTGTCATAGAAAGCGCAGATCACTTCCTTTTGGTCTGCCCTTTATACAATCAAATCAGGGATGAATGTTTTATGTCATTACAAACAAAATACAGAGACAGTGTAATACTCCTGAGTGGCTCAAATTCTCTTCCACTTACCACCAACCACAAAATATTTAAAGCAACCCAAACTTTTATTACCAGAAGTGGACGTTTCAGTCCTTTATCATAATATATGGAATCATATCAGTACTGAATAAAACTTTGGCCAAAAACGTCCACTTAATCAAGTAGCATAGTTGCCCGATTTAGTGAATTTCCGTTATATTTGCGTTAAATGTCAACCATCATGAAAAACAAATTGATAAAGATAGATATATTCGAGAATGCTTGCAAACACATAGCAGTTTCTGTCCCAATCTTATCCATCTCTTCTGCCTCAACTAATTCATAATAATTATACTATTCTTACTGTTTTGTTTTCTTGTTATTTTCATTCCCCCTCAACCTGTTCTCTTTAACTCGGCCTCTTGCCATACGCTCCTTCTAAATACTATTATGCACAGGGGGGGGGGTGAAAAAAAAATTCCGGCACGTATGCCGGGGTGGGTGGGTGGTCAAAGCCACCAACAAGCAATTTTTTCCGCAACTAAAAAAAGAATTCTGCTTGTTTTTTTAGTGTTTTGGCAATGAGTTGGGCTCCAAAACCACTTTGAATGAGAGAAATAATGTAATTCTAACTGGTAAACTGACTGCAGGCAGTTATCGTGTTGTATTTTGTTGCAAATTTTGAAATCCAAGATGGTCACTGGCAGCCATGTTTTTTTGGCCGAATGACCTCAAAATTTCTATTTACATGTCCATGTTTATACATCCATGATAAATAGTATGCACAGAAATTCATATACAGCTGTTTACAGAGAATTTCCTCCCGCAAATCTCTGTTTTAGTGTTAAAAGGGGGGTGGGTGTCAAAAAATGGTCGGAAAAAACTGCCGTAAACGGAAACAAATTTGGCGGTGGGGGTGGGTGGGTACAAAAAATTTATCGAAAGGGGAAAAATGCCATACGTGCCTGAAATTTATTTCCGCCCCCCCCCCCCCTGTTATGCATACTTTCCTTTCAGAGGAGATAACTTCAAATAAGCGGTGACCCGCTTGTTGTTAGATCCTCTTCACCCTCTTCTGTTCTAATCTGTCATATAAATCATAATGTTCAATGTCCTGTTTCATGTATACATGTATTAATTGAGGGTAGAAATAAATATTGTTTAAACCATACGCTGGCAATATTGCACTGCAATCTGCAAAAATGCCAGCTGTAAAATTGCCAAAACGGATTAATTTCTGCCAGTTGTCAACATTTCAGCGTTAGTAGTGATCTTGCACGGCATTTTTTGTTTGCGTGATTGCTGATATCGCTGAGCTGTTTACAACATATTAAGAACACAGTGAGTGTTGGTATTCTTTGGCCAGTCAAAATAATGTCACTTGGTATGTTGGAATGAGATATCCCCTAGACCAGCTCCATCGATGGGCCGGATGCTGCTGATATATAAGTACCATAAACGTCACCCAGATATATGGCGGGTCCACACTTAGCTCAACGAGGAAAACCGACGACTTTCCGACTTTCGAGAAATCCCATTGGATGGTACCCGCCTTGTATTTGTGTTTTTCAACTGGTATCACCAGCTTTCAACCTGTCGGTGGAAATTCATAACCTTATAACTTCCACGATTGGTAATTCAATCAAAAACAATTACCACTGCATGCATGCAAAGTCCCCCTTGTAGCATGCATACAGTATTTAATCTGAATCTGTATTATCAAACTTCCAACTATTGGAAATTCCCATCGCAACGCCACCTATGGTTGATAATTCTGAACTGATTGCTACATTTCAGTCAAAAAATTCGGTCTTTCGGTCTGATAACAACAAATATCACTCTATACTGCTTGGTATATAAAATTATCAGCACAAAATTCAAACTATTTTGGTAGGAAATTTCCAACTAATGTTGTGTCAGGTATGAAATGTCCAACTGTTGTACTTTGGGGATCCACGCTGACACACCTCCCTGGTGGTAACGTATTGCCTTGATTGAAATAGGTATATGAAAATACTTGAGCATGTTCACATAATAACTAACTGGGCTATCCGGCGTTGTCCATGCGAGTTAGAATGTATTTTGATATGCGTTATGTCAGTACTAAATTTCGTTAATTTACGTAATAATGGCCTATACATTTATACATAATAATTGAATGAATAGTATACATATATATGCTTTAGCAATGCCAAAGACTAAACGGTATCACCACTGTACAGACCACCGCCATGACACAAGCAACATCACTTTCAAAACAACTGTATTAAATAAATTCAGTGGATAGGATCATCGCAATCTGGGCCCGACGATGTTGGCACGGTTTACAATCCCGACATGCATGGGCGAAAATCGGGACCTCTCAATGTGCCATTCCGATCGATACGTGGCAATTTCGATAATAAATGAGAAATTGTTCAAGCGCATTGAATTAAGCACATTTGAAACGACGAATTCTCATACTGAGTCCGTGCTTCCATAAATCTTATATACGTTTGATGAAGTTGGCGACACTGTTGTTGTTCATTTTGCCAGCCCATTTCCCCCACCTCCCACATTTCTGACTTGTGAGAAGTACCACTTTCGGGACTCTTTATATATATACCACGTCATGAGATTCCTCGCGTATAACAGAGAAGCGTATACCCGTGTAATTAAGTATGTATGACAATCGATGAGAATAAACTATTCTATCAATACCCCTCCCCGATACACAAATTTAATCAACGATAACACGGACACTAGCAATTCTTCTTCTTCTTCATGTGACAGTTCGCTGTCATTTACTGACAATTATGAGCCCGCATGGAGGAAAGTTTAGATTCCAAGACAATGCGGGACTCAATGGTGTTAGTTTGAGTTAGGAGATGAGATGATGGGTAACATTGATTTTTGAGCGCCAAGATTTTGGTGGTCGATATAATTTGTTTTTGTCATTTCATGATATTAAAAGGAGAATAAAATTATTTACAGCTGTCATTGTCTATTTCTCAGTATTGTTTGCGACGTTGTCTTTTGGCCATTGTGGACTGCATCAATGATGATGAGATATGTGACTTGAATGTTTTGTTGTCTTCAGTTGTGCAAGTGGCCTCGTTTTGTGGTCACCGGCAAAGAGTTATCATAAATCACCGTTGTTTGTTGTCAGCCAGCCATGGCGGAGCACGAGTTAGCCGACAGCCGGCAATAATGCCAGCTAAGTAAACGACCATCGGGCATGGCATGTTTTAGTGCATTTTTTTCCAGCGAATGAACGTGACCTTAACATCGATCACTCCGAATGAATAATATGTACACTTTTTAACTGACTGGGAGAATCCATTCAGTACAGAAATGGTTAACCTTGTATGGTAAGTTTTACTTTTATTATTAGCATATTTCTGATTATCAGCCTTGTTTCTTCTATTTGCAGCCTTATTTGACAGTGAATGCTGTTCTTATTTTCTTCTTCCCTGCCATAGTAATATTCGTATGCTACGCCATTATAATCGCCATAATATGGAGGAGTGATTCAGCACTACGAATACAGACGTCCAAATCCAGAGAAAAGCTATCAGGTACATGTGATTGTATAGTTACTCCATACACATCCACCTTATGTAGCAGTACACGATTTATCGGGTTGTAGGGGGTCTGAAAAATAGAAAAATAAGTACCTGGGGGACATAACAGCCAGTGTAGCCTGTGTTAAATGTGTCAGTATTGGGTTGAAGGTTTAATTATTTTACAAAACTAAGAAAGTTCTAAAAAAAAAGTGGAAAATTTGGATACGCAACAGGATTTTCGTATTCAGTGAATGCCAAATCTGTGTTATTGATTGCAGAAAAATAGCCCGATTTCTCTCCCCTGAATTCGGTCATCTGCGCTTGCAAGACATTTTTTTTTTAAATTTATACCATAACTTTGTTTCTACATCAAATATTTCTCAACTCTAACATAGCTCTATGAGGTGGAAGAAGCGTATTTACCGAAAATTCTCTCTGTCATGTTCTGTTTTTTGGGTTGAAAATGGTCAATTTGAGTAAAAAAATGGGTAAAAGTTAGCGTTTTGTGTGTGCAAACCAAGGGGCATAACTCAATGACAAAATTTACAAAGAAGCTAAAGTACAGACGTATGATTACACCTAAAATCTGCGTCGAAATTAAATCATGCTTGATGGGACCTATTCCAAATATAACATGGCTCAGCATTGATTTGAAGTACGGTACCCCCTCCCAGTTGGCTAAAATTGCTGGAAATCGTGTATTGCTACCTTATAGTAGATGTAGTGACAGTGGCGGTTGGTGGTTTCTCATCCCCCTTCATTGGCCGAAATATTCAGCGCTTGGAAATGTCACGCCTGGCACCAGGCTGACAGTACATTGGTTGGAAATGACAGAACAAAGGTAATTTGAATTTGTTGTGATAGTTTGCTATTTCACCCAATATGTAGTGTGATAGTTGTCGTTGTTTTTAGATCAAAAATGGAAACTGTTCCTACATCGGTCAATTTCGTGTCTCCCTGCTTCGAGGTTGGATAGAGTTGGATATTTCCATGGTGAACATCCACCCACACCGGAGACCCTCTGTCCACGTTGCTGAATATAGATGTCCCATCCGATCTGTAAATGTTGAACCCTTAACCTCTTCGCTGCTATGATGTCCGTAACTATTACGGACGTAAAAGTGCACGTCGTGTGCTATATGGTCCGTATGTATTACGGACCTAATTCAGCACACTAGCAGCAGGCCATTAATCATAACTGGAACTCAGAGATTGGTGCATCGGAATAACTGTGTCTCGAAGTTTCAAACAGTGTATGATGCTCAAAGATTGTGAACGATAATAGCCTTTCAACTGAGTCAGTTTTATGGTTCTTGTGATATTCCATTATATTTTTCCACTGGAAAATGACAATAACGTCAACAGCCCAGCACACAACGTCATATAGCAGCCAAGAATATAAACTACTACTATATATTATATCTCACGTGACTTTCTCGCATTCTGATTGGCTGCACACTGTTATACTATTTTTGCGATAGTTCCCCAGTATGATTCCTACATGCCTACTATTCTTTTTCTATTTACTGTAAAAAAAAAACTCATTTCGCGCAATCGGGTTACCACCTGACGATACGGCCAATCTGAAACTATACCTTTTACGATACTTGTTGCAATATCGGTATATCATTATATTTATTGGTGCATTGTAATGATCTTACAAATGTCCGATCATAGCTATCCAATGTATTTTATAGTTTGTCCTTTAGTTGACAAGCGACTAGTCTAATTTTGTAATGGCAGTGGACGTTATTTATAACTTGCTTTTCGTTTTCCAAAAGTTCGCTAAAATGCCTTTGCTGATTTATAGAAATAAATGCATGAATCATGAAGAGGTGCTGTTAGATGTAACTAGTAACAATAGTTATGCCCCCCCCCCCCCTGCCATCGTCAAAAGATTGCCGTAAATTGTAAAATCTGAGACAGATTTCCAAAATTCACGGTAAATAAAAATTTGAGAAAATCAGACACAGACATTGTGAGAGAATTGACACCAATGTTCGATATAATATAATAAATAATGAATGTCTTGTCGTTGACTATGCCATAATAGTGGTCCGATGGGAGGAATAGTCCACTCGCCTGCGGATCGTGACTCCTCTCGGACCACTAGTTCGGCATAGTCAACTCCAAGCCATTTATTGTCTACATGTATATAATATAGTATTTGTACATGTACTCTGCTGTTCGTGAAAATAGTCATATGGAACGTATGGACACGTTTAGTTGAGATTCTGATATATATAGTCATTTTGACTTTCATAATTAAGTGCATGACAGTTTTACCAAGTGTTGAAGATTTGTTGGGCGCAACTACATGCAAAAGTCAAAACATCGCCTCTAATAAGATCATTTTGTTGCCCAATATAGCGGTTTATCATGCTGGCCTATTAGATTGACCAATGAGAGTGGAGATCTACTGACAGGATATGAGGGTATATGAGGTTCATCTTGATTTACAGCGACCCCATATTGAAAGTCCCATGGGAATATGGATATTTTCGGTGTATTTTGGTGTCAAGAAAAGGGATATCTGTCGGAAATCATTTTCTTATAATTTAAAGACAAAGAGACCATGTACCAAAACATACATGTGATATATCTGAGGAATTCTAAGGACTCACAAATGAAATAACAAACTCAATTTGTTGTCCTACTTCGGGTGATAAGCCATTGACTCAATGCGTTGACGTTCAACGCACATGGCGCGTCACTGTGACGTTGATTAAATTAATAGCCCTAGACGACACATTTAACTTACTAGAATCTAATGAACTTCGTACAATTAATTCAAATTCTCACATGGAAAGCATGATAAAATCGTTACAGGACTCTTAGTTGCCGGCTACGGTGTCATATGAGACTCAGTGAGATTATATATATATATATATATATATATATATATATATATATATAGATATGGATGACTCATTTATTGAATTGTTGAATGCGACAGTTCACCATTTAAGGTGGAACATACACAAAACATATATACACTATGTGCATGAGATATTTCAATAAGCATTTTAGCATCATATTACATATACATTATATCTATATCTATATTTGCGAATGTCTGTCTGTCTGTCTGTCTGTCTGTCTGTCTGTCTGTCTGTCTGTATGTCTGTCTGTGTTCTATAGAAATTCACAGGGGACCACCTAGATGACAAATAAGGGGTATAATAGGGGTAACTTTTTACGAGAAAGATAATGGCGAGGGTTAGAATTTTATAAAGTGGCGCAGTTGTTGTCAGGGGCAGAAAAGGGGGAGGGGCAGAACAAACATTGTCGCCGATTCCCACGAAACTTATATATAATCATCCCCATAATATGAGGAATCTAATGGTGTGGTTTAAATATGTCAAAAGTCGCGCCGTTCGCACCAGGGATGCCCGGAAGGGGAGCGGGGCACCAAAATTGATCAAAATAATTTTAGCGACGAATTTCACCAAATTTATGCACATTCTTCTGAGATCTTCTCCGTGATACAAGGAATCTTATTGCGTGATTTAAAGACGCCAAATTGGTGTCGTTGGGATTAGCGATTTGGGGGGCGGTAGGTGGGTACTAAATCTGATAAGAATTGGTTTAGTCGCCGATTGCCACGAAACTTATACAAATTCATCCCATGATATGAGGTGTCTAATGGCGTGGCTTAAAGCTGTCAATCGTGGCGTCATTCGAGTCAGGGGTGTCCTGAAACGGAGAGGGGCACCAAAATTGATACACATTATCTTTAGCGCCAATTGCCACCAAATTGAAACACATTCTTATCCATGATATGAGGTATCTAATCGCGTGACGTCATATTGGTGCTTCTTTGGTGAGAGATGTGGTGGGATGGGGTGAGCACTAAATTTGATAAAAAATTGTTTAGTCGCTTATTAGCACCAAACAAACAAATAATAATATCCATGATATAAAGAGTCCAACCAAATTAAACTTATAAAAAATATGTTTAGTGCCAATTACCATCAAACTCATATATACGTTCTTCTCAAATGATACAATGAATCAAATATTTGCGAATATCTAGCTTTCTGTGTTCTATATATAACTTTAAGGGTACAATCGAGATGGCATCAAGGCGGTCTGACAGGGGTAAATTATTACGAGTTAGGTAATGGTCAGGGTTAAACTTTTCTAAACTTACGTTGTTGATACGAGGGATATAAACGTGATTTAAGACGCGAAATTGGTGCCGTTTGTGTGAGAGATGGGGGGGGGGGGTAATAAATATGATAAGAATTTGTTTAGTTGCCGAATACCACCAAACTTATATATAATCATCTCCATTATATAAAGCACGCATGAGTCTAATATACCTGGTTTATATATGATAAAAGTGGCGTGATTCAAGTCATGCATGAGGGGAGTTGCACCAAAGTCGATACAAATATATTAATAGCACTGATTCTACCAAATTCATGCACGTTCGTATCTAATGATATGATTAATTAAATCACATTTGGGACCGTTTGGTTCATGGATGGCGAGAGGAGATTCACTAGCATTTATAAGAGTGTTCAATTCGCCGATATCCAACAAAGTTATATATAGTCATCTCCCAGGCCATCTCCATGTCATTATGAGGAGTTGTTGGCATTCTAATTTCACAATCTCGACAAATGGTGACCGCATTAAGTCACTTGAACAATTATTTTGAGTGTGTTTTATTGAAGGGCGTAGCGCTGTAGGCGTCGAACATACTAAATGTACCCCATGTTGTCATTTCCCTTGCAAAAGATATAATCGAACGCCTTCATGGTATGTGCAAGTAGGGTCTTGGTCGATGCATGCCAATATGTTAATGTGAAATGTTCTGAACGCCCGCTGTTTTCTCCAGTTCGAGAACCGAGGTTATTCGGGTTACACCATTAATATTTTAAAACACCGGGAGTGCTAGCGTAACATCCAGCTGATTCGAACTTAGGAGGTTTTTTGTCTCTTCTGTAAATTGAAGATATATTTTGGTCGGACAATAGACAATTTTTTCTTACCAATATAGTATGTTCGTTGTACGCAAAAATGGGGTTGACCCAGAAAAATTGTTAAATAAGCGATCTTGGTGTCATTCAACGCGGGATAATCTCTGGTACAACATATCCAAAATCCGCTTTGGGGACAATCCAGGATCCAAGATGGCGTCCAACATGACTGCCCTTAGTCAAAAGAGACTCTGATTGAGAAATTATTCGAATATAATGAGAACAAATGTTGCCATATGTATACAAATAACTTTAAGGGTACAATCGATATGGGACCAAGGAGGTCTGACAGTGGTAACTTTTTACGAGTAAGATAATGGTCAGGGTTAAACTTTTCTAAAGTGACGTTATTGATACGAGGAATACAAACGTGTGATTTGAAGACGCGAAATTGGTGGCGTTTGTGTGAGAGATGGGGGGGGGGTAATAAATATGATAAGAATTTGTTCAGTTGCCGAATACCACCAAACTTATATATAACCATCTCCATTATACAATGCATGCATGAGTCTAATAGACGTGGTTTATATATGGCACAAGTGGCGCGTTTCAAGTCATGCATGAGGGGAGTTGCAACAAAGTCGATACAAATATATTAATAGCACTGATTCCACCAAATCCATGCACGTTCGTCTCTAATGACATGATTAATTTTATCACATTTGGGGCCGTTTGGGGATTGGATGGGGATAGGAGATTCACTAGCATATATAAGAGTGTTCAATTCGCCGATATCCAACAAAGTTATATATAGTCATCTCCCGGGCCATCTCCATGTCGCTATGAGGAGTGGTTGGCATTCCAATTTCACAATCTCGACAAATGGTGACCGAATTAAGTCACTTGAACAATTATATCTTCTCAACTGTCATATTTATATGGGGATGGAAATCAGGGCATTCCTATAATGATCTAGCAACACAGATACATAGAAGAAAGCATTAAAAGTATATGTATATCAATCTATTTAAGAGCTACATATATTCATTCAAACTGAGGGACCTTGAATCGTCAGAGGATTGCATATTAGAATGGCTCATGTATATATTATAACACGATTATAACACGATGAGTCTGTCTCATTCAATATAGTTTCCACAAAAACAGTTACAATTGACAAGAGCTATGGAAATGTAGTGCAGGCCTGTTCAAAATAGTGATCACAGTGTGCAGTCAAATATGGTTACTTCTGAGATAAACGCAGTCCGTAGCACATGTCTTTTCAGGATCCTCTGACAAGGGTATATCTGCCCGATACAGAGGATTTCTTTCATATTTTAGAACAGACGCATCGCCTAACATAAATAATTCAAAATCTCGCTGTGTCGGACACATGTAGCTGCTATATACATGCATACCATCATTTCTTTTAAACTGAAAATGATTAGCCAGTGTATATATATATATATATATATATATATATATATATATATAGCACCAGAACAGAGGAGCACCTGGAAATATCTTTAAGACATCTGTATCTTCATGAAGATGTGATAAATTAGATTGATTGATTGATTGATACATCTCTATGTAAAACATAATTGTCGTCTTTTATTGTTTCGAACTAATGTGTTTATGATGTTCATGTTTCATGCTATAACGTCTGGAATAAACGCGATAAACAAAATTATAATCGCTCCGATCTGACAAGGTGAGCCCTACTTATATTCCAAGTGTAAGAATCATGTTTTGTGATGCCATTTTGATATACAATTTATGAGAATACGTGTAACACTTTGAGAGCACGAGTATTCTCTATTCCCACTAAATATCCACATAGAATTTCACATCACTTTAACCTGAGCAACGCCGGGTAACCCTGCTAGTAAATAATATATTCATTGTACAAAAAGTCACGAATCTAACTGTCGATCGACTCACACAAATAGTGATATATATAAAACTGAAATAAGTTACATATATATATGTAAATGCTGTCAATGCCAGATCACATGTGTAGTTGTATGTTATCTCAATTTTCTGAAGACTAAATTTCAGAAATATACTCGCCCTTTTCAAGAGCGATATATTAGCTATATATATCAAGCCATAAGACTGTTCGTGTGTTGGAGAGAGCCAATAGTATTTTTGAATGTACTGTTCGCGGATCTATCCAAAATCATAAAATTTCAGCAGAAAATTATACCCTTTGCATGGGTTTTCGTGAAATGAAAAACATCAGCTGGCATAATTATGTATTCCAGGTTCTGCATTGTATATACTTATAAACAAGATAATAAGCCTCGCCTGTAGGCATACTTAAACAATCTTACAAGGTCAGAATAATTAGTGCGCGAGGCAGCGAGACATCACCTTCGGCTGGTAGATCATGCAATACTTGAGTAGCAGGATTTGAACTGGATTTCCTCTTAGGAACAGCTTAAGTGGACGAAGAACACTCAAAAATAGAAAAACATCACTAACACGGGTTCCGTAGCTATGAATCATCAACTCGGTGTAAGAACGCGAGGCAGAATTTATTGGGACGTAATGGGAAAATCGTAGCCAGGGGCGATAACTGAAATGTAAATCAGGAGATACCTCCTATGCATATCATAAACTCGTCCCCTCGAGCCACAATTTACCAATGTACCGAGAGATCAATTTCCGTTGTGATCGGAAAGTTAAAGTAGCAGATGTGCCGAGAATATAAACGTGTCACATACAGCCAAAAAGAAGAACTAACGTCTGAGATGCTTAAAGTGGTTCATCATCACGTCGGGGCCGTAAATAATACGGTAGAATAGATATAGTCTTCACGTTGTTTGGACCAATTAGGTTAAGAACTTGACTATAATGTGTTCTGTATGGTGTCCTGTTTCCGCCACATACTTTGTATCGCTTCCTTCGCTTCCTTTGTTTGGGTTTTTCGCTTGCTTCGGTTCCTTCGCGGCGAAGCAAGCGAAATGATCTCAATTATTTCGGTTCTTTCGCCACAAAGGAACCGAAGTAAGCGAAAAATTCAAACGAAGCAAGCGAAAAAATCAAACGACGAAAGCGAAAAAACATCATTGTCATTTCACTTGCTTCGTTTGGTTTTTTCGCTTTCGGCGGTTCCTTCGCGTGCTTCGTGAAGTATTCGAAGCAAGCGAAGGAACCGTCGAAACTCAACAACAACAACCAAGAACCAAGAAAAACCCTTTTCTTTGTTGTTGTTGTTGTTGGGTTTCGGCGGTTCCTTCGCTTGCTTTGGATACTTCGCGAAGGAACCGCTGATTGCGAAAAAACAACAAAATGTATTTCTCTTTCTTCGGTTACTTCGTGGCGAAGGAACCGAAATAATTATGATTATTTCGCTTGCTTCGCGGAGAAGGAACCGAAGCAAGCGAAAAAACCAAACGAAGGAAGCGAAATAATGAGGTGGCGGAAACAGGACACAATAGTTCTGTGTTACTTTTAAGAACTCTCCCCGAGTCGAGGGTCCATGCACGTATAATAAACCAGGCCATTATGGGATTACACATAACTTAATTGTTTAATATCTAATCCCAAAGCACATGTGACACACGTGCAGGATCAAAATATTAAATCAAGATATCTTAAGAATTATCTTAGGATTAATCGAGGATTAATATTTACTAACAAGAAGTGATCTTGCGACTATTCTTGACTGACTAACGGAGATATTTTAAGAAATGTTTTTAAAGATTGTTCATTTATTCAGTCAAAGTACGTTTAAAACAGAGTTATCACCTGTCCAGATTAGCGCAGATCTTCGAGTTTTATATATAATCGCGCACATGTGTTACCTGCATGGTGTCCGATTATCATTGTAATTAATACGCTAATCTGGGCCTGATTAGATATATTTGTTATATATATTGCGAATCGAATCCGGGGCATGTGTAATAAACACGTCGGCTATATAAACTATACCAACGGCTTCTCATCGTTGTACAATTTGAGAGCCTTTCATTAAAAGAGATCACAGTTGAGTCTCCTCAATATAAACCATATTGACTCTAATATAGTCGCATTACCTGGTGACTACTCACATTGAGATGAACCTGGATAGTATAGCGCGACCGCCGCCAAGGTTGTGATACTATCACTTAGAATCCATAATGTATAATTGGATTGGTCACGGAACCCATCACTTAACACAAGAAGGGAGTATGCAAATATGGCGATGAACTTATGGCCGTTATGCAAATCGTGACGTTTTTTTGTCGCATTTGTGGTTCTTCCGTTGGATATATGCTAATATATCTTTGTCATTAATTTCAATTCTTTAAATTGGAAGATTTAGTAATGCAGTTCGTATCGATAATATATATACGTTGACGTCACAAGGGAAATTTATAGGGCAATGACATTTTAATGTCTCTAATCTACACGGTCCCCTGTCACGTTCGTATACAGTTAAATATATACATGTTATCGCTGCATTTAATTGATCTGGGTGAAGTATCACGTCGAGTTGAAAAGGTCAAACCGCTGGATCAAACGAGCCGCCGCAGGCGTCGAGTTTTATCCAGCGATCTAAGAGATATGTTTATTCCTCCAAATATGGAGACCATTATGGTACAATATATACATACAAAGGTTACATGAAGACATATATACACATGCAATATAATTTAACTTGAGAAATTCATTGTGGGAATGATATACTGCAAGACAAGATGTTTAAGACATATATATAATGAAGTATCCGATATGATGTCTTCATCATAATACTTAGTCTGAACACAGGATGAAAATAAACCTCACATGTACATCGCTTGAAAAGACGATATTCATCACAAATCAGTTCAATTTGCATTGGGATACACCCGCCTAGGCAAAACGCAAGGAATGTATCGCTATTCATGCTGTCAAGATAGGTAAAAGTTTCAATTCCAAATATGTCAATCAGTGAATACCAAAATGTGTTCCGTACCATCTGTGCAAACTCAGATGTACACTCGAGATATCTATGAAACAAGAGATTTGAATACGTCTGGTTGCAGCGATTGCATTGAGCATCATTGTCATATGTGGTTTTGGCCAAAATATTGGCCATCTTGATACAGATTGGAAAATACTCTTCGAGAGATAGCTGCCAAAGTTTCCACAGTGACTGGTTGTCGTGTTTTACCTTGAAGAGAAAAGATAGAGAATCGTCGCTCTGACCACTCTGACTCACTTCGCGTGAGTAGTGAGCAGAGAGACAATCTCTGACAATTTTCCTTCCAAGTGGACTGGGTAGGGAAGAAACCCGTTTCCGTAAAAGATGGAAGATAATGGTATAAGTTGAATTTATGGAGAGTATCAGATATATCTTTTAGAAATCCTGTCATCGGGCGACCGTATATTCGATTACCGTGATAATTGAATAGGAATACATCGAGAGCTGCTCTGTGATTCCGTGGTAAGTTAATCAGTGTTCCAAGAAACAATAATTTTCTCCGCTGAATTTCGTACTCAATAGGGAGAAGTCCGAGTAGTGATAGGGATAATATTGTATTACTGCGTTTCGGAATGCGCTGTAAATTCTTAACACACACGCGATAAGTGCGTTCTATTGTGGTATATTGCGTATGTGACAAATCCCACCATGATTCACAGCCATAAAGAGCTTTGGGAATAACGATATGCTTAAGAATCTTTAGGTTGGTTAAAGGAGAGAACTCGGTTGTAACAGGTGAGCGACAAGCTGAGAAGAAAACTTTGCGTAGCATATCAGTAGCCTTCTCAACTTTCGGATTCTGTTTACCAGTCGAGCTCTGAATAATACCCAGTTGAGAGACTTCTTCTACGTTGGCGATATGTCTGGGTCCGAACTCCCATGGTCTATCCTCAGTGTGACGCCGGTATTGGGAGGTGCCAATTACTACAACTTTGCTTTTCTCGTGTGAGAACTCGAAGCGCCACTTTAAACTATATAGGTGACATATGTTGAGGAGTCTACGGAGACCTCCGTCTGTGAATGAGAGAATAGTTATGTCAGCAGCCGTCGTAGGGGACGAACATGAAATAGAGCTAATGTGAACGCCATCACGTGTATCTGACAGGGATTCCACAAGTTCATCAATAAAGACAAGATACAAGAAGGGCGACATTACGACTCCTTGCCTTGTTCCTTGCTCCACTGTGAAGGCTTCCGATGTTATCCCATTACAGAGAACATGGCTCTGTACATCTGAGTACATGTTTGAAATGACTCTGAGCATAGCTCCCGTTACACCTTTTTGGGATAATTTATAGATGAGCCCGTCATGCCAAACGCGATCAAACGCTTTCTTTGAATCAAGGAACGCTGCATATACTCGAGACCCGTTGCATTCTGCATACGCACAGGCTTCCTGTAGCTCGAATGTGGTTATTGGGCAACCGACGCCCCTCTGAAATCCGTTCTGCATAGAGGTTGGAAAGTTCTTGAATATATTGCTACATCGGAGTCTATCGATGACAATTATCTCGAAAAGTTTGTAAAGGGCTGACAGAAGCGTGATTGCGCGATAACTGTCCGGGGCATGTACTGGCTTTGGGTCACCTTTGAATATTGGTACGATAATCCCCCTTTTGATATCGGGAGGGATGTGGGTATGTGTTAACATTAGCGAGTATAGTGTGCATAATACGTTAAGAAATTCCGGCGGAGAGTTCAGAATATGTTCATTTACAACTCTGTCAATACCAGCTGCCTTATTGGGCTTGAGAAAATTAAGAGCCTCGGTTAATTCTGCCATGGAGACTAGACTCGTCAGACATGTTTCCTCGCTATCAGGGTGGTTACTATTGAGTAGAATGTTAACCTGTGGGTGAATATACTGTTCAAAGTTCGGATCAGAGTGAGGAGTGCGTTTGTAGAGCGAAGTAAAGTAATGTTGCCAACCTTGAGCTATATCCCAATGGATCTCTGTACATTTACCATCAAAATTCATTTCCGAACCTGGAGATGTATATGTTGGACACTCAGATTTAATAGCTTTCCAAAAACTTTTCTGATCCTCTTTAGCAAAGATTTCTATTTGTCGCTTTGAATCTGTAAAATATTTCTTAACGGCTATTCGATGAGCCCTACGAAACTGACGTTTCTTCTCGCGGTACGCTCGAAAAGTGGTGTTAGAAACGTTGTTAGGGTGGTTTGCAGTTACGTCGTTTGCGAAGTTGGGGACTGGCTGCATCTGCTGCCGATAACAATACATTAACTAATTGTGAATTGAGAACATTTATATCATGTGTTGAGCTAACGGACACTGACAGCGTTGACATGTTCTCACGTGTGATACTTTTGTACATTTCGGTGTCAAGCTTCATCCAGTTCACAAGTTTTCGACGTGAATTAGAGTTATTGTTCGTGGGACATGGGATAGCAGCGGTGCATCTCACAGGTTGGTGGTTTGACGTGTTAATAGCGTCGTCTTCAAGAATTTCAACATTATGCATCAAATCACACTTACATTCATGAACAATAATGTGATCAATCAATGATGATGATAAAACAAGAGATGAGTATGGAACAAAAGACATATTTGGACCGCTGCATATCGGTAATGTCATTAGCGATAACATATTGTGTTCAGACAGAAAATATCTCAGGAGTAGTGATCTGGAATTTGTTCTAGGTTCTTTGGGAACTGACTGAGTTTCGGTACTCGTACGAGGTAAATGGTCATTAAAGTCACCCATTAGAAATATAGACCCATGAGAGGAGAACTCGTGTATGAGGTCCATGAGATCTGAAAGGCATTTTGTAAATTCATCGTCTGGATAATTGGAGTTAGGTAGGTACACCTGGAATATGAAAATAAAATTGTTATATCTCACACGACTGGTATGAAGGGTACACATGTTTGCACTGAAAACAAATTACTGATGGGCGCCAAACTTTCAGGAATGCAGTTGGCTTAAATGCGTAAGCGCCAGTGGTAGACACTTCAACACATTTTTTTTCCTAAACCGGTTTACCCTGCCATACATTTTATGTGGGAGTGATCCATTCAGCCAGTGTGTGTGGAGGAAGGTTGTTTCATGATACAGTCGCAACCACATGTTGAATTGCGTCGGGGGCATGGCCCTGAGCAAGAAAAAAACAAATAAAAAATAGTTGGAAATTGCATGCCTGAAAATTTTGTAACACAATTGGTTTAATAATATTTTTTCCATTCTAACCACATCATGTGTAATACAATATCATGGGATAATGTGTCCCTTTGGGTAGAATGAGGAAGTGGATTCGGATGTAAGCATGTAAGGCTTATATTAATTGGCCATCTCCACGAGGGACCATATCTCAGTTTGACAAATTTGTGCTTCTTAAAGGCAGGGAATGTATTCGTTGACTAATCATGTTATGTGTAAATTTGGATTGAATGAGAACAATGAGAGCAATATAGTGTAATTAATGCACTTAGTACTTCGGTTTCGCTTGTCATATCATTCATGGCTACTGTTTCATTATTTTATTTTGATAAACGTTCTGTCATAGTTATAAATTTCTTAACTATGTTAAAGGTAAATATGTTTTCACTAAAGCTGTGTTGTAGTTGCTCCTTTCAGTGCAGACTCAAGAGTAAAATTTCCAAATGTGCCGAAGAAGAATTAATTTCGTTGTTTCCGGACAATTAAAGGCACGGGAGGCCTTAATTGTCGAAAAAAATCATATCTGTTCCAAACACCGTAAACATAAAAACATTAAAACGCATACAGTTTCGTTCATATATACCGTGACCATCGCGTAAACAGCATGTTATAATAAAGATCTACTATATTTTACCTAAGCAAGAGCCTGATTGTGTTACAGAAGACAGCACAATGCTACTGGCTAATCACACACAAATGGCATAAACGCTCTTTATTAGTTCCATATCAGGAATTCACCAACAAATTACGTTCTTTATGTTTACTATCATAATATAAACAAACACCAGAAAAGTAACTTTATATGCTTTTGTTTACATAACAATAGCCAAATATATGACAATAACATACTGTTTATGCGACATTTCTTATTTCTGTACGGACAAAGTCTGTCTACATTTTGATATTCTTTCTGTTTGTGGCGGTTTTTGACGGGTGGAAATATTTTCACAGGATACCCATTGCCAAGGCCAAGCGTACCTTTAAATAGGAAATAGGACGCCTTTTCTAATGACCCAGATGCATAGAAAGGATTAATTGATTTTCGCATATATCCTGATTAAGAAAACTACACACAATGCGAAGGCTACATTCATTATAAACTTGCGAGGGGTCTGAGTAATGATAATAGTGTTAGTATCGGTGTTACCTATAGCTACATGTAATTTTTAACTCAGATAAGGTTGCGCAACTTTGTATGTTAGCTGAGACTGAGTTCCACAACTCCATCGATGAAGGAAGGAAGAACTTTTCATATTACACAAAATCGCAAGACAGGTTGTCCAGGGGATGCTTCCTCACTGGATATCGATGCTTATTATATGTTGATCTTGGGACTTATGTATAGAGGTATGGTGATGTCATTTTTTGAAAACATTTTATAATACTGGCATAATTTTGAACTTGTTCGACGCTCTGACAATATTTCCCAACCAGTTTCCATAAGATTTTTGTTATTTCAACTGATCGTGGCTCCAGTGACTATAATTAATTATTGCTGCCTCCTATTGTACCTTTCCGGGTGTACTGCTCTCACCTTTAGTACAGTTGTCCCAGACACGAGAAGCATACTCTAAAATAGGGCGTATGTACACCAAATAACTTTTTTCGAGTGTTCTCATGTCCAGGATACATTTATACTTCATTATTAGAGATACTTGTTGTATCGCTCTCCTTTTAAAGCCACGTGGCGGTTTGCGCTCCAAAATGAGCCAAATAATATTCGCTTTTGAATTTTTCCCTCTATCGAAATGGGTCGATAAATACCTGAACTACCTTTCATATGTCACAGAATGGTGCATTGAAGTCATGCAAAATACAACCTTGAACACGGTGTCTGTGTCCCAAGCACAAAAGCAGCAATTTGTACGGCATTGAACAGAAAAGAGCGTTCCGTTGTATTCTATTCCTGATATGGTAAAAATAAAGAGCGTTTGTTTCATTTTTGTGGAGAACAATTGAAAATGGCTGTGACATCAGGGGGGGGGGGGGGGGGGGGTCGGACAAAAATTTCAGGCACGTATGGCATTTTTTCCCTTTCGATCATTTTTTGTACCCACCCACCCCCACCACCAATTTTTTTTCCGTTTTCGGCAGTTTTTTTCCGACCATTTTTTGACACCCACCCCCCCTTTTAACACTAAAACAGAGATTTGCGGGGGGAAATTCACTGTAAACAGCTGTATATGAATTTCTGTGCATACTATTTATCATGGATGTTAACATGGACATGTAAATAGGAATGAGTCATTTTGAGGTCATTCGGCCAACAAAACATGGCTGCCAGCGGCCATCTTGGATTTCAAAATTTGCAACAAAATACAACACGATAACTGCCTGCAGTCAGTTTACAGTTGGAATTACATTATTTCTCTCATTCAAAGTGGGTTTGAAGCCCAACTCATTGCCAAAACACTAAAAAACAAGCAGGAAATTTTTTGTTTAGTTGCGGAAAAAATTGCTTGTTGGTGGCTTTGACCACCCACCCACCCCGGCATATGTGCCGGAATTTTTTTTTTCACCCCCCCCCCCCCCCCTGGTGACATGGCAATATTTTTCAGAGCACATGAAGTCGGTATATGAAAATTTCGTGTATTTGTCAGCTTATCTTATACCTTCTGTCAAATTAAGGAGACTCATTTTGGAGGCTCGTATGAGCCATGTCCGTTTAACTTCACACGGGGGAGAACTGCGACGTGAGGATCGGTGGCATTCCGATAAAGAGACGGTGGAAATCCGATAAAGAGACGGTGGAAATCCGATAAACGAGACGGTTCGCTTTCGGCAACAAACGAGATTTTCTTCGTGTTTTGGGCATTCAAACGGAATTGCCGAGACAAATCAGGTTTCATATCATCATGTCGTTATTTAAATTACTAATATCCATCAAAATCTAGACGCTACAGTGACTAAAACCAAGAGAATAGCCATTTAAAAGTCACGCGACGGTTCGTTTTCCGATAAAAGACACGCGACGGTTCGTTTTTTATCGGAAAACGAACCGTCGCGTGACTTTTAAATGCCGATTATATTGGTTTTACTCACTGTAGCGTCTAGATATTGATGGATATTAGTAACTAAAATAACTATATGATGATATGAAACCTGATTTTTCACGGCAATTCCGTTTGAATGCCCAAACACGAAGAAAATCTCGTTTGTCGCGAAAGCAAACCGTCTCGTTTATCGGATTTCCACCGTCTCTTTATCGGAATGCCACCGATCCTCACGTCGCAGTCCCCCCCCCCCCCCCCCCCCCGTGAACTTCAGTTATATTGTCGCTCCAGCTACCTGTATTGTTAACAATAATACCAATATGTTTGTAACTAGATACAGATTCTATAATTTCGCCTTCAATTATTAAAGGTTTATGTGTTGGCTTTTTGTCATATAATCATGGATTAATTTTGGGAGGTCTGACCTTTTAACAGGTATATGCCTATCGATAATAATGCTAAGACATGTTATCTCTATTTGACTATTTACAAAGAAGATTAGAAGAGAGTAAATTCAGAAGAACTTGTACACGCAATTTACGGTGCGATGTGCTAATAAAGTGCCAGTTCAGCATTCTCAAGCATCAAGTGTTTAACCCTTTACCCAACAAACCGGCCAAAACCAGCCAAATAAAGCTTCAACAGCCTAAAATATCTTCGGACTGTCTCAATAGAACCATACAAATATGGATATCATTGGAACCGGCTCCTTGACCACATTGTGATAGTTACAGTTATGCCCTGTGCCAATGCATTCTCTTATATATGCGAGTCGACCATAGGTCGCCTCGCATATATAAGAGAATGCATTGGCCTAAAACAAATCTTTTTTTAACACTTTTTACCATTTTTTCTTACATTCTTTAACAATTTTATAATTTTTAATGTGTTAAGCCAATGCATTCTCTTATATATGCGAGGCGACCTATGGTCGACTCGCATATATAAGAGAATGCATTGGCACAGGGCCCTTCTGTTGGGTAAAGGGTTAAAAACATGTCCATGTCATATTTAAATGTTCAGATGTAGCAACAGATCCTCATGCAAATAGGTTCGTATTGGATGTAAATATCCACATATATAGGTTCATATTGGATGTAAATATCCACATATATAGGTTCATATTGGATGTAAATATCCACATATATAGGTTCATATTGGATGTAAATATCCACATATATAGGTTCATATTGGATGTAAATATCAACATATATAGGTTCATATTGGTTGCTTCTGAAATAAGCCCATATACTAGCTCATGCCCTTTATTCCGCTCAATGGCGCGACCCGCAGTGAAAACACATTATAATGAGCGTGCATCTGGTAAATCGTGTCGATGAAAAATAAGTTGATTAAATATTGCCAATATGTGCTTATTTTGAAAATAAGCACCATACGGCCTTATTCTGAACGCATCAGTTTACGCCCATATAAATCGTATTTTGTCCTCAAATACGCACTATATGGGCTTAAAATAAGCCAGTATTGTGCTTATTTTCACGAAAACAGGCTGGAGGAAGATGCACGTTCTCAGTTACATGCTTCGGATTCCGTGATCTCGCATAAACGTTGATGAGACCGCCATCGTGTCACGAGTTTGTTTGCCCATGCATGGCAGTTTCATATGATAATGGAACTGGTTGTCCTGTTGGCTTTCATTCTATTTAAGTTTCATTCTATAGCAAATGAACTTCTGCGCGACGCTATTACACATTTTATTGAGTAGCGTGCCCGAAATATTACCGGTGCGGTTTTTTGTAGCCTTGTGCGAATATGGTGCTATTTTTATGGGAGAGGCTGTTTCCTGACAGTTTAATCTCATTGCAACGCATGGAAATTATTTTCATGCGTTGCAATGAGATTAAACTGCAGACATGTCACGGTATTCCTGCCCTTCAACGTAATTGCAGGAGAGCATTCTGACTAACGCTTCAGTATCTGGTGCTGTATCTGGTTTTATCACACGCCTGCTACCAATCTCTACCACAGGTATTAGACACACACACAAAAATTAATAAAAATATACAAAGGTAAGTATCAAGGCTGATAGTGAAAATAGGAGGTCAAAAATCATCCTCACAAAAGCAAATCTTTTTATCAAATTGATCTGGAATTCTAGCATTATGTGCCCAAGTAATCATATTTTTTGTTAAAGTTTAGCTTTCCGTCGTACTTTAAACAAGTGAGCATAGAAAATCATTCGAAGTTGTCAATGAAATTTATTTTTTGGTTCCCGAAACGTCCGTCCAATGAAAAATCAAAAAATCAAATAATCCAACCCCTAAATCACCGAAATATATACTATTATCATCAAACTAAATAGCCCTATTGTCAAACAGACGTTGTTTTATGAAGTATAGCTAATTTGGGGGTGGTACTCAACATACATCGAGTTTAATAACGATTTATGTCCTTTTTTTCGTCAGTTTTGCCGAATTCTTTTCGCGGGAGGCCATTTTGAAAAAACTGAAAGCGAAAGTAACTTGTTCTTTATTAAATTAATTTTAATATCTCTCTTTTAATTGATATCCGGCATTCTTAATGACAAAAATCATGCGGTGGATATATAATACCCACTAGATAAGGAATTAGATAAAACATTTTTTTTTATCGATGTAAAGTTATTTTATTTTGGAGTCATTTACTGCATTGTTTCTCGAGTTTGTTTCGCACTTTCAAAATGGCCTCCCGCGAAAAGAATCATGTAAAACTGACTGAAAAAAAGAGACAAAAATCGTTATTAAACTCGATGTATGTTGAGTACCACACCCAAATTAGCCGTCCTCCGTGAAACAATGTCTGTTTGATAATAGGGCTATTTAGTTTGATGATTAGAGTATAGATTTCTGTGATTTAGGGGTTGGATTGTTTGATTTTTTGATTTTTCATTGGACGGACGTTTCGGGTACCAACCAAATAAATTTGATTTATCAACTTTAAATGTTTGTCTGTGTATGTTCACTAATCTCAAATACGACGGCGAACCAAACTTTTTTGAAAACTATGATTATTTGGTCACATAGTGCTGCAATTACAGATCAATAAAAATAAAATGTTGATTTTGTAGAGAAAAATGCTGACATCTATCAAAAATGAGATAGATACCTTTCCGAGATTTTTATTAAATTAAAAAAATAAATTTGTGCCTAATACCTGTGATCTCTACTACCCATATATCTTACCGGTAACACCTCTGTCAAGATACCAATTCAATATTCGTATGCTATTAAATGAATGTACTAATATCACCGAGTTAATACGCGAAACATTAAACAATGTAGTGCATCAGTTGTCTCTGTTGAACGTGTCATCCACGTGCCAATGTAATAGGATATATAATACTATAAGGTGTATATTAGTAGACAAAATAGTCCCATGCAAATCTGACAATTATTTTGGAAACTCATTATTTATGGACCGGTTTGAACACGATTGTTGTATTTTATGATAAGTCTGTGTTGTCGGCGACAATTATTATTGGACGCGTATTTTCTCCGATATACAAAAATCTTGTGAATTCTGGTATTTGGACAGCGTCGATCACGTGACAGAGGTTAGCGACGCTATGGGAGCTCGGCCTGCTACTGAAAAAAACAAACGGTTCCTCCGTCTCGGGCCGTGTTTCCTTCTCGGCCCATGTCTTTGTGAATGTCTTCTTTGTCAAACCGTTCCACATATATACGTGTACGTATGGAATGGAACGATGTCAAACGCCACACGACAGAAATGACGTTCGCATCGACAATGGAACTGGAAGCTGTAAAATAACAGCATCATCACACATGACAAGATATGGAAATACCATGAAATAATTCTTTGGGAAACATCAGAAACGATCAGTTGGGAGATGTCAGGAGGGGAGGGGGCGTACACAATAAACACAGATCCACTCACGTGTGATGGTCGATAGTTTATGGTACTCTTTCGATCGCACGGAGTGTTAATATATCATACATATATGTGATATGTAATATACACCGTTGGCATAGTGTTGTAAATGCACGGAATGTTATCTTTAAGTCTCAGCTTAAACCCAATAATCTACATGTGTAATCTTGTTCGCGTCGTGCGGGCTTGAAATAAGTATATACTTTGTGATGACGTGCCAACGTGATTGACACAATATGCACACTTGATATTAGTTGAGGGACATAACAATGTGCCATTCCGGTCGACACATAACCTGATAACCATTTCCGTAAGAAGTGAGACTTGCTAACACACAATACGTAAAATGAACACAACCAAAAAACAAAAAAATCAGCCAATGCCTGGGTACTTTCAGATTCATGAATACATGTATATAAAGTCCTATGCATATGAAGCTGTTTTACATGAACCATTACATTACCTTATAATTACAGGCGCTGTTAGCGATAGCACGTCCAACCATCGAGGAATTATTCCACAAGCGAAAATAAGAACCATCAAGATGACGTTATTCATTGTTTTAGGTAAGAGTTTGTCCACTGGTCTACACGCACACAATACTGATAGCCAGGCATCCCTGTTCACTGGTCTACAGTAGACTCTACACGCACGCAATAATGATAGCAAGGCATCCGTTTGTCCACTAGTCTACATTTACGCAATACTGATAGCAAGGCATCCATGTCCACTTGTATACATGCACGCAATGATGATAGAGACTCTCTATTAGAGAGGGAGTCAGGGACATGGCTTGAGACCAAACACATTTTTTGCATAATTCCATGTGCACCCCCCGCCATTGGACCTCAATGCTCAGGCCTAATATCCTATATATTCATAAATTCATAAACCATAGTTCTATATTCCTGGTAAGAGAACATTCAGATATTTTAACCTGAAAAATTGCATAAATACTAACATCTAGTGGTCTAACCCAGACAAATGCAGACGCCTACGGACAAGAGACCAGGACACACCGGGCTGACCATGGTTCTTCGGCCCTGTGTGAGAAATTTTTAAAAACTATACATGAAAATCTAGTGTTGGAAATTTCAAACGTCATACTCCCCTTCAAGTTGGAAAATTCTCCAACTGATCACCATTTCAGTCCACAAGTTTGACCAAATGTAAAATATTGTTTTGTTAAACTAATTAGCAGTTTGGCATTGGCCACGGGGGAGGAACAATGACACACCGGGCCGACCATTTTGAAATCTCAACAAGAAAATCGCAAAATCCTAGCATCTAGACTAGCCTCAAGCCTTCCTAGAGTTGGAAATTTCAAACCTGACACCCCCACTTAGGTTGGAAAATTTTCAACTGATGACAATTCCAATGACAATGTTGACCAAATGTATGACAATATTGTTTTCTCCGAGTGTTGGAAATTTCCAACCTGTCACCCCCCCCCCCCTAAGATTGGAAAATTTCCAACTGATGACCATTTCAATCCAAAATTTTGACCAAAAATAGGAAAATATGCAAATATTGGTCCAAAACAATTAATTCCCCCAAATAAATTGTTTGAAAATCAAACTACAAGAACATTTTCAACCTATTTTTGGTGTGAAATTTCCAACTAAATATTTGGCAGGTATGAAATTTCCAACTGTTGAAACTTTTGACCAAAGTTGGGGGTGAGCCCCCCCCCCCCCCGGTCGCCACGTCTCTGAGAGGGACTCGTGTCTGTATCGAAACATATATACGATCGAATGACTGTTAAATATAACCAGAGTGTAGGCACCAGTTGTAAAATTACAACCCTAGTGGAGGGGTTACATATTTAATTTCCCAAAACTTCCCCGGCAAAACAAAACAAAAATGAATATTGTAACAAATGCTAGTGGATGATTATGAGTGATTGGAATGGGTTGAGACAACACGCCTATTATGGCTTTCTTGTAAGTCCTCTCCCAGATTGCCCAAATGTCCCGGACGACATAAGGCCGTTCGGGGCGAGTCAGGTGGGAATTTTTGCTGACTTGTAACTTTAGGTAACTCAGTAATTAATTTAGTAGAACGCACTCAACAACATATAACAAGAGATAAGATAAGAAATTGAGTGGGGTGAGAATTAAGGATAACCAATGAAATGAAAGGACAGTAGTTAGATTCAAGAACGTTTTGGAAGAGAGGATGGTCAGTATATAGGGGGGGGAATTTGAATAAGGCTTTGCATATATCTTATGTGGCAAAGTGTGTTTTACTAGCCAAACTATGTGTACAACTTCGATAGTTCGTCCTGGGTGAAGGGGTGCATGTGGAAATTCTAAGTTAAAAAACCCAACTGAGACCCTGTAGCCAACCTGTGACCAGTTGACCAAAGTTCACTATATGGATGTTTGCACACTAAGCACCACCGGGAGTACCCGCGTCCAGGCGTACAACCTGTCGGGAAATGCTACTTTCATACAATACTTGTAAATATGATGAAACCACCTTATTTTGTTTTCTGCTTTCAGCCTTTATTATATGTTGGAGTCCTTATTTTGTTTGGGATCTGCTGCAGGTATACGGTAAAATCGAGGTAACTGATACCACCCACGCTGTTTCCACATTCTTGCAGAGTTTCGCACCACTAAATAGTGCTGCAAACCCCGTTATTTATGGAGTATTCAGCACACGGATATGTCGATATCTCAGGTATGTTCATGTAAATGTTATATCAAGAAACGAGGAAACACGTCGCCTCGAATGGCTACATGTACATCACACTGTTCACACTACGAAGCATTTTACTGAACTTTTATTGGACTACGTATAAGCATCTCAGCGAAACTCTTTTTTTTTTTTTTTTAAGAAATATATTATTTATAGACCTCATTTTATCCTTACTTTTTGCAAAACAAATATTATATAACAGAATATCTTTCATGTTTACATTTAATTAGTTAACCAGAGTTAACATCTGTTGATGTCAAGTTCGTCTTCGAAAGTATAACTTGTGTTTAACACTTTCATTGAGGGAGTTGCACTGGTGCAGCAGTGGAGATCCTGTGCCACTGCATTCTCTTATATGTGCGAATCTCCCTACCTTGAATATATAAGAGAATGCACTGGCGTCTAATCGAACAAGATCGCTTGGATGTGTTGTGTGCACCATTTTATGTCCGAAATATGCACCCATGGTGTCCTGTAAAATAAACTTGACTTTTCCTTGGCCTTTAACCAGTATGTGCATGAAGGTTCTGGATTGCCATGCACATACACGTTGTCAGCACCAAGGATGTGGATTGAACTGAGTACAATGAGAAGTTGGTAATACTTGAACTCTCTCGCCCCAAAATTAACATAATGCAATATAAGCGGAACTAATTTCATTTCGTTCTGTTTTGGGTTTCACGTCCTGTTTTCCATAAAATATCCACCTAGAAACTTTCGCAAAATCGGCTTGGCTCTCTATTATATTCTCTGGGAATAGTTCTTTCTCGACCAAGAAACACATGCCCTCCTGAATTTTGAAATCAGTTCGTTTTACGCAGCTGAAGCTATGGCCGCGAATGTTGTTCCCCGAATCACTCGATTTTTTTATGAACACGACACGCGATTTCAGCTACGGAAAGTTGGATGCTAGGTCTGAAGATTGAGAATCTGTAGGCATTGAAAATGGTTTAGTCAGTATAACATTCTGGTCAATGAATATCCCTCCACGGTTCATATATCTGGTCACATGCATCACTCGATCCTTCACGTCACCTGAACGTGCGCGAGAGGAGGTCTGTATGGCTTTGGGGTAAAACTGGGGTACATCCCACAACAAGGCGCCGTAATGGCTATATTATCCCTCTTTGTCCAACCCCGACTTCGTGCCGTAATGAAAAACTATGTTTGTTGATTTGAGGAATTTTACGGCGCTCACTATAGCGAGGTAGACATTGAAGCGCACTATGTTACCACACCAAACGTAATGGACAACTGCTCGTATATCCCACGGAGTAATCTGCTTCGAATCGATCATAGAGTTTCCTTAAAAATCAGAAGGCGACCAGATATGTCCGGGAATCATTTCTCTATAACGCTCCATAAACTTGGTTGCCAAAGCATGTATGTTCCATGATTGTATCAGGAGAGGGGCAAGTTTGTAAGTTTTGTAACTTGTGCCCCGATCCCTATGTATATTTTTTCTAGACACATTAAAATATGTTTAAAGTAAAGTAAGCAACGTAGACGGTGACTGGCAAGAAAGGCGACTTGCATAAAGAATTGTTCACTGGTTGAGCATTATCACGCGTGTGATCCATTGATATTTGCATTACTCCGTCGTCGTCAGTGTGATCCTCCCGCTTCAGAACTACGGTTTTTGCGTTGAGTTTCATCATCAGGTACAATCTAGGGAAGAGAAATAAAACTAGTGACAATACCACAAATGCATAAATATATTTTAGTCATTGAAAATGTTAACCCTTCCAAAACGGGAGCTGTGCTGCATGGTGCAGCATTAAAGATCCTGTGCCAGTGAATTCTCTTATATATGGGAATCTCCCATATCGCCCATATATCGCCCATAGCCTCGCTTACATGTATATAAGGGAATGATCTGACTTACAAGGTCAAGGTAAATATTGTTAGGCCAATGTATTCTCTTATATATGCGAGGTTCTCTGTGGGGGAACTCGCATATTTTAGAGAATGCATTGACAATGGGTTTTCAAAAAATTTCAAGAAGCTTAATCGTGGCATGGTTAAAGCAGAAAATAGCTCCACATCAGAGGGTGGGACAAACTCCCCCCATATAAGTATCCTGGTGTGGTTTGGGCCATTCCTTGTGTAAGTTGTAACACGTTAGATGTGAATTATTTGTGAATTATTTGACGATATACATCCCGCTTCCATAATTTTTACGTAAAAGTTACCACTACAAATACCGGTAGTGTCATTAATTATCAATGGAATAACAGGTGGTTTGAACCATTTGCATGTAGGCCGAATTGCCTAAAGTACAATCACATATAGCAATTTGCGAATTTTGCACGCATAGCTCTTATTGTGTCCACACTGGACAGCATTCGTGCAGATGGCTATCTAATATAACTTTTTGTTTAGGTGCGGAGCACGTCCATATAGTTACATGTTAGTAGATGTTGTCTTCCGACCACTGCACTGGTTACATATACTAAAATATATACTACAGTAGCTTTGCGTTGACATGCGCCAGAGAAACACCTCACCAGTCATGCACACTGATTGATCACAATTCATCATCTTGGCCATGCAGCGCTTTTGTACTCAAAAGCCTGGTCTTTTTGCTACCAAATGGATTCTCCATCTTCTCTTCTAAGTCTTGGATCAACACATCTATACCAATGTGCTGGAGATGAATCTGACCGTATGCAGATTTTAATTTTGGGAGCCAAGTCGAATGACCGATTATTATAGCCAATTGAGCGATCAATTAAAGAGTACCATATCTTCATTTTACTCTGCGTCAATCACAACTTAAAGTTCGTATATGTGCCACAATTGACGATTCGCCACATAGAGAATACTGAAGTAAATATGTAATGTAATTATTTATTATGTATGGCATATTCCCGATTCCCTGTGGAGTTTAGTGTCAGGCACCTAGCAAATATAATATTAGTTACATGATTTATGTTGTGTCAATAATATGTAACAATTTGTTTCGGATTGGCTTTCATCATGATGTGAAATGATGTGATTTTTTTCCTTTTCTGATCCTTTGTCGATTGCGGGAAATCTGAGATGAGATTGGAGGCGGTCTGTTGGCATTTAGGAAGTCACGTTTGAGGGCATGTTACCATCCCCACCCATTCCGATTCGAAGAATATCTACCCCAGAAGAGCATGAGGGGCGGTTGGGTGTGTACGACCGGTTTTCCCACCCCCCTCACAATGGATATAACTTATTTCGAAAGTTAGAGTTTAACGTCACAATCACAAAAAGTCGATACCGAAAACTTGGTTTGAATTATTGTCAGCAGTTGTCAGTGGTTATTAATTTTCAAGACTAAAACAAGGCCATACTTAAGGTTATCATATTTTTAAAACATCTTGGCAATATGGTCTGATTTCGAAGACCAGATGAATGAACATAATTATAGGAACACATGATTATTTTTGTAAATAGTTATTCCCAAAGATAAAAACGTACAACGTACACAGTGGTGGAAAGGAATTTTCCCAGATCGCAAAATGTTCATTTCGACTGCTGCAATGACGTTCCTAAGAGGATGCAATGATATATTGAGAAATAGCCGTATGGGCTTTCTGTATACTATAATGGTAAATCCCGGGTATAAATTAACGGCAAAATAACACCTTTTTAGACTCATGAGATATATTATTGTGCAAATATAATGTTACACAACATACGAGCTTTCTATCCTTCTGGGGATCTTGATCAAGTGAAGTGGGTCGTTATCGTTGGGATGATACAAATCCCTAGAAGGACAGGGGGAATTTTCCGGGCATGTATGCCGGGGTGGGTGGGTGGTCGATGGAACCAACAAACAATTTTTTCCGCAACTCAAATTTGTTTTCCTGCAAGTCTTTTTGACTGTTTTTGCAATGAATTTGGCTTAAAACACATTAGAATGTCATTATTAACATAAATGAAAAATTCCACGATGATCAGACAAACAGTATAACATGTAGCCCATGCTAATGGATTGAATTTTGAAATCCAAGATGGCCGCTGGCAGCCATGTTTTTTTTGGCCGAATGACCCCAAAATGACTCGTTTCCTATTTACATGTCAATGTTAACATCCATGACAAATAGTATGCACAGAAATTCATATACAGCTGTTACAGTGAATTCCCCCCGCAAATCACTGTTTTAGTGTTAAAAGGGGTGGGTGTCCAATAATGGTCGGGAAAAAACTGCCGAAAACTGAAAACAAATTTGAAAGCGGGGGTGGGTGGGTCCCAAACAGGGTCGAAAGGAAAAAATCAGCATACGTGCCTGAACATTTTTTCCGACCCCCCCCCCCCCCCCAAGCCCTGAAAAGGATCGAAAGCTCATGTATTGTGTAACATATTTGCACAATCATATATCTCATGAGTGTAAGTATAAGAAGGTGCTATTTTGTCGTTAATTTATACCCGGGATTCACCATTATAGCAAGAGGATGCAATAAACACATGTGATAATAAAAGCATCACAATTTGAGGATAATTTAGCCTAGTTTAATTAGTGTCGGTATGACAACCAATGTTCTCAATTGACAGTAAACTAGATGTTCGCTTATCATATCTGGGGATTTTGTTTACCTTTTTATGCATGGCTACGTATATCGATGAAACCACAAGAAACAGTGTGCATGTTTTCTATTTTTTCCCGGCTTGTTATTCATCACATGTGCTTGTTTAAATTCGCATATACGTACATGCTGCTAAGTTCTGCGAGTATTTTTTTTGTTATTTACCTAGAATTTTTTGGAATCTTGTTTATAGGGACAATTCAACAGATTCACATATTTGGCTGGTATTCTAAGCGTTTTTATTCACATTTAGTACTTGAATTTACAAAGGTGTCAAGGGAGAAAGTAACAGTTATGCTGAATCTATCAGAGTTTAGATTACGAAGCGATGATCAAATTGAAACATTCATCAATCGAAATCAATAACAATAAAGCACAAGCTATAACCGAGCTTTTGTTTTGGCTTCTGCAAATGGCCAAATTGAAATTGCACAAATGGTAAAAAAAACTGGCCACAGTAGTGGTTTGGCTGCCGTAAACTCCTGGAGGAAGGAATCACCAGCCAAGAGCGTGAACAGTAGGGAGCGGACACTACAATATCACCATCAGACTTCCAACTTGGGTGACGGACCAAAATATATCTGTATATAATTAAACGAAAATCTGTCGGTGGTTCCTAATCTATAAACATTTCAACAGGTTACTTTTCTGTCACGAATTTAGCGCGCAACATTTTCAATTCGAAGGAATAATTGATGTATGTGTATTAACCAATGGCAGATACTAGTCAGAAAAATGACTGATCAGAAAGAGCGAGATATAGTATACATCATGGGGCCGAGATATAGGTTGTATACCCATCGAAAGATGTTTCCCAGTCAGGACTCTAACTTGTCAACTATAGATAGAGTCTGATATAAGCATACAGAATGCATTCATATATCAAGAGCATCAACCAGAAACCATTTTACCGACAATATATCTCTTTCCTCCCACAGGTCGAGTCAGAGTATGACGTAGATTCGTACTTTCCACATTTGTGCTTAGCTTTAGCCGTCATGCTTAGTTTCTTTGCAATCTTATTTTTAATATCCTGCCATTACTTTTATAGCTTGTCAGTATTTTATGCAATGTCTTTTATTTGCTTCGTTCGATAAAGTCTCTCTTCCCGTATACAAGTTACAGCTTCTTTTTCCCCATAACAAATGTATTCATTATTTTCTCTGAAAAGTATGTATAATTGTCGTCATGAGACTTCGGATCTGTCTGAAGTAAATAGTACAGTATAGTCATAAAACACTTTGAAATCACTATTATTGTTGTTAGAATTATAGCATACACTGGAAGCTCCTTAATTACATTTTCTCTATAAATTTCCCAAGGAAGAGAGACCATACCCTTAAAGAGACTCATATTGTTCAAGCCTCAAATTACGCATAACAATATCTTGCTTTGTCACATTCAGATGGCCATAGTAACCCCACGAATACATGAAATACGTTAATGTACCTCTTTTACATGCCTCAAACCCACTTAATGTTGTTAATTACATTTATTGCATACGACGTTCCTCACAGATGGGGTATAAACGCTATTTATTTATATGTACCTTATCACCTTGTCAGGTTCTCGCCGGGATGATTATTTCTAACACCCAGACAAGTCTGTATGGGGCTCACTCATCCCCCATATATAAAACTACAAGGCAGAGTTCAGTCCCCTCGCTACGCTGGCTGGTCTGAACACTGATCGCGTATACAGAAAGTAAGGAAACCTTACCTTTTTATTTTACTTTTGTCGGTTAAAATTCGTTATGCACTATTCTGAGAAATTGAATTGTCACTATTCATTTGGACATTTTCTAGATCAAATCAGAATCAATCGTATCCGACAAAAGTCTTAAATATAAAATGCTAGAATTAATACATTTTGTATTCGTGATAGCAGTGGTCATACCAGCTTAGAAAGGGAACCGAACTATGTCATGCAGTTTGCTCCTATATAAGAATTCCATGTACCAATAGAACTAAATTGATCCCAGGAATGTGACAAAAGCTAATGATTGTTATGTTTGAGTTCATGCTTGAAGTTTATGAGTATAGCTTTAATTTAAATGGGGACTAGTCTGTCCTCTAAATCCGGCCACTTATGGAACCATCTCCTTTTGTACTCAATATAATATATGCAGTAAGTGAATGAATTTGAGCCATGGATTAGTGCAAAATACACCCATGTGCTCTATGAATGATGCAAACAACATAGTAATTATAATGAAAATGAATTTATTACTTGAGTGTTTTGCACTAATCCATGGATCACATTGATTCATTTGTTGCACATATTCTGTTGAGTAAAATAGGAGATGTCCCATAAATGGCCGGGGTTAGTGTATGGTATCCCTTTAATTGTCGTCTGTTTTGCGATGTATACAATCATCCTAGCACGACCCCGGAACCTGATGTGCATGACTGTCAAATAGCTATTCCTCGCTTTATTCCAGTTGTGCGAGAAGAAAACAGATATTAGCCATGCAGCGACGGACGTACTGAGAACTACATCGGCGATATACATCAATTTGCCTTAAGCATCTTACATCGCCATTGTCTTTCAGAAAATACGAGGCATGCGACGTGGTTGCTTCCCATATCTGCTGCTGCTGTGGTGACAACATGGCGAAACCCATGTCGCAAAGCGCAAGCGCGTCCACGTGCATGACGGACTATACAGCAACCACGACAGACCCGGACTCAAGCAAGCACAGAACCACGACGTACTGGGCCAAGACATCTCCAAAAAGTCGATCGGTACGCTTTGAAGACAAATAATAGTTAGCTAGAGACCAAATTGTTCACGCGCTTGGCTTACAAAATGTAGCTAATGTTTGTTCAGAGGGCACTGGGTTGTTGATTGTTTTTCAATAATGCATGCGAATTGTTAAGCAACAGCAGAACAACATCGTACTGCACCATGGTCATCTCTACTATGAACAAATCGAACTGCACGAAGAGCTAGCGGGACCAATTGTTAACGCGTCTGCTCATAAAATGTTGTTAGTGTTAATTCAGAGGACACTGTATCACCGATTGTTTTTAATGTCATACGCGATTTGACACTGAATCATTCTGGTTTGATGCGTATGAACGCTGATAAGTAACAACCAAATTCTTTGAATCGTTTGATCCAGAAATTCTTACGAAAGTGTTTACTGTATGACACTTATTTGGTCATTGAACATTGGTAAGTAAAAACAGAACCAATCACAACACACTGGACCAAGTCGTCTCCGCCAACATATCGAACTGTACGCTATGAGTACAAAGAATTGTATGCAAGCGATCAGAGAAGTAAACTATTGGAAGCGCGTTGCCCACAAAATGCCACTAGTGTTTGTTAAAATATACAGTATCACCGACTGCCCGAGGCTCGCATTCGCGTGGAGTTGTAATATTTAAGCCTTCGCCGTTATACAGCAGGGTGTCTTCTCGAAATATACAAAAAACTTACTTACGCGAATGCTTCATATAAATGCATAGTGGCTCCCAGCAACATCAGTTCAACAATGAATCTGATATCATTATGCCGCTTGATATGATTTCATACATACTGGCCAACTTAGTCCGACCCAGAAGCTTAAATTCGCTCTAGTTGTGACTTTGTTTGCCCTTTGTTAAGACTGATGGTTATACGCAAAATTCTAAGCAGATATTTCACTAGATTGTAGATATTCACATATGAATTGCCACATTGCAAATCGCACTCGATCAACATATGATTAACCTCTGAAAAATATCGATTCTCCTACATCATGAATGCTTTCTTCTGCATGACTATAACACATAGTCACTATATAACACACGGTAACTATATAACACGAATAACCAAAACACTTGGTACCGGATTGTAATTTCACATCTGTGACCGGGAAGCTGATGTTTAAAAATCGAGATTCAAGTATCTTCTTGTTTTCACATCAGTCAAATTTTATATACTATGTTAGAAGTTTCAGCCAAGCTTTGTTAGATTGAAATATTACAAAAAAAAATTAAAAGCTTGAGGTTCCACGTCAGTGTATCCATTACAGACAGTTCCAAGCAATTACAAATTATTCATGTGGAAATCGTTAAACGTTATTTTGATGTTCAATATGTTCCAGTTTGATGTTATTAATGTGAATAAAATATTCTGAGTAAATGAGTAGAGTATAGTGACACGTCGGAAGATCGAACTGCCCCATGAATATATTACAAAGATAGAACTTCCCCATGCAGATATGAAAGATATAAATAAGTAAATAAAGAAATCAAAATGGCTGACAATAGCCATGTTGCGAAATACAAGATCCCGCTTAAACGGCAAACGCTAAGCTGTAAATTTGGCAAAAACGTTACTCATTTCGAGGTTCGATTTCACAGTCAGTGACGTATTTTCCCCATTCAATAGATAGTTGCATTTGGAACGCTGATATGGATATGAAACTTGTAGTGTATGGCAAGACATATCAGTATAAATGCAAGTGACCGTCATGTCACATTATGTCGAAATTCGAATAGTCTTCGTTGAACAATTTGTTTGACGAAGTAGCCCTGCTTTATGTTTGGAGACACAGTTAGCCGTTCCATACATCCCCACATACTTATATTATAAACTGACACATGGGGCATAGATGATACACGTTTGAAACGTGTCGTACGTTTGCTACGTGTCGTGGAGTCAATTTTGGTGACAAGATAAATCCTCTCCTGATATCAAAGCAATCAACATACTGTGACGTACATCACGAGGAATGTGTGTTCCTCGAGCCTGGCGTTAGTCGTTTGTACGGCAAATTGTATTTCGCAATCTGCCTAATTTGCCAGATTCAGCTACTCGTAGGTACACGTAGTAACGTGTGTTACTATGGTATTGCTATGGTAGTAAGATTCGCATGATATTTCGTTGCCAAATCTACAGGTTTTAGATATCGGTATACGTCCAGCAAAACTTGTAGATAATAGTCGGTGGCGAGAGTAATTGACCACAATGCGACTAACGGTACGATCAAATGGCTTCAATCAAATTAAGACCACATGTCTCTGCCTCCGCAGCGTTGATGGCTCATTTGGTTGGAATATTCCTCGTCGCTACAAGTCTCGCATGCCACGTTGGACACAACACTTCTAATTGGTTTGGCCGCGTACGTGTAGGCCAAATGATTACGTGAGTCTGGTTACCTCCGTTGGCAATGCCAACACACGTAACATGTCCAAGTTACATAACGTGTGGCTGATAATGGCTAGTATGTGACCGTTGATTATTATACCAAACGTTAGTAGCAGTGTTTATTCCGGTCTGGACTTATGGGTGCCTACGGCAGTGGTAGAGCGTGTGTCGGTCAGCCCAGCTTTCAATTCAATTCAATTCTTTTCGTGAGTAAGAATCACTAATCGATATGCACGAGTACGCAAAGTTCTATGTCTACTCTTTGGAGTGCTGTTCGTGAAAAATTAGCAGACGACATACATACGAAAAGATAATACAAGTGGAGAAGGCTTGGGCCTATAATATTAATCAGATTAATTGGTGGAAAATTTTCAGATAATAAGTTCAACATACGACCTAAGGCTGTATGTTGAACTTATTACCAGAACATTTCCTAAGAAATGAGTATTTTGTAAAGAAAGTGTTAAAGCAACGGAACGACCTGTCCTTGCACTTTGTGACGCGTGCAAGCGGTACGCCATCTGACATTGCTGTGGGGAAATACGAATAAATATCGGGAAGATCAAATGAGTCGAACATGCGAAGTACTGCAAATAACACACCTTTACTCTGAACTACATACCACACACAAACTTTAAAGATACGGGCGGCGTTGGCGGTGGGTATGCTGTTAAAATATTCAGCTCCGTCAAAAACCGCCATAAACAGAAAGAATAGTAAAATATAGACAGACCTTGTTCTTATACCAATCAGAAATATGGCATAAACAGTATGTTATTGTCAAATGTTTTTCCTATGTTATGTAAACAAAAGCAAAAAAACGTTACAGAACCTGGCTTTTGTTTAGATGGATATGGTAAACATAAAGAGCGTTATGTGCTACTGTTTTCCTGATATGGAAATAATAAAGAGCGTTTATATCATATGTGTGTGATTAACCAATAGAATTGCGCTGTGTTGTGTAAACAGCAGCAAAACTTCTGTAACACGAGCAGGTTCTTGTGTACGTACACCATCGTACGTCCTGACGACAATATACAATTTACGCGGTGATTATGTTTGGCATATGAACAAAACTCTATATATTTTTAATATTCCTTCTGTCGATGGCGATTTGAACAAATATGAATATTTCTGCAACGAACGCCGCCCGTGCCTTTAATATACAAGTGCACATAGTCACATGAACAGTTCACTCACGTGTGCGTTATCACATGCATTGTTTCTTAATCACTCAGCCACAGTCGTCATCACCACAGTTGACCGGCTAATACCCGACACGCCCGTCCGATATATACAGATGTCAAGAAGTGATCATAAACAAGCATGTCATTTAAAAAAACATTTCTCCAATAAATGTCGACTGCAAGATGTGGTGCCTATGGATCCTATATGGCTCTTGGCGGCCATGTCTTTTTATACTTTTGGGGGGAAATTGGTGGCTGCCATTTATAGACCACCCGAAGATCCATACGCAGTTTGATGAAAGGATAAGGTTTGTGGCCTGTATGATGTGCTGAAGAATTTATTTAAGCAAAGAGTAAAATCACAGATGGCCACTGACAGCCATGTTTTAACGCAATTTTGAAACAAATCGTTGGCTCAGTTGTCACCCTGAAGATCCGTAAAGAGTTTGGTGACGATTGAATGAGAGATGTGGTGTTATGTAAAGCAAACACATAGATAGGTTTATTATGTCAGCTCTTGCGATTAGCCAATCAGCATCGATAAATAGTGACTAGACCTTGAGCTACCATATGGCCAGCCCCCCCCCCCCTGTGCGGATTTTTGCCGACTATGTTTTTCCGATAGAGGGATGTATTTCACACATTTTTCTGCTTGTTTGCCACTCGGGCGTGGGGGCTTTTTAATTTTATAGCGATTTTTATAAAACTACTGTGATTTTTTGCAATAAAATCCTTATTGGGGGTAGGGGAAATATTTCTCTCAAAATTAATACTAAAACTGTATGTATCTTCTCAAACTCAGTTTCATTCGAACTGAATATAATAAGTGTCTGCGTAGATAGCGTCACATGGGCACCTGACGCGATATTTTTCTTAAAGTGACACCGATGATATGATTTTTCGTTTATTTTGAAGATATATCTGAAAAAGTACAGTGTGTGAACTTACCCATGCATAACGTGATTAAACTATGAACAATACCGATGTTTTCATTATTTTCCACGAGAACATAGACCAGGGCAGTTTTCTATAACATTCCACGAGCACATGGATGCATATAGGTAGTCAATGTTCATATGTTTCGAGGCCATTGAATCCAAGATGGCCGCCAAAATATCTTACTTGATAAATTTTAATTCGCAATCACTCGGGAAGTTTATGAGATATTAAGTCGTGTGATATGTTATTTTATTGATAATTGAGTAGTCCTTATTTATAGGTATGAATAAATTTTATATATTCAAAATGGCCACCAAAATGGCCACCGGAAGTAGAAAATATGACTATTTTTCACTCATATCTTCTAGATCAGTTTCTGCTGTTTGTAACTGGTTGAGGATTGTGACCTTATTTTTGTATTTTTATATTAACTAATCATTGGGGTAATGAAAATAACAATTATTGGGGTCCTAGCCGCCTCCGATCCCTCAAAAGTTTGATTTTACAGAATGCAGTATAAATTTCACCAAAAAAATCAAAATTGGGTTTCTGTTCAAATTTCAACAAAGAATGAGCAAACTGTGGAAAGTAAGTGAGGAATACCATTATACATGGATACTCCAATTCATAGGAACACAAGTTGTTACTTTGGATCAAAATGGCCACCAAAATGGCCGCCAAAATATGGAAAATGGTAGATATTGCCCCAGTGTGCCCTGGAATCGCTTACAATTTGTGGTTGATGAATGAAATTGGCTATTCTGCCTTCTATATATTGAATACTAAGATTGTTACTAACTATTGTAACAAAGACATTACCATAAATATTGGATTTCACTCTCACAAACGTGACATAAATATCGGCAAAACATCTCTTCTCAGGTTTGAACCATTTTTTGCAAGTAAACTGTAACCATCTTTGGCATGAAAGGTGTTTATTGTGTTGATCTATCTTAAATGTGTCACATTAAGGTGTTTAATGACCAAATTACTCAAGGTGGCTTCCAAAATGGCTACTAAATTGGGTAAAAATTTGATTAGTTAATCGACTGACAACTACATTTTATATTCTGGTTGCCACTGTACATTATGAAGAACGATCATTTAATTTTAAAATTTGCAGTGTACAATTGTGCCGAAAACGTCTTTTGGGATTCTGGCCAAGTTTTTGAAAATAAATGGGCAGAACTTTGAAACGGAACTGAGAGGGACCATAATATTGGCTACTCTTACCCATTAGCATAAACATTTATCAACTATTGTCAGGAAAATCGTTTAACATTTCCTCCATTGTGCATAAACGCCACCAAGGAGGACTCTCTGATGTGATCTCTATATCAAGTAACATATCATTGAGTTATTGTGGAAAGCGATAGCCACCCGAGGTACACATGTACAACCCACCAGCGCCATACAGACACTCCAAATACAAATAAACAACACACATATGACAATATAGTCGCTCGCTTTATAAACATACACCTCACCCATCACCACACAGCCATACTTGTGTATATCCCTGTACACCACACATGACCATACATCTGTCAATAACAAGGCATGCACACCAGGTATACCTCCTACACCTGACCAATGACCGTATCGTCACTATGTGTATACATATGCACCACATTCATGATCACACAGTGAATCATTGTATACCTATTGACCTCACCATTGGCCACACAGTCACTCCATATGTACCAATGTTCCACACCATGGAAAAATAGCCACTCAAGGTATACATATACACCCCACACATGACCATAGAGTCACTCCATGTATACATATGTACCTCACCAATGGTCATATAACCACACTTGTGTATACCCATACACCCACACAGTAATGGGTCAACATACATGTACACCAGGTAAACTGTTACACCTGACCCATGACCATATAGCCACTCCCTGTATTCACCACATGCATGATCATACAGTCACTACAGGTACACATATTCACATCACCATTGGTCATACGGTCAATCCCTGTATATCTACTCGCCACGCCAAACACCATTGCGAAATAGCCACTAAAGATAAACATATACAACACACGCATGGCCATAGAGTCACTCCAGGTATACATATGCACCTCACCAATGGTCATATAGTCACACATGCTATACATATACCCCTCGCCCATGACCATACAACCACCCGTACACATAAAATATGACAATATACTCCTACACCTGACCCATTTCACTCCATGTATACATATTCACCACATTGGTGATCACACGGTCACTCCTTGTACACCTATTCATTTCATTAATTGCCACACAGTCACTCCCTGTATACCTATTCACCATACCCATGACCATATAGCCACTCGATATATACATATGCAACACACACATGACCATAGAGTCACTCCATGTGTACATATACACATCACCAATGACAATAAAGTCCTTCCAGGTGTACCAATACTTCTCACACATGATCAATTATACATTCCAGACTTTTATATACACCCCACACATGACAATTCAGTCACTCGCTGTGTACTCATACACGCCATCCATGATCATACAGTTACTCCATGTATACTTATACATCCACCAATGACAATATACATCCACGACATATATAAATATACATCCCACCATTACCACCACGGCACTCCCTATATACCTACACGCTCGCCAACGACCACCCAGCTATACCCAGGCATGTATATTCATGACCGTGCTGTCAGTCCATGTATACCTATACACATTACACATATTCATCCAACCAGTCCCTATTTATCCATATACCCCACCCATGATCACACAGACAACACATGTATACATGTTCACCCACATGTGACAATACAGCCACCAAATATACACCTATACAACCCACCCATGACCATAGTCACTCCATATATACATAAACAACACATATATGACATTGTAGCTACTCCCGTTATATCCGCACACAATATCATTGTCCGTACAGCCACGTCGTGTTACCCGTACATCCACACATAACCATACAACCATACAGTCACTCCATGTAAACATATTCAGCTCACACATTACCATACAGCCACTACTTGTTTACATATACATCTCACAATGGGCATCCCACTCACGATCATATAGACATTCCTTGTATATCTATTCACATCATTCATGACCATAAAATAACTCAATGTTTACCTATTCACCTCACCTATGACCATGCAGTAACTCACGGGCTACCATATTGACCTCCCTCTTGTATCAAGGTGATCAATTTTATCCTAATGAGCCAAAATAGCCAGAATAGCCACCACAGATAATGGTTCATCTTAGTTCCGTTTCAAAGATTCAAAGTGGCCAGAATCCCAAAAGAGGTTTTCGGCAAAATTCCATAAGCAACTTTAAAATGAATTTGTCATGCCCCATAAGGAACTGGGACAGCCAACAATATTTAGTTGTCAGTTGATTACCTAACATGCATAATAACCAAGTAAGTTACAATTTGCTAACTTTTCGGAACAGCAGACAATAATGTTCCGGATATATGTGAACAATGAACTTTTTACCCAAGTTGTTTGCCATTATGGAAGCCATCTTGGGTAATTTGCTCTATAATGACCTTGGTGTGACACATTTACATGGACCAAAACGATAAACACCGTTCATATCAAAGTTAGTTACAGTTTACTTTTTAAAAAAATGGTCCAAACATGAAAAGTGAATTTTTGCCGATTTTTGTCAAGTGTGTGAGAGTAAAATCCAATATCAATTTCATTCATCAACCACATATTGTAAGCGATTGCAGTGAACGCTGTGGCTATATTTACAATATTTACAATTTTCCATATTTTGGCGGCCATTTTGGCGGCCATTTTGCTCCAAAGTAACAATTTTGGTTCCAATGACTTGGAATTTTCACGGGTAATGGTATGTCTCACTTACATAACACAGTTCTGCTCATTCCTTGTTGAAATGTGACTAGAATCCCAATTGTGATTGTTTTGCGAAAATGTATACCGCTTCCTGTAAAGTCAAATTTTTAAGGGGTCGGAAGGGCTTAGGACCCACAGAATTTAATATTTCATAGCCCAATGATCAGTTAATATAAACAATACAAAATAAAGTCACAATTCTCAACCAGTTCCAAAAAGCAGAAACTGATATAGAAGATATTAGTGAAAAAGTGTAACATTTTCCACTTCCGGTGGCCATTTTGGCGGCCATTTTAAATATATGAAATTTATTCCTACAAATAAATAAGGAGTAAACAATTATCAATAGAATGGCATATCGCACGACGTAATACCTCATCAACTTCCTGAGTAATTGCGAATTGAAATTTACCTGGTTAGATATTGAACCTTGGCGGCCATCTTGGATTCAAAGACCGATAACTCTATAAAGCCCCCATCGCCAGATGGCAAACAATCGGCAAATTGAAGGACTGATATAGTTCTACAAAGATATCATAACCACAAAAAATCCACATAGGGGGGAGGGGGGTCTACATGCAGCTCAAGCTCTAGACGGTTTATGAACCAATAGTAGGTCAGTGACACCATATGAAATAAATATTAGGTGCTTATCCACCATCTTGTTTTTCAGAAAACTCTGTCGCCTCGGGGATATTTTTGGTGTATTTTGGCGAAAACAAAGGTGATATCTGTCGGAAATCATTTCCGCGAATTTAAAGACATAGTACCATGTACCAAAACCTGCATGCGATATATTTCAGGAATTCTAAAGACTCATAAATTAACTATCAAACTCAACAAGTTGTCCTACTTCTGGTGATTAGCCATTGACTCAATGCGTTGACGTTCAACGCCCATGGCGCGTCAGTGAGACGTTACAGAAGTTAATGGCCATAGACGACACATTTAACAAAAATTTCACTAAATTACAGCGACGATTAATTAAAGTGATATGCTGGAGTTTGTCCACTGACATAATAAATACGTTACGGGACGCTTAGTGTTCGGATATGGTGTCATGTGAGGCTCAGCGAGATCAATATTAGGCGAGGCCTCACATGACACCATTTCGACCATCAAGCGTCCCGTAACTTATAATATGAGTATTTAATCATCGGATAATACACAATTGATGTATACAAATGTAGTGGACCGGCGACCTGAGTAACAGAAGTCATGCTCTATATATAGATATAGACACTCAAAGTGAACTGAGTAAGCATACTTTGTCGGTGAATCGTGGCGCCTTATATACTATTTGGGGTGCATTTTAAATGAGGTACTTTGGTAATAAATCTCAGGATTGACTCCTATGTTATGGTAATTCCCCACAACCATATTTGGAGGTGGTGCTTCATTGTATGATGATCGGTGCTTGCGGTTGGACGTAATGTCCTTGGAGGGCCGAGCGCCTGTTATTCAGGTCTATGTTCCGTGTATTTGCTGACATAAATGTTGTTATACTGTCCTTGAATATGGCGGTATGAATATAGTGGCGGTTCTAGTGGAGGTATAGGTAAGTATGTGACAATGACCTGTGTCGCTGGCAGGTGTACCGAAGATTTGGTAATGCAAATAGTAAAATCCAAGATGGTTTCCGATGGCCATGTTTTTCATCGAAAATCGTTCAATTTGAATATTTCCCATCTAGACATGATCCTAATCATGTTTGTATTTTAATAAATCAATTATCCAATAAATGCGGGCCGCAGGGTGTGCCCATAAATTAAAATGTGAAATACAAGATGGATGGTGGCGGCCATGATTTTTAACAAATTTCGGTAAAAGTTGATGGCTCCCATCTAGCGGTCACCCAGAATATCCATATGAAGTTTGGTGACGATCACTTGAAGAGTGTGCTAATTGAAATTATTGGCGGATCATGCACGGTCGACAACACATGGCAAATGCTAAAAATCAGTGGTGTTCGCACATGCAGGTGGCAAAACTGTTTTAGGTATTGGATTGATCATCTCAAAGAGTGTCTTCATAATTAAAAAGGGTTGTGTGCGTCTTGTTTGGGCAGTTTATAAAATTAATAACTCACAATCAGACGCACGCCAACCTTCTTACTTATGAAGACATGAATGAGATAACTATCCAATTTAGACGAGGTATGTATATAAACCAAGTGATAACGGGTCGAATAATTAAACTTGTTGCACGGAATTAATATGAACTGGCTAGTTTTACATGTCATTTTGTCGAAATTCTCTGTACGGTCTACAGTAAAACGCCCAACACTGCGATAGTGGTTGGAACGAATGGAATGGAGCGAAGGGGCTGACCCATCTATATCAGAATTGCGATGTATATTGCGGTGAGCAAAGTTAAAACGTATTTACAGGGACGCGTCTATAATGTATCTGTTGGGGTGTAATGCTTGGAATTTATAACTGCACATCCTGTGAACCAGATTCAATTCCCAACTTTGGTAATTCTAGTTGCATCCTCTGTCCACCTGTTGGAAATTTATAATCGATAACCGGGCACAACCAAAAGGTTAGGAATTTCTGTGTGAAACAATTGAGTTGTTTTGGTCCGTGCTTTACGGCACGGAATGTTTTCAGGTCATTCTAGTGAACGCGGTCGTAATGGTCGGTCGCCTGTTAAAATTTCGGAACCACAGACTGTTCGCATCCAAGCGTTTATAAAATCCCAGGTCGAGGAATCTTTCAAAGCCAGTCAAGCTGGTTTGTTGGCCGATTTATACGGACACTTCTTACGTCAGACCTAGGATATTTCAAGGCATCAATGCAGGAGAGTCTGAACAAAAAAAAATCCGAACGTGCATTTTTCCAAGATAGAAAGTTTAAGGACAGAGTCGCACGAGTTCAAGCGGGATGAAAACAAGGACCAATACTCACATGGACCAATACTCACACGGACCAATACTCACACGGACCAATACTCACACGGACCAATACTCACACGGACCAATACTCACACGGACCAATACTCACACGGACCAATACTCACACGGACCAATACTCACACGGACCAATACTCACACGGACCAATACTCACACGGACCAATACTCACACGGACCAATACTCACACGGACCAATACTCACACGGACCAATACTCACATGGACCAATACTCACATGGACCAATACTCACACGGACCAATACTCACACGGACCAATACTCACACGGACCAATACTCACACGGACCAATACTCACATGGACCAATACTCACATGGACCAATACTCACACGGACCAATACTCACACGGACCAATACTCACACGGACCAATACTCACACGGACCAATACTCACATGGACCAATACTCACATGGACCAATACTCACATGGACCAATACTCACATGGACCAATACTCACACGGACCAATACTCACACGGACCAATACTCACACGGACCAATACTCACACGGACCAATACTCACATGGACCAATACTCACATGGACCAATACTCACATGGACCAATACTCACACGGACCAATACTCACACGGACCAATACTCACATGGACCAATACTCACATGGACCAATACTCACATGGACCAATACTCACATGGACCAATAATCACATGGACCAATACTCACACGGACCAATACTCACACGGACCAATACTCACATGGACCAATACTCACATGGACCAATACTAACACGGACCAATACTCACACGGACCAATACTCACACGGACCAATACTCACATGGACCAATACTCACATGGACCAATACTCACATGGACCAATACTCACATGGAAAAAAGTGCTGGAAAGGCTCCGCGAAGTCGATCGCTAGCTGGGCGAGGTTCAAGAAAATTATGTGGCTTTATGACGATCAAAGGAGCTGGTTGCTGAAGGTATTCAATCAGTAAAAACTCGTCAGAAACATATCCTAATCGCCGACTCCAGAGATGGAGGCTGAAAAAACGTCACGGAGTATACAAGCAATCCTTTGATGGCTGATTCTGATGACGAAAAACGGTTGAGGGTGTCAGTGTCGGCTGTCGCTAGAATGGAAAATGTCAAGTCAACTTCAAAAGCAAAAAAGGGGAAATCTTCTAAACGCTTTTATATATGGTCCAAAGATGGCACCTTATGTATTGCCGATGTCAGCTGGTCATCTGTCACCTAGAGAGACGGCAGTGAGAGGGTTATGTTTTGCGTGCAATAAGCCAGGACATTATATGGCACAATTTCCGAAATGGAGGAACCGCATGGCTGCTGCGCATGGTTACGCTGCTAATCAGATAAGTAGTTTTAATACTTATAAATTTCCATTTGAATTTCGCAGGGACAACCTTAATCGTTCCAAACCAAAGCAAATTGTTCTGCCACTAAAAATTGAGGGGGCACAATTGGGAGGGTTAAACCGGGCCAAAGTATGTTGGGGGTTCAGAAATTCTGTCAACAATAGACTCGGGTTTTGTATTCATGTTATATCCAAGCCCAATGGAACCATTTTGAAAAGCAACAAATCGGCGAGGGAAGACCATGATTCTGTTGGAGAGGAAATTCAAAAGCTTTTAAGCAAAGACTATGTCACAGAGGTTGAAGCCCCATCATATGTGGCTAATCCTTTAACAGTCGCAATAAATCGAAAAGGGGAAAATCGTTTGGCTTTGGATTGCAGACACATTAATCTCTTTGTTTACAAACAGCAATTCAGTTATGGAGATGCATACGTGGCATGTACTCTATTCAAGAAAGGCGTTTCTTAATATCTTTGGACATTCGTAGTGCTTACCACCCTCACCTGTCTAGTTGACAGCCAGAGAGTTTATCTCGGATTCAGTTGGTATTTGAAGACAACAAGGGCAAAACAAAACGGATCAATTATTACGTTTTTAACGTTTTGCCATTCGGTTTAAGTTCAGCCAATTAGTTTGTTTCCAAAGTAATGCGGGTATTGGCTTGATACTGGAGATTACAAGGGATCCGTTTAATCATGTTTTGGATGACGGAATCGCAGGCTGCTCCAGCTTTGACGAAGCTGAAAAACAGAGTTTGACACTGAAATCAGATTTACGGAAATTCGGTTTCATTATTGCGGAAGACAAATGCAATTGGGTGCCCAGCCATACTATTAAAGGTTAATCGTTTATTACAAGGTTTGAATATGTTAACACATGAAATATATCTTGGGAAAACCGCGTGCGGTACTTAAGTAGCCTGGTTGGCCAAATTGTATCTTTAAAAATTGTAGTAGGAACTTTGGTTTGTCTTCATACCGGATGTATGCATGATATCATCAACGAGAGACAAAACTGGGAGTGTTTTGTTAATATTAGCAGCGAGGGTTTGACTGAACTGTTGTATTGGAAAGACAACTTGATCAAATTAAATTTATCTAATTGTGACACATTATCTTTTGATTATGTGATACACAGTGATGCTTCTGTGACAGGTTACGGGGCGCACGTCAGTAAATTCGACAATGGGCTGTCTAATTTCGGAGATTTATATGCTCATTCAGAGCATGGTGAGTTAGTGGTGTGGACAATTGTAACGTTTCAATTCGGTTTGTTAACACTGAGAAGCCAGTTTATGGCGACAGTGGGAAGTTTATTTCCAGCGACCAGTCGGTGAGTCACAGGTCGGACACTCTTGCTGAGTTTCCATGTGGGGTTTTCCCCATTGGAAAGCCTGCTTATGGCGACATCGGGAATTCGAGAACTGGGACAGACCGCCCAGCGCAAACTAAAACCACTGCATGCACAAGAGTGTTCGTCTTATTGTTTTCCCATTATGTCGGGAATGTCGTGAAGACTGTCAATTGCAACAGTGTTAAGACAGTCGCGCTTGAATTGTATATTAAGCAATCAACAGACAACCTGATAACAAGAAAACTAAGATGCATGCATCAGATCACCCATGAACTATTTAGCATAGAATAATTGAGCTCTGTCACATCTGTCCTGCAATTTCGGTTGACGTTTGACACATGGATTCATTAGCGACGTTTACTACTGAGATCGATGCCCCGATTACACCATGGGTTATAATCGGTTTAACGAAGAGGTAGATTAGATACGGACGTGTGCCCAATATATGTGTGGACCGATGATAGCAACAAAAAAAACAGAGATGACTGTCGGGGGGGGGGGGGGGGGGTGGGTTGGTTAGGATATTTTTTCTATAAATTTTAAAGAAAATTCAGCAGTTGCAATATGGCAGCAGCAAAGAAGGATGTACATTGTACAATTGGCAAATGGTGGGGCGGGGTGACGTGTAACTGCGATTGAAACTAGATATACAGTTTGGAGATTATTGAATGAGGGATGTGATATTAAGGGATACTGCACCTTTTTTCTTTTGGTATGCAGATTGAATAGCAGTTAAAGATGCAGAATCCTATTAAGCGGCCGTCATTTTTTATTTACATGGATTCGGCGGTCAGGAGTATTGGATTCGAGTCGAGGAACCCACCAATCAAAGGCCAGATTTATTAGAAATGGATGTTTTAAATCTATTATTTTTTACAATCGAGTATTACTGGTCTAGTAAAGAGTCGACGAGCTGTCGCTATCGGACCAAATTGCGGATGAAGATGGATAACTCTAAAATGAATCGGCTTTCTGTGTATAACAAGGCCAATTTTGGTCGAACATGTTAATAAATATAACACTTTCAGGCAATTTTATACCATATTTGACAGTGGTTAGCATCATTTTCGGCAATTAATCGATTCCGATAACTGAAGGGGATTCTAAAAAAATTGTTGTTGGCATCGGTACCTTTAAATAGAAACTTTATTGGAATTCAGGACCAATGTGGATAGATACGAACAGCTAGATATTTGGGCCGAGTTGCATTTTGTGGATCGTTCAAATATCGGAAGAAAGTGGAAAAAAGCATAAACGAAACCAGGCGACTTTTTTTGTAAATAGGTTTATTGCAAATAAATTGACCATGGGATGAAAATCCTTGGACACAATTGAAAAAAGTTTGTCTGGAACTTTTAGGATACTGCAAGAACTTTATATTTTCATAGCAAGATTGTTTTCTTGCAAAAAAATTCGGGAGTTTCTGGAGTAGCATATTTGCGAGACAAACGTGTAACGTTTTCGTCTGCATTCTCACTAAAATATTATTTTGTATCCCTATTTATTATTACAAGTCCACTCAGACAATAAGGTGATTATACTAAAAGGAATACGCGGTGGAGGTTCTCATATTATCCGCCGGTCACGGGGGAGGTTCTCATGAACATATCATCTGCCGGTCATACGCGGGGAAGGTTCTATATGAACATATTATCCGCCGGTCATACGCGGTGGAGGTTCTCATATTATCTGCCGCTCATACGCGTAGCAGGTTCTCATATGAACATATTATCCGCCGGTCATACGTGAGGGGAGGTTCTCATATTATCCGCCGGACATATGCGGGGGAGGTTCTCATATTATCCGCCGGTCATACGCGGGGGAGTTTCAAATATTATCTGCCGGTCACACGCGGGGGAGGTTCTCATATTATCTGCCGGCCATAAGCGGGGGAGGTTCTCATATTATCCGCCGGTCATACGCATGGGAGGTTCTCATATGAACATATTATCCGCCGGTCATACGCGGGGGAGGTTATATTATCCGCCGGTCATACGCGGGGGGGGGGGGGGGGTTCTCATATTATCTGCCGGTCATACGCGGGGGAGGTTCTCATAGTATCCACCGGTCATACGCGGGGGAGGTTCTCATATGAGAACCACACCCGCGTTTGAGCGGCAGATAATATGACAACCTCCCTCGCGGATAATATGTTCATATGAGAACCTCCCCCGCATATGACCGGCTGATAATATGAGAACCTCCCTCGTGTCTGACCGGCGGATAATACGAGAACCTCCCTGCGTTTGACCGGCGGATAATATGAGAACCGCCCCCACTATGACAGGAGGATAATATGAGAACCTCCCCCGCGAATGACCAGCGGATAATATGAGAACCTCCCCCGCGTATGAACGGTGGATACTATGAGAACCTCCCTGCGTATGACCGGCGAATTATATGAGAACCTCCCTCACGTATGACCGGCAGATAATATGAGAACCTCCCCCGCGTACATGTATGACCGACGGATAATATGAGAACCTCCCCCGCGTACGATACGATACGATACGATTTATTTGCATAAACACCAATAAAGGCAGTATGCTAACGATACAAATAGTAATAAAACAATAAACAATTACATGTGAACATGGCATGTCTAGCTATATGTATTTTATTGTGTGATGGCAAGCATAATATTCATTCAGAGCGCTTATCAAAGAAGCGCCGGACCACGTTGCTGATTTTGCTGCTTATTTCAGGGTTATCATTTTTCATTACAAGATTAAATTTCTGATCGTTTGACATACTTGTAAAATAGCTGTGATATCTACCAACAATTTGGAAAAGTTCATTTCTGAGATCGCAATAGTGTGGACATTCCATAATGAAATGATACTCATTTTCTATATCCGAACCTGTCCTGCATTTAAGGCACAGTCTCTTCCCCTCCTTAATTATAGGCTGATGATGTCCACCTTTTTCAATAGCGAGTTTGTGATCACTAACACGGAGTTTTGTAAAACTGATCCTATCTTTTAAAGATGTTGTGTTTATTAAGTAAGTCTCTAAGATATAATCATTTTTAAACAATCTATATGTTCTGAGTTTATTTTTATGGCCATCTCGTTTTGAGTCATCAAATATAGATCTCTTGAATTCTTTCACATGTTCTTCCTGGAGCTTACACTTGAGATTTCTAATGATACTATATGTTTGGTTATTTAATGGAACCTGTATATTTTTGCAGCCAAATGCGTTTATCGTCCTGAATAAAGAGTTGCATATGACAGGCAGTTAATTTTTTATCTGTACTGTATGACCGGCGGATAATATGTGAACCTGTCCCGCGTACACACTAAATTCAAAGTTGGTAAATTAACCCCAAAAGTAGTTAAATTTTACTACTTTAGGTAGTTCGTATTCATCCCGCTACCTTGGGTGGTTAATTTTACTACCTGATGGGTAGGTAAAAAATTAAATACCTTTGGTAGTTAAAATAACTACATTCGGTAGTTGAAATAACTACCCCCGGGGGCTATTTTAACTACCCAACGGGAGGCAAATTTTTAACTACTTTGGGTAGGGGGATGAATACGAACTACCCAGTAGTTAATTTTACTACCTGTGGGTGGTTGGAATTTTAACTACCTACGGGTAGTTAATCTGATAACTACTATTGGTGGGAAAGTTTTCTACCTAGAATGGTTATCTAACTATTTTAATTGGTAATTCAAAGGTGTCCCATCTAACCACTCCAAGTAGCTATTTTACCTCTAAAGATAGTAATGACATGTGGACCACAAAATAAGACAATGCAGAAAATAATTTCAATATTTATTAAAAACAAAACAAAACATAAATATTTATATATATAGTTCAGAGCATTTGTGCTTTTAGCAAATTGCAAAACAAGGTTTCTTACCAGGAATAAGTACATTAGCCTGCACAAAACAATGTCAATTTTGTGAAAATCGATGGATTCTAACAGTTGAAAAATTGACCCAATGCCAGGGAATCTCATCAGACTTCAAATGTCTTAAAAGGACACTAAAACTTATTTCATCCAAATTGATAATATAACCAAAATGGTTGTTGCAATCTGATTTGTCAATTTTTAAAAACAGCGATAAACTGAAATGGAGTGTCATTTGACCTCAGACGTCTTTAAAAAGCAAAAATGAGCAATAAAGAGCGTTCCTTTAAACATATGTAGCAAAATTGGACAAAAGTAAAACTAGTAACGCATGGTTAATATTTTGGATAGGTGCTGTGGGCATCAAATTATTTATAAATGGGCTACTAATCAGCAATAAAGAGCTTTATTATATTCTTAAAACATAGATGTAACTTTGTCAGGAGTTATATTTCAGCTGCTGTTTATCCCAGATACTTAATTATTTAAATGACTTGAAGGGTCGCAAATAACGCATTCTTAACATGAGCACTGATGCTACCCAGCTAAGGTTGTGCATAAAAAATTGCCCTAGGTCAAGTTTTTTTTGGTTGCTCATATTAGAGTGAATCTGTTTTACCAAGAATCAATAAATTTATGTATATATAAAAAAAATGGAAGAACTAAGTGCCATAACTCTGGTAGAAAAGATATCTGACAATCCCTACTTTTGAACTCAAATGAGATATTGTTGTGAAAGATCCATATAACCAATATGAATGGAATTTGTTGAAGTTTGTTCATGTTATCATGCCAAAGGTCATATATAACATTACAAAACTGACATACTAAGGGCTATAATTCAGGTAAAATAAATCTTCAAACTCAATTGATATTTTCATGTGAAAGGTCCGCATAAAAAATTCCTGGTCTTTCACTGGGTCTCTACTTTATTCCAAAAAAATCACGTATTGGGACGTTTTTATCTATTTTAGAGATTTTTATTTGTTCAAACATATTTATATATATTAAAAATATTCACTTTGTGGGCTTTGCAATACTAATGGGAGTGCATGAACTAATGGTTGTGTTGTTTATATGCAGTTGTGGACTACACAAGAGTCGATAAATAATTCCAAAGAACATAACATGTTCATGTTCAAAATATTGTTTTATAGCTTTAACCAATAATAAAAAAGACGGAAGCACCCTTCAGACATGATATCAGTCTTCAACCCAGAGAACATTACGGGCATGGATTAGTATCCCTCGTCACAACTGGGCGGAGCCACTCTCCCGTATCATTCATTACGAGCATCGAGACACCAGGTGCGTGGCATCCGAAATAGTATTGTAGCCTCTTTCATACCATTTCAGTCGAGTAGAGTCACAACAGCCCTCGCACCTCGCATAGCCATTAGCCAAAAGATAATTTGATAATTTTGTGTAGTCCACTGGAGGTAAAACACATCACTCTAGTTGTTATATGCAATGAAAAAAATATTATTTACCAAATTGCCTTAATGTTTACAAGGAAAACATACTTTTTTGCCAACAATTGCACAGAGGCTGACATAATTTCATTATGATATTTAAAATTTGGCAATGGATAAAAATAATACCCATATAGTTTAACGAGATACAAGGCTTATTTTCACTCGTATATATAATTCACCAAATGGGGACCTTGCTAAAGCTTGGTTCCCCATTTGGCATTTGCTGAATCATACTCGCGAAACAAACCTTGTATCTCATAAAACTGTATGGATATTCTATATTTAACCATTCAACCAACTCACCGATGCGCTGCCCGGGAGTGACAACAGTCGTACCTCTCTTCCCTTGTGTCGCTATTCTCTGGGGATGAATTACGCAGGGTAAAGATTCGCCAACAAGTAAATGTATAAGGGCAATTGAACATCATCACCAATCACCATTATCAAAAGAAAACTGTTTCCACATAAATGGGGCCGACCTAACCAGCAAGCGACTCAATTGTTGTCAGTGATCTGACATCTGATAGTAGAGCGAGATCTCTTGGAGATCCCATTATTGTGGACAACAGCTGCAAACGAGGTAATTGGTCCAGGTAGAGGACACCTTTAGTACCATATTGGTCAATGACATGGTACCACACGTCATTCCGAAAATTTAACAATGACTGGCAGTCTAAATATATGATTAGATGTGTTTTAATTCATGCTAGGGACAATGATGACATAGCCATGTCGTTTTCACTAGTCATGTCGTTTTCACTAGCCATGTATATTTCACTCTAACCAATTAACCAAGCTTGTGTGGGTATCGTGCTTTGCTTTTCCAGTATATACCAAAATCATCAAATAAAATCATAAATGTGACATCAGATTTCTCCCCTGATGTACCGTTATGAAACTACTGAAATGTGCCAAAATTGGGTATAAGACAAAACATTGAGTATGTGGCTCTTGGGTTTGGGAGAAAAATAATCCATGACCTGGGATGTGGGCATAGAAAAATCTCATCTTCCGGACCAGCTATTGGGTCCGGACAATCGGCCGAAATATCTTGCCTCTCGGGGTGAGATCTTTCCATCCCCACACCTCAGGTCAGGATGAATAATATTATTTTTATCTCAATCTAACTTCAGCTGAACATGCACTGCGCCCATAATGTTTTGCATTCAGAATTTTTTATTTCTGGTATAGTTACAAAGAGCTTATAAAGTCAATGAAAATGTCCCTGATTCTAATCAGATGTTCATGACATGCATGTGCTATCAACTGATACAGATGACAATCAGCCATGACATGAGGATACACCTGTTGCGTTTTGTCAATACAAAAGAACGATCAAGTTTTACATGTGTATATCACCTGGATACACATGTGTATAATCAGTTCTCATTAAAATTAGGCTCTCAGGCTGGAATAAGCTACACATAACAGTCCTAATGAATATACACATGTAACTATAAGTCACATAACCGCCACTATAAATAGTTTATGCATGCAATTCCTGTTGTATAACATCAAAGCGCAGTTTTACGATTGACAGAATGTTATCTCCTGTTACTTGAATTTTGGCGAATAAGAAAAACGGGTGCTAACTGTTGAAATTCTTGGAAATACTTAATTCTATTCTCCTTGATGGCTATTATTGATAATTTCTGGACTCTTCAAATGGACACACATTAGTGTTAAATTAGTTGTAATCACAAATTTGTGAACACTGAAATAAGCATTGTGACCAGATATGACAGGAAACTTATTATGCTATTTTAGCTATGTGTCGAGAAACTCTGGAGCCGATGAAAATCGTCAATATACTGATTGGCTTCATCACTTTACTGTTAAATGTTGTGATTGACTGACATTGATGTAAAGATTCTTGGGGATAATGGAAATACCAGATATTTTCTTCATGAATCTTTAATGCATATATAGCTTGTTCAAGAGTGTAATTTAGTTAGAACTGTTGTATTTATGTAATACACACGCTTCACACATCTCGATGATACTGAAATTAATAGATGAAATAATAGAAAAAAACTCTTCAAGGTGACATGCAGTCTGAGTGAACGTCGACTCAATATTTGAAATATAGAGTCTGGAGCTAATCTCGCGAAAACCATTTCCGTACAGCGAAGGGCTTCCCCAAAATGACGTCACGGCTTTTTAAAAATACATCGATGATTGACAGGTGTCCCCACCTGTTATTTGTTGTTCTTCGTGATAACAATGGCCGACGCATCAACCCCTAGAAGGCCTGTGTCGCGACATAAAGTTGCAGAAGTTAATATTTGTCGTGTATGCGGCTATTCTTTTTCGGGAGATGAACTCGCCGCATCAACGGGAAAGCTGCACCCGAGAACAAAAAATAAGGTCGTAATCAAAAATGATTCTTTAGAACTATTTAAAAACATAAAATTAAGTGATTTCCTCGGTGTGTCAGATGACTTTTTTACGATAAATAATTTGATTTGCAAACCATGTTATAATAAAGTAAATCAAATACAAGGACATGTGTCAAAAATTGATGAACTAAAATCAATTTTAATAGCAAAATCGACATGTTCTGTGGGTGACCGATTTAAGAGACTAGCCAAGTCGCCAAGCCATAGCACCACTGGATCTGAAGCCAAAAAAGTAAAGACTGTCTGTGTTTCACTACCTCATGTCACTCCAAAAAAGCCAATAAGACCTGTTCCGAATTCACAATCGACACCTCGTCATCATTCCCACGCCTCAACTTCTACCGAAAGTCCACGATTCAAACAACTTCAACAATACTTCGAGAATTTAAACAACCCGGAACAACCAACACGGTCTAGCCACTCTACTAGTGCTAGTAGTAGTACTACTAGGAAGAAGCTGCAATTTCAAGCTCCAAAAAGAACAAACGCCACCAGTTCCAAATGTGAAGTGAGTTCTATTTATATTTATGGGAGGCCAAGTTGGTACCATATGCAGGCCTATCTACATGTATCAGGTCTAGCACATCCTTCAAATTAATCCGAATCGTACCGAATATATAATTTTGAAGTAATTAAAGGTACTCAATCTGATAAAACTCCTCTCAATTACCATTTCAATGGCTTCGGGGGTCAAAAATAACAAATTTTAAAAATCAATATCTAATAACTCTGATCTTTGTTTGGTGGGTTCCTCTACTCAAATCAAATATTTTTTACCCCCAAAGCCAAAGAAATAGTAATATATTATATAGGACCCTCTGATCGGATTGTTGTTGTTGGAATCTGATGAGATGGGGACGCTCTGATCGGATTGAGTACCTTTAAGTCAATTTGCACTACCCTCAAATGGGTTATGATAACTGGAAGCGCATGGCTGTAATAGCCAGAATAGTCTATGTAGGCCTATACATATTATCTGAAATTGATAGTTATGCCTTGTAACCCTAGTATTGTTATTTAATATAGAAGTCCCAAATATTTGTGTTATCTTGCATCTTTGCTGGTATCGAGAATATGTGAGTCTATGACCCTGCATGGTGATGGTGGATGCCTTACTTTTAGAATGTACAGTCCATAGCTTGTTTAATGGTGACATAAATAGAATGTTTATTTACTAAGAATTTGCATCCATTTGCTTATTGAATTTGAAGTTAAATAAGATTGACTGTGTTTTTAATAAATGTATAAACATGCAAAAATTTGAATTTTATGGTCTTTAAATATTATTTGGACTCCTGAATTCACCAGCAATGTACTAGTAGGTCTATGGCACATTTAAAGAGACTAGCTATATTATATGTATATCATCCATTCCATTGTATAGGTACTTCTACAGTATCCATCAAAGTGCAGAAGAATCAGCATTGATGCTGACAAGAAAGGTATCGTTTCTGCTGTGGCGTACAATAATCTATCAACGCTGGCAAGAAAATGCGTCCAGCTATGCCCAAAAGAAATCGTTGAAGCTGTGGCAAAGTTGATCGAAGTTGAAATGCGGAAGATATGTGCCCGAGACACAACATCAGGGTTCCAATGCAAAGATGTTGACGCTTTATTTTCCTTTTCATGGAAAAATATGTATGGCATGTTGTTGGAATCTGCTCCGCATCTGTGTAGTCTTCTAGAAGGAATCATGAAAGGAAACAAGCGAACGCTGTTGGACTATGAACGAAAGGTTTCTACAGTAGCTTGCATTGCTATTAAGCATCGGAACAAGAACGCATGTTATTTTCAGGATGTGGCTGGAGTTGTCCTACATAGCAGTGGATGTAGTGCTAAGGTAAGCTTAATTAATATGTGTGTAACATAATTCAGTGTTAATATATTTCTGACTATAAATTAAAATTTATCTTATCTTTTAAGACACTAATATATGTATATTCCCATGAAGAGAAGTCAGTTTTGTATTCAGATATGTGTTGTATGATCACAAATGAAACTCTTTCTGACCAAATTTGGTTTGTTGTCAGAATATACCCAAGCAGGATAAAATCTTACTCTTAAGCATAAGATACCAATAAGCAAATCACTTGACCAATGACCAATGTGATACATGTAATACTAATAGTACTAAATTACTAATATAAGTTAATAATAATAGCATTATTTGATGATAGTCTGCAACATACATTCAATTATTTTACATGTATATGTGGGTTAGTATGTTTACTAGTATAGATGATCTTGTATGAGGTGATTCATCATTACATATATATAGTTGTACCATATATTTTGCAGGTTCAAGATCGTCTTCAGAAACTGGGAGTATGCACAAGTCGAAAAGCAACGGCACGGAAAATCAAGGAAGTAGCGGCTATGGAAAACAATAGAGTTATCTACTTGAAGAAAAGCTGGGAGAAGTATAAATTAATTATATATAATATGGACCATTATATGGGAGGCCAAATTCACATTTAATAATTAATTGTACTTAAGCGCAAATAATTACGCTTAAGCGCAATAATTGCAAGCACAACCAAGCGCGCTTAAGAGCAATTCATGGATTTTCCCCACCCTGATTTAAGTCAATAAGTAAAACATACATTAATGCTCTAATTAATCGACTCCTTAACCACAGCAGAATCATGGATAACTTTTCAGGATTTAGTCGGAAATATGGCTTGTTGCCATTCATCGGAAAGCTCTTGAGAGCTTTTCGATGAATGGCAACAAATCCTGAAAAGTTACCCATAATTCTGCTGTGGTTAAGAAGTCGATTAATTAGAGCATTACTGTATGAGGTAAGAAAGCCCTCATGCAGTGACACCGTATGCATGTATAGGATATTACCATTGTAAAGGCTAAAATCTGTGCAAAAATAGATTAAAAACATCATACAAAAAATTACTAGAGTTCTGGGAAGGCGACATCAATTCTTTGGATAGAGGGATGCTGATAATATGTAATTAGGGATTCTCCTTGTTGAACACATACTTACAGTTGACTGTTGAGTACAGGTCAAAATTAGCCCAATGCTCATCTTGTGTTGCTAGGTGATACACCAGGTCATGCTAATAGTTTATGGGTAGGTTAGATAGTAGTCTCAATTACGCTTAAGTGCAATTGATTGGGCTTAAGCGTAATTAATTACGCTTAAGCGTAAATGCCATATTTGCGCTTAAGCACAATATGTGGTATTTGTGCTTAAGTGCAATTATTTGCGCTTAAGCACAATCAATTGCGCTTAAGCGCAATTCATTATTAAATGTGAATTTGGCCTCCCATACCATTACAATTATACCATTCTTTGTGGGAGACCAAATTAGTATTATGTGGCATAACCCCTTATAAAAATCGACTGTTTGTTGGCAAAGAAAACTAAAATATTGGTACAAAATAACGGTCCGAAACCCAGATTATTAATTACTAAGATGGGCCTGGATGGCTAACTTGAATTGAGGTGCCCCATGTGATATGCTTCCTTCACCATATGAAATAAAATATAATATTGTATATATATGTGACTTTCTTACGGACTATGAGACTATGACTTCACACGATAAAGCAACAAGTTGGTAAATTGGAAATTAAATATACTTTTCTATCAACCATCAAAATAAGTATAATTATAGCTGTGTTGGCGTAATTATTGAGTGAAAATTACTTTATGAGACTAGGAGTCTGTATGTATAACACCAAAATTGTTCTGTTTCAGACCAGATCTTGCAACGACCATCGAAAGTGACCCCAACTGGACCAAATTCAGTTTAGCTGGAGACAACTGGGACAGGAGAATAATCCCAACATACATGGCCACAGATAGACGAGTTCTGGATCAGCATTTTTTCAATTTAGCAGTTTTCGCAGACAGAGTTCGGCCAACCAGTTTGCCGACTAAGAAACCACAGGCTGACATCAGACACAAACCAAATGCCGACTTCCTTCCATCTGTTGACGATCAGACACTCTTGGGTGCAGAGCTGGCTCATCTTGTCGCAAATAGATCGATTCTCTACATGCCAAAGGTTGCGGAAAGGATCGAGTCTGAATTTCCAAAGAACTACTTCAATCCTATGCACAAAACGATGGAAAAGAAATCAGAACAGGTAACATGTTTAACCAACTTTCATTGTCTTATTACTGTATGTAGAAGTTATAGAATAGAATAGAATTTATTCACCAATTAACATATGGACCCCAAAGTATTACTTTGATTTTCACATTCGCACTACATTCCCGTACACTGCAGGACTATGGTTTGTATATACAATACATGTCATGTATGTTTTTATATATTTTTATGCTTACAGATGCAGGAGATAGCTAATTTATTTATTCTCATTTTATATTCATTTGCAGCAAGCTCACACATGACAAAAATAAATAATGTCACAATGCCAGTAATGTGAAAATACCACAGAGTGAATCACTCAGCCATCCTGATTTAATGGGATGATTAACTTTTTTGAACATATTTACTTTTCAGCATGTAATGGGCCTATATGAGATCAATGAATCAGTGACGGCCGACATGATCAGCTTGATGAAACAAATGTCGAAAGAGTACATCCCAACCAGACGCAAGGATGATGGATCAGTTGAGATCGTGGAGCCGGTATTCTTTGGTGGCGATTGGCTTACTGATGAGAGGGCACAAGCAGCGCAGTTATGTATGAAGAAAGCAGGTGATGACTTCCTCCGACTACAAGGCCTAATTCCTAAATCGGAAGATCTTCATCGGTCAATGAATTATTTGGAGGTAAATTTATTACATCTAATATATATTTTGGGACTTTTGTTTTGTTTGTCTGTTAGCTATGGCCGGGAAAACTGCCGGACGGATTTTTACGAAATTTGATACCTAGGGGTATTTTTTTCCAGGGATGGTTTTGGACCAGTTAAATTTTGTTGAAATCCTATCAAAATTCGCGATTTGACCTTGAATTGACCATTTTGAAGGTCAAGGTCTGGTCGGGGTCACGATTTGACCCGTCCAAAACCATCCCTGGAAAAAAGTACCCCTAGGTATCAAAATCCGTCGGGTAGTTTTCCCGGCAATAGCTAACACACACACAGACAGAAGTTCCAAAATATATAGTAGATATATTAACTGGGGACCAGTCTACCTAAAATCAAATTCCGATGATGTTGGCCATGGTTACTGATCATTCGTTTGAACGTTTAAATGTGTTATTTAGCGCAGATGATGAATGCCACTATACTCAAAACATAATTAATATATGCAATTAAGCTTAACACAGATCAAAATTATTATTTATGAAAAATTAGTGTTGTTGTTGTTGTTAGAAAGTCCGCTTACTCTTATTGCCCCTTTAAACGAGTTTGTGTTCTATCACTTTCCGGACAGATTAGATCGTTAAATGTAAACAATAAGATTCTTGCGCGTACATAAATTATTTCGAAACTGAACTACACCACCAAACAAGGTTCATGGGGAATGCCCTAAATAGGAAATTGTCTCAATGAGTGAATTAATATGGGGCATATAATAAACATATTATTACTACAATGTAGTGATCTGGTCGTCGCATCACATCTCGTTGAAACAGGTTGGATCCATGATCTCACCTGTTTCAACTCGATGTGATACTACGACCAGATCACTATACTGTAGTAATAATGTGTATATATCACATGAAACCCCCGAAATATCACAGAAAAAACACAGCCAATTCACATGATATCATTCCACAGGTGATTGAAATGCATTGAAAGAATCTGCTTTTATGTTAGCTGATGTGTGTACATTATACTTATTACTGTATTACATGTAATAATTTAATATGCCATTCAAGCTTTGCAGATGGAAATTATGTATTGCTATCCTATGTGATTAATAAATATACCACGGTATGTGATACATACTTTCCTTTTTCAGGCTATTTGGAAACTGCTCTACAAGGAGACATCATCTGGTGACCCAGGGACATTGGTATTTTGGCGAAACGAGTTACGAGCCCACGACATTTCGAACCAGCCAAAAAAGAAGTTTCGAGCATGTGAGAACTTTCTCCAGACAGTGTTCGACGCAATGTGCACTGCTCTAATGATGGAAGAACTAAAGATGACAACTCAAGACGAAAGTCCAGAGATTTTCGATGGTCGCGATATATCGTTTGCGATGGACTGCATCGAAAAGAGTGCGTTGAATGTTGTACATTCATTTTTCTTTGGTGGAACTCACGACTTGTTCATCGACTCGAGAAATGATATTCAAAAACTGTCGGAAAGTGATAAGCTTGAAATCAACGCCCAGAACAAGTTCCGATGTGTCCACGATTCATGTGCAAAAGCTTACGCCAACCTTGAAAGCTTGAAACAGCATCAAGCATCTGCACATGGTGTGAAACCAAAGAAAACGAAGAAGCTGACCAAAACAAAATATGATGGGGTGGTCAGTTATCAACGCGCCCTGTTCCAGTTGGCAGCACTGCATTTCAATTTGCAGAGTTCAATTGATTGTGCCGATGGAGCAAGGAATGTTCGATTGTCAAAATATGAACTCCTGATCTTCAATTCTGTGAACAAATACAAATATAGACTGTCGAGCTTCCAGCTGATTGCATCCACTGAGGCCTTGTTATCAGAGGAGGAATCATTCCGGTTAACCTGGAACAGGACTGTGAATATAAAGGGGGGACTGGATAACAACGAGTCGATAGACGGCTGGATCGAACTAGTCAACCGTGACATGAAGTACGATTGTGAAAGTGCGAAGGATTTCAACAGCTGCATGACGATATCACAGGCATTTGATTCGCTTCGTTCGATAAAGAGAAATTTTGACTTAGTCTCTGGTGTTCGGAAATCTATGGGATTCCATAATCGACCAAAGCGTGACGCATGTGTGCAAAAGATTGTCAAGGTATTACAAGAGAGACATCTCTTGGTTGAGGACAAAACCAGAAAACCATACAAGTCGTTCAAACAGTTCCCTCAAGATATCTTCTATGCAAACCCGAGGACCCTGAGTGATTATCTCCTAATCCAGAAACAAAAACATGCGAAAAGAATCAAGCCAAAGTGATTATTTCATGATATTCAAATATGTGTTATCGTCTGAAAGTACTATGATGCCACACGTCCTGATGACTCATGTTTCATGTGACCAAAGTATTTAAAGGTACTCAATCCGATAAAACTCCTCTCAATTTTACTATTCCAATGGCTTCGGGTGTCAAAAATATTTTATTTGAGTCGAGGAAGCAACCCATCAAAGCTCAGATTTATTAGATATCGATTTTAGAAATCTATTATTTTTCATTATCGGGAATACTTTCTGTCCCAGAAGTTTACCGAAAAAGCCGACCGACATACTCTCGATACTAAATTCCATTGAACAAAATGTTGCTATACAACACTCTTTGGGCAATTATATACGATAGTTTACAGTCGTTAGCATTATTTATCATTGACTATACATTGTGCTTTAAAGGTACTCAATAGATGTATACATGTCGGTCGGCTTTTTCGGCAAACTTCTGGGACAGAAAGTATTCCCGATAATGAATAATAGATTTCTAAAATCGATATCTAATAAATCTGAGCTTTGATGGGTGGCTTCCTCGACTCGAATCAAATATTTGTTTACCCCCGAAGCCATTGAAATAGTAACTGAGAGGAGATTTATCGGATTGAGTACCTTTAATTTATTTGTTTATTTTTTAGATATTTTTCACATTTCATATTACGTTTTTTCTATATTTTTGTTTATTTCGTCTTTAGTAACTGAAAGGAGTTTTATCGGATTGAGTACCTTTAATTTATTGTTTATGTTTTAGATATCTTTCACATTATATTTTTGTTTATTTCCCTCTTTAGGTGTATTTTAGACACAATAACGTAGGTGGTAGACTGCTTCCAATTTAATTGTAGGTTTTAAAGTTACATCGCTTGGCATAAGTCGGCCATATTAAAATGCTTAAGCATTTTAATATTTGATATTAACAATTCATTTGGGATTTTACGATAGCAAACTAATGGGAACTTTTTCAGTAGGCGTCTTCGACTCAAACTAATTCTTTTTATATACCGGTTGACCTAGGTTAACTCCCCCCCCCCCCTGATCAACTCCCCCCCCCCCCCCCCACCTGAATTTTTTTTATCTTTGAATTTATTGGCATATTATATTTCAGTATCACTATATTGCTGAGAACAACTATCATTGGTGGCAAGGAAGCATGTCTTTTCTTCGGCAGAGACATTACATGTATTGTTCAGATTTTTTTTTATATTGAAAATCACCCAGTTTATCCCCCCCCCCCCCCCCCGCCTGAATTAATTTGTTTACCTCAACATCTAATGGCGAGTTAGTCTCATTTTATCGTTCACTATCACTATGTGACTAATAAAACTATCATAGGTGACAAGGAAGCATGATTTTTCTGTAAAAGAGACAATAATTATAGTTCGGAGAATTTTCATTGGAATTTACCTAGTTTATCTTGTCACCTATGATAGTTTTTCTTAGTCACATAGTGATAGTGAACGATAAAATTTGTAACTAGTGTCCCTTTAATGATGGTCATTTCCATATCTTACATTTATAACCTTTAGAGGAAATTCATTTGTGTACCGGTATATTTGACTAAATACTCTTAAGTTAAAAGAGGCACTTTCCGTTCCAGTATTGATAACTTGATATGGTAAGATTTGGGTGAAATATACCGAGCTTTGGCAACATACAGTAATGCCCAAAGTAATTGACCACTTCACCACAGCAGAATTATGGGTTATTTTACAGGATTTAGTCGGAAATATGGCTTGTTACATTCATTAGAAAGCTCTAACCGAGAGCTTTCCGATGAATGGCAACAAGCCATATTTCCGACTAAATCCTGAAAAGTTACCCATAATTCTGCTGTGGTTAAGTGGCCAATTACTTTGGGCATTACTGTATGTCATTACAAAGGTTTCCCCTTACTGGTTATACTGTACCCACTTGTTGTGGGTCATAAAATACACGAAATCATCGTCGAAATGGCTCTAAATTATAGCTTCCAATTTATACAATACATTGCAAATGTATCCGTAAACGCTTTTTATAATGATGTGGCGAAACAATGCGATTGGATGGAGAACATATTCTTAAACGCTCTTTATACGAACGTGATGCAACATTTGAAATATATATGCCCCCCCCCCCCCCATTAACATTCGAGGCGATAAAATATCAATGAACAATGCTGATAATTGATGAAATATGCGCCTATATGGGTTGTTATAAATGTAGGAGGAACAAATTTAGTGGGGGTTTAAACGGAAAGTGTCACTTTAAGAAGACCGGTATACAAGTAGAATACATCCAAGCTAGAGCTTATATTTATCATGTTTTCTAGTCAGTAATGTTTCTTTACTATGTTTTATTTTTAACAAATAAACACAATTTGTTGCAATATCTTGTTAATTTGTTATATTATACCATAACAGATAGTTTGGATACATCTTGAATCAATACTATTTTAACAAGTGTTTTGATTCCATATTATGAACTCCAAGCAATTGAACCATTATCTTGTATCCTGACTGATTGGGGGGAAAGCAGTTGGAAATATTATCAAGTTCAATATTTAACGATACATACTTGTTTTTTAAATGCTTTATTCATTATAAAATAAATATAGCAAACTGGCAAGTGTCCCATGAGTGTATACTTTGTGTATACATCTTTGTTTAGTCCGACTCACTTGAACTGGTTGTTGCCGGGGAAATTTCATTATGAACATTGAACATGTTCAGACGCTTTTCCACATCTGAAATTTCACAATCTCCACATTGACACGAACGTTGACACACATCACAGCACTGATGATTGACAGTTGATTTAAAGTCAGTCACGAATTGCTTAAGCAGCATCTGTCGGCGGCATTGATCTGTGTTGTTCACATATGCAGTCATGTCCTCGTTAGCATTTCTCTTCAAATTGCCATTCACAAGAATCACTGCCAGAGACTGGCTTCCATCTCGGCCGACCCTTCCGCTCTCTTGCAGATAGTCCTCGAGGGTCCAGGAAGGTCCATAGTGAATCACTGTGTTGAATTCTTTCATGTCCACCCCCATTCCAAGGGCACTGGAGGCGACAACGATCCTCAGTTTGCTGTCAGTTTCAGACAGCTGCTGCAGGATACGCTCCTTGTCCGGCATTTCTGTTGGCGCATGAAACACATCTATGGAGTCGTCCTGGTCTGTTTCGGTTACGAGGTAGTCGCAAATGGCAGAGCAGGTGACCAATGATGTAGCGTAAATCACAATCCGAGGAATGTCGAGAGGATTGCTGGCATCATTTATAACATCAGCCAACCAAAACAAGTTCTGTTCGACCGACCGTCCGGGTAGTTTTTGCACAGTTAACTTTATGTTTGGGCGGTCTGGGTTCCTCGTCAGGAACACACAATCTGTATTCAGGAACAAGTATTTTTTTATCCACTGAGTTGTAGCATGAGATGCAGTGGCTGTTAATGCAACAAATGGCACATCAGGGAAGACAGATCTGAGCTCATTGACATGTCCGAACCACTCTCGAAAAGCCTTCTTCTTGTTCTGGCCTGTCTGTTTTCCCCTGCAAATAAATAATCAATTTATCTATTATATATTTTGGAAGATCTGTGTGTCTGTCTGTGTGTGTGTGTGTGTCTGTTTACGATGGACTCGAAAACGACCGAACCGATTTCGATGAAACTTGGTATGTGAGGGTACTTTCGGCCGTGGAGTGGCATGGGCCTGTTAATTTGCCCTAGCGACGTGACCTTGACATCGGGTCATTTCAAGGTCAAACGCCCGAACCCCGAATATCACGGGATTTCAATGAAATTTGGTATGCGGGGGTATTTTCGGCCGGTAAGTGGCATAGGCCTATCAATTTGACGTGACCTTGACATCGGGTCAATTCAAGGTCAAATCGCGAATTTTTATGTGATTTCGACGAAATTTGATACGTGGGGTTACTTTTGTCCACTGGATGTTTTGGACGGGTCGAGTCATGACCCCGACCTGACCTTGACCTTCAAAATGATCAATTCGAGGTCAAATCGGGTAAAACAAAGGCAAAACATGTTAAAGGGGCTTTCCGTGTTATAGCTAATTTTTCAAAATTATTATTGTTTTATATTTTTTAATCCAATGTGTTAATTACATACAGTATATTAATTAAATGATGATATGCCCAAATTGCATAAGTTAGGTTTTTTGTGGGACAGAACCATATTATAATTATTTGCTATATTTTTGTTTGTTAATTAATTTTGAGATATATTGTGATAGAGGCATATCTCAGATGGGTTCCTCAACTTAAATGTAAGTTATGTAATATTTTAAGGCAATGTATAGTTTGGCAATGTATACATTTTAGGGCACCATATAGTTTGGCAATGTATAAATTAAATATTGACGTAGTGTGCGACGATCAAATATTTATTTTCACTTACATGTATGATGCGAACTATATTTTCGCTCGCTGAAGCGAGCAAAATATAGTCCCACATAGTACTCGTGAAAATAAACAATGGATCATCGCTCAATATGTGGATATTCTATATTTATATGCGCACTGCATCGACCACATAGGTATCACAAAACTGTATCATTTTATGTGGTCTAAGTAAACAGTGACTCAACTCAGTCTCACACGTAATAATTTTTCTGGCTGTCTGTTATGTGGCGTATTTTTTTACATTGTTAATTTCTGTATGCGATGCAATTTTCTTCGGATATTCCGCCCACTATTAAATTCCTGTTTAATATTTAACCTAAGTAGCAGTTTCATTGAATCCTTGAGGAATCCCTCGAATGGAAAAATAAAAGCAGTTTGTCTTCAGAGTTCACATAGACGCCATTTTATGACACGGTAACTAAATGTTATAAAAAATAATTCACTTACCATTTTGGAATTGTGTGGACCTCATCAATCACAACACACAGCATTCTCTCCCTATATTCTGAGAGCAAGACATCTCGCCATTTGTCGGTTCCAACCAAGGATTCTGGCATTCCGAAGAAAATGTCGACATCCCCATTGATGATCTTTGCATCGTCATCATCAGACTGTCCAATGTACCTTGAAGTAAAGATGAACATTGTTACAAAACAGACTGGGCATAAACATGACAATAATTTGATGCAAAATGGAAATACTGGTGTAAATCATACTAAATGCCATCGATACAGTACTTAAACGATATGTCCAATTTTCATGTCTTTAGTTATACATGTACATATACAATGTGAAGTCATCAACACATGTTAGCATTGTTAGGTGATAATATATTTTGATCTTGGATCAAACTATCTTGTTCATCGGCTCATGAAGGTTTGGACTATGATGCATATTAATTATACTTTTATACATATTTCTACCGGTACCGGTATGTTCTATAATATTAAACTATCAATAAAGATGTACATGCACACGCTTGGTAAACATTGCCGCCACATGATCCAAGGGAGCTTGGAACATCATGTATATATCATATCATGTTGATTCATGTACCCTGAGACAAATTAGGGGCTCGCGTGCAAAGCTAACAGGGAATGATACGCCCCTCGAAAATTCTATAAATAGATGCTACGTATCCACCAGCCCTAAACGACATATATATGGGGTGATGGATACGCATCATCTATTCATAGAATTTTCGAGGGGAGTATCGTTCGCTTCGCTTGCGAGCCCCTAATTCGACCCCTAATTTGTCTCAGGGTACATATACATGACGTTCCAAGCTCCCGTGCATGATCATACAATTACAATCGCAGCGTGTGAGGGTTCAATTATATCTCGCCCAAAGTTTGATTCCCGTTACGTGCGAATCGTTTACGGCAAAAACATTGTGTTATGATTACACAAACGAGAGTAATCTTCATGTGACAAATCCACAAATTCCCTAGTCAACCAACTGTTGTATCCCGAATATTGTAATACTATTTCGGTTTGAACTTTTGTTTACTACAAATTAATTCCCCATCTACGATTTACAGTTTACACTAAATTACAGTATCGTGAACGGACTACACACAATTCAACCGCAGGTGGGGAAATCGTGGATGTGTGAATCGTGGTCATCTGAAGACTCACTAAATCTGTCAGTTAATCACTACTACAATTGTAACAATAGCCTAGGCTATAAAATCGTATATTTTCAATTTTCTTATGTTGTCATATTTTTGACTCAATTTGACACGACTTTATTCTTTGTTTATTAGGCCTATATTAATTTAAATAAATCAATAATACCTTGTGTTGACACCCATTTTGGAAAGTCGGCTCACTTGATCTGCCATCAACGAAAGGATTGGTGTAACAACTAATACACAGCTTCGCTCCGGTAAGGATTTGGCGCACCCTAGATCTGGGAATGTCGTTTTTAATTTTGATGTGACCAGCGTTGAAATCTGATGCGGTAGGCTTTTCCCGTAACCACAGGGCAGTATAGCGAGCACATCTTTTCTGTCGAGTAGAATGCTTCGTAAAATCGTCTTTTGTTCTGCCTTTAGCTCGGAAATGTTGTCCATATACGACAAAACATCGCTCAAACATTTGTCAAACGCTTCGTTGTCAGCCATCATTCTGTTGTATAGCAAGCCTCGCTTTCGATTGGAGAAATACCGAAGAAATTCCGCTCTGTTACTATATTTAGAGGTGATATTATGGGAGAGTCTCCTCCCACTAAAACTTGTTTATTAACCCGTAACGGTTTCATTGGACGGAAAATAATTTACGCAATCAATCAGATTACGGAATCCCGAGGACTTGGAAATGAAATATCGATGTTATCCGTCAGACCTTATATTCAATGTTGTAATGAATATTTAGGTATGAGTTTACTCAGACTGGGTGACATGCAACAGTTTTAGAGTGATCTGGGCCCCCACATCTGATCCCAAAAAGTGGAAAAGTGTAGGTTGTGTTTGTGTAACTACCACACTTTTCAGTTAGATGAGAATCCATCCCATATTTTATGAGTTCAAGGAATACTATTTCACATGCGGAATATCCGTGTCACACAATAGGCCCATAGCCCCATAGGGGATAGCCCCAAAATTGTCTATTTGATCATATCAGATTTTGAAAACAATTTTGAGACAGTCCGTAAACTCTTCCTTTTCTGGTCAAATCGCATCATTGGCTCTGTATTCAATTAGAATTATAAGATATACTTTGTAAAAGAATGAATACATGTATCACTTGACTTTTCATGTTGCAGAAATATGCTATGTGTTGGTAGAAATCAACAGCGAAGGCTTTATCCTCAATCGGTGATGTGACAAAATATGGGGAGATAGCTAGGTCATGAATTTTTCGCTCAAAATGCGAAACATATCTCAAAACATTGAAATGTTACACCAAACATCACTAGATAGGAGCATTTCTAAAATATCGCATCTGACCGAAGTGGCAACCAATTAAATTCATTATTTAGCCAAACCGGTTGCATATGTCACCTTTAACTGTAGATTAAAGATCCAAACATTTTCAACGTATTGTTCAGGTTTCTAAATCTGAGATAAATTGAACACATTGTATGCATTCAATATGTGATTACATGTTATTTTGAAAACTTTCCTGTATTAATATAAGTTTAGTTGTGGTGTATTGATGGTAACATGGCGTGACATTGACAACTTCGGGTTTATGTTCAACCGATTCACAAAGCGACAAGGTTGAACACAGGCTAAAAGTGGTCAATGTCATGACATGTTACCATCAATCCACCACAATGGCGTACATGTATTTGTTCTGCCAACAGTCCTGGTCATTCACATTAATTTGGCACTTATTCCGCATAATGATCAGCAGAAAATGTCAAAATCTCCTAAACCTCTCTCCAACATATGACATGAAACGGCCATCGAGAGACGATGAAGCGGTCTTGGTTTCCGTTATGCTAATGGCTCCAGACGTAAACATGGGATATGTTGCACGACTGTCTGACCAATCAAAGATGCAGTTTCTTACTGGAAGCAGAACATTGTATGATTTTCATCCTGGTCAGCACATAAGAAAATTTCCTTCAGTATATACACATGTACATACTCGTAGATGCAACCTGTGGGTACGATGCTGAACATTTTATTCTTAGTACGAACATCAAACTCAAGCTCAGGATCACATTAGGCGTTTGCGCTGAATTTCTTCTCTGTAGTTCCAAACATGTTTCCGTTATTTTGATGGCTCCAGGCGTAAACATGGGATATGCTGCGCGACTCTCCGATCAATAAAAGATGCGGTTTCTTACTGGAAGCGGAACATTGTATGAATTTCATCCTGGTCACCACGTTAGAGAATTTCCTGCTGTACATACACAGGTACATGTACATCGATGCAACCTGTGGGTATGATTCTTAGTACGAACATCGAACTACACTACCTGAAGCTCAGATCGGGATCATATTATGAATTATTCTCTGTAGTTCCAATGTAGTTCCAAACATGTTCCTGCACTGTACCTGCAAATAACGGGCCAAAAGAGATGATATAGATTAATAAAAGTGTTAAGGCCAGCGAAAAAATTAGGGTAGGTAAGGAATTTTTATTTTTATTTTATTTCGATATTTTTTAGCCAACTGCAGAAATACCTCGACTGATGTTGCCCAGTTGAGGGTCAGCAAGATATGGATATATGACGATCCACATCATGCTGACTCCCAAATGGGGTGCACTCAGCCTGGTGTAGGCATAACCTCGTACGTGGCTGTCTTCCTGCTGACCCCATCATAATATGTATTTTGTCAACTCCGGTTACATAAAATGCTAACCCATGCTGTGGGGAAAGTATTACTTGATTAACAGTGGAAATATACATTATAAGATTAAACTTACTTCATATTAAGTAAGTTTTTTATCATTCACATACCACATTTTTTTATAAATTTTGCTATAAACTTGGTACAAAATTCATGTCACTAACTTTTTATAAGAATTTTACCAATAATACTGCCATTATACCGTACTTGTATTGTGACAACTACATCCCTTTTTCTGGGGGTAGCCAGTATGCCCACCGAGCATGCCTGGTTTGTTAAAACAGTAGCTATACCCCTAACATATGTGGTGATAACCTATATACATGTATATATACAGATACACACCCACCATGTCTGTTGATAGTGTTCCAGAAGTCCCAAAACAAGACATAAAGCAGGCAGGAGATCAACTCTCAGGAAATTAAAATTGCAAAATGTATGCCCATTAATCCACAACCCAACACACACCTGGGGCTTTTGAGACAGTTGTCACTTCGTGGTCACTTTTCACAGGGATATGTTAGAAAACATGTGTTTTGCACACTAAAGATCATCAATATTTATGAGCATTAAATTTTGACTTTTTCTCAAAATATCAATAAAAAGTTTAGGATCGGCGGGTTATTTTTATGTTCGGTCGATGTATGGAAACATAGTATCTCTTTTTTGGCCTAATGTAGCTCAGCATGGACATGAGATATAATTCTCACAGAAGTTCATGGAATGATGGAGGAAAGATGGAAATTTCCAGTGATGGAAGTATACCCTCTGTTAAGCGGATTCATGATATATCACACACGGTTCTAGGCCTTATGCCGACCCGTTATAATAAGTTTGGGTGCCCGGAGCCTGGGTTCCCAAAATTAAGTAAACCGAACCGTAATATTCAGAATTTGTCATGCTTTTGTACATTAATTTTATTTGGGAAAACACTGAAAGATCTAATTAAATGCGAAAAAAGCATTGGACGTAACAATAAACAGTGCCATTGTAGCTATATATAACACTAGCAGGTGGACCCGACTTCGTCTGGGCTGTTTCCCCTCTGCTTTTTGGCGAATTGCGCGATTTGACCTTGAATTGTCCATTTTGAAGGTCAGGTGGGGTCACGATTTGACCCGTCCAAAACACTGGCCGGACAAAAGTACCCCACAAAAGTACCCGTCGAAATCCATCCGGTTTTACCCGATTTGACATTGAATTGATCATTTTGAAGCTCAAGGTCAGGGTCACAATTTGACCCGTCCAAAACACAGTGGACAAAAGTAACCCTATGTATAAAATTTCGTCGAAATACCATCAATATTCGCGATTTGACCTTGAATTGACCCGATTTCAAGGTCAAGGTCATGTCGCACGGGCAAACGAATAGGCTTACGACACTCCCCATACTAAAGTATCCCCAGACACTAATTTTCATCGAAATCCTGTGATACTCGGGCGATTGACCTTGAAATGACCCGATTTCAAGGTCAAGGTCATTTCGCACGGGCAAATTAATAGGCCCATGCCACTCCCCGGCTGAAAGTGCCCCCACATACCAAGTTTCATCGAAATCGGTTCGGTCGTTTTCGAGTCCATCGCGAACACACAGACAGACAGATTTCCCAAAATATATAATAGACTAGCCGATGAGCCCGACGTTGCCCAGGCTATTCAAAAACCAAATTTCAAGTCGATAGCTCCACCCGTTTACGAGATCTGGTAACCAAATTTCAAGTCGATAGCTCCACCCGTTTCCGAGATCTGGTCTGCGCATGCGCGAAGCTGGCGTCGCACGGGCTCGGCGACCCGATAAAATTCGTATCCGGGGCAAGATACATTCACATAGCAAATTTCAAGTCGATAGCTCCACCCGTTTCCGAGATCTCGTCTGCGCATGCGCGAAGCGGGCGCCGCACGGGCTCGCCAATACGACAACGACGACCGCCTGGTCAAAATACACACACGTACCAAGTTTCGTCCCGATCGGTCGAGCATTGTAGATTTGTATAAATGACATACATACATATGGGTTATTACAAGTCACTGACGTGGGATATGAATTGATGAATTTACTGATCATATTTTTTTTTAAATTGCATCTTGTCGTGTCTTAATCACGAGGAGATATCTCTTAGCCACGAGAAGATATTTGCAAATAGTGGATAAATATGCCCAAAGTCGAGGTAGAACAAAGGAGCTAGATTTTAACAATTGAATAATTATTAATCAATAATTATATTGATATCTGTTTGGTTTATAAAGCACAATTGTTTGAGCATTCACATACTAATATAATAGAAGTAATGTGCCACACACATATGTGAAATGATCAAGAACTTTTGACATAAAACATAGTAAATAACTCATTAAACATTGCCATTAGCAATTATTTTATGTTCTGCCCTGCCAGTGTGAACCATTTTACATCAGCGTGAATTAAATTAAATAAATTAATCAAATAAAAATGAAATTTAGAGACATTATTTATCGGAAATTTGAGTCTATATATATACTCCTTAATATTACCAACTTAACTGTGAAGTAATTTTTTTTTTTTTGTAAGTATCATTGTTAATTGATATATTGAAAGCCATTGATAATAAATCAAATTTTGGGAAAATGAACAATTTGATGATACAACTTGAGTATAATATTATGACATACTGAAAAGAATAATAAAAGATACTTTAGTAAATATGTGACAGAATTGTTTGGGTCTTGTTAATTGAGAGTACCACTTATCATAATTACGCAATGACTAACAATGCGCATCAATGACATTGCAAATCAAATGGTGTTATTTCTTTGTGTGTCAAAATGACGCTGCAAGAAATTATGGCTAAATGTTGGCTGGAGGGAATAACTTTGGTCATATGTGCATTGGGTTTTGGGTTAAGAATTTGCTATCTAAAATATGACAATCTACCAACATAATAGCACAATATACTTTAAGGCTTTTGAACATACACAGATTCACCCCCCTCCCCCAACCACAAGCCATCACCATTTCTGGCCATAGGACTGTGGCCATCGGGACAGTACCTAAATGGTGCCCAAACATGAAACCTGGATCATTGCCTATATATCCAAAAATGTTTTTCAATTTTAATGACGATATATTCTTCGAGAATAAGTTGTATATAGTTTCCAGGGCATAAAATAATAAACATTGAATCAAAAACATGACAACATATCCGACCACTAAGCATCTGTAACTTATAATATGGGTAGAATAATACATCAATAATTATGTTTTGTAGTTACTAATTATATTGTTGAACATCATTATTCGGACAAAGTGATAGCTACACAGATATCTGTTGTCGACATAAATTCAATAGCTATTCTGACAGTACAATGTGACCACACACACTCTGAATATAAGGGAACTTAAAGGCACGTGCGGCCTTGGCGGTGGGTATCCTGTGAAAATATATCCACCCGTCAAAAACCGCCACAAACAGAAAGGACATCAAAATGTAGATAGACTTTGTCCGTATACAAATAAGAAATATCGCATAAACAGTATGTTATGGTCATATGTTTGACCATTGTTATGTAAACAACAGCATAAAAAGTTACTTTTCTGGTGTTTGTTTATATTATGATGGTAAACATAAAGAGCGTTCTTTGTTGGTGAATACCTGATATGGACCTAATAAAGAGCGTTTGTGCCATTTGTGTGTGATTAGCCAGTAGCATTGTGCTGTCTTCTGTAACACAATCAGGATCTTGCTTGGGTAAAATATAGTAGGTCTTTATGATAACATGCTGTTTACGCGATGGTCATGGTGTATATGAACTGAACTGTATGCGTTTTAATGTTTTTCTGTTTACGGTGTTTGGAACAAATATGAATATTTTCGACAATTAAGGCCGCACGTGCCTTTAACCCTTTCATGACGGGAGCTGCGGTGGTACAGTAATGCTCTAATTAATCGACTCCTTAAACACAGCAGAATTATGGGTAACGTTTCAGGATTTAGTCGGAAATATGGCTTGTTGCCATTCATCGGAAAGCTCTCAGGCATATATTTGCTCCATTGCTAGTAGACGAAGAATTTGTTGATGATTTTGGGATTTGACATGAAAGTCAGTTGTTAGTTGTTACTCAGTATTATTTGCAGAGCATTAACCCTTTCTATACTAATGTCTTTTCCCTAATCAGTTATGAAAGTATACATTGGAATTCCTTGTTATTAATCTGGAGGGGTGTTCATGAATAATCATCACATAATAACAGATAATATCAGTGCCAAAATAGTTATTTAATAGAAGGAAATGTTCAGATAATAAGTTCCAACAAACCAGATGTTGTTTATTGACCTTATTATCTGTATATTTTCTAAGGGAACTATTCATCAATGAGTATTTAGTATAAAAAGAGGTAAAGCTGCCGGTGGTGTGCCTGTCCCAATGGTAAAGTATAAATGTATACTTACTGTATGAAAACTCAAAAACAAGTCTACAATCCTTTGATCACATTCTTTAAAATGCATGCAGCTTCAATTTTGGAACAACTAGGGATATAGCACATGTGTCCTTTCTCCTGGAAATAACAAAGGTCAAACATTCAAACATTTCGCACTCTTCAAATTCCCCCTTCAATTCAACACCATAGAAACTACTCTATTTTTTCATTTTCACTTCCTACTATTTCTCACTATAAATTGAAAATACTCAAACCTGATTGAATGAGGGTATGTGTTTGCCATCTTGACACAAATTCATGCCATATAATTTGATTCTTGACTGGGGAGGTAAGCATGTACCATTTGGCACCAAACTCATCTACTTCTTTGTAATTTTAAAAACTCCAAATTGTTGAATTTTTTTTTAAACATAATATGAGGAAACTACTACTAGTAGCTAGTGAATATTTAGTATAGAAAGAGCTGAATTAAAATGGTTTCAAGTATGACTATGAGGAGAATAATTATGTGTGTTGTAGTTAATGAGTGATGAGGGATGTGGCTTGTTGGGTGTGCCAATGAATTTAGTCATGAAAAGAGTAAAATCCAAGATGGCCACTGGCGACCATATTCTTTAACAAATTTCGGAAGCTATCATTCGCTCCCAACTAGAGATAATGCCCAGGAGATCCTTATGATGTTGGTGCAAAATATCTCAGATCGAAGTACTTAATACATGTGCCGATCAGTCATCATCTATATTATTTACTCTGACAGTCAGTGTTTTAATTACAGTGGTTCCATACTGATAGGCCTGGTTCAATCTGAGGTTGATGTCGCAATCATTTTTGATTAAAAATAATAGGTTTCATTTACATGTATTCCTCCCAATACATGTGCGATATGCCCATTCAGCCCAATTGTGTCGCGTTATATACTTTGTGCTGCCATGGGCATATTTTTCAGAATGAATATATTCCACAATCCACATACCGGTATGATCTTATTGTGGTCGTTTCCAAAAAACAATGAAACAATTGAATTCCACCTGCCCTACTTTTCTACCATATGTTACCGGAAACAAAAAAAATTTGTTTTAGGCCTATGTTGCTATACTTACACTTCGGCAACTTTTCGCAATTTGGGCTATGATTGTCATTTTCTTGTTATATTTTATGCTCTCAAGTCAATATTCCACCTTCTCTCTTAGAATCTTACTCAGCCCCAAAACTTCAACTTAATCCTTTGAAGATACATGTACCTTGATGGAATGAAAGAATGAAAGAATTATATAATTTTTTTATGCAAATGACCTGTGGTCAGATGCCCGTAGCCTGTTTATATACATGTATAACTATGGGTATATGCCAGATTTTACCGTTAAAAAAAATGCTGTGCTTTTGACAGTGTATTTATCCATGGTGTATGTTGCTGTGGTTGGCCGTGTTATCTTATATTTTGAAGGGTTATCTTGTTTGACTGGTAATTAGTTTAGCGGTTTCTATGTTTTGTCTGGTCAGATGTTACCGGTATGTTTGAGCTTTGTCTGAAATAGAAAACACTTTTTATATTAGAATTTGCGCAACAGGAGCGCAAGGACATCGCATGTCCAGTGTGTTTAAAGACATATTATGTACTTGTTCGGGTGTGTGAAACTGATAAGTTAGTATGCAGGTGCTACACCAACTGGAGGAATGTAACATTCTACTAACATCGAAAATCTCAAGCAAATCTACCATACCACTCCATTGAAAACATCGTCTGAACTGGGCTAAATTGTAAATATTTACTACTAGAATCGGGACGCATCTATCGGCGGTAAACTAACGAAAATGATTTCGCCATCGGCAGTCACTGCATTGAATTAGTATATAAGAATGACAGTGTTTGTTGTCAATTTAGATATAACATTTGTAAAAATAACTAATTTGAACAAGATTATTCTCCACTTCTATTTGACCACCCTACCGGAGTGTTTCACATCACTTTAAGGGCTTTTAGAGACCGAATATATATTATATAGAGATAATGAAATTATATATGTACCGGTATATAGTATTTGAGTTGATTGTGATGACTTTCATGTAGTTTTGTGGTTATGAGAGCACATTCTTATTGTCCCCTTGATTTCTGTATGTTTTCTACTTTTAAAATATATCTTTTCCAATATGGGTGGCACCAGGATATCTCCCAATTATATCTACCGGGCAGATTACTGCAGATCTCCCCGATGGACAAGCTAGGGGTTGTGGTCCCATCCTGTTTTCCAACAAAATCTAATATTGATGATTTCTCATCATCAGTGAATGCAAGACCACACCTTTGTTATGGGGTGCCAGACAGGGGCGTGATGACAAGGGCTGGTTATGCAGGGGTCTTACCCCCCCCCCCCATATAGCCAAACCTCACACAACATTTAGTTGGAAATTATACCAAAATTAGGTTTGATTTTCCAATGTTCAATTTATTAGTGACATATTTGTTTATTTTAGAACATTTGCATATATTCCTTTCATTTGCAAAACTTTGGACTCAAATGGCCATTAGTTGGCAATTTTCCAACATTTGGGTGGGTATCAGGTTGGAAATTTCCCCCAATTTGAACATCTTGAGGCCAGTCTAGATGCTAAGAATGAACAATTTTCATATTCAGAACCACCGGGCCGTCCGACCTATTTGTCTTGTGATGTTCTCAGTGGCCAGTTAAAGCTGTTAATTAATTTTTTAAAACACAATAAATTGGGGTGCGAATTTTCCTGGCATTCATCAATATCACAGACAATTAGGTGTTGTAATTTTCAGGTTCAGATCTAAATAAATTCGCATACTGGGCCGAACCATCCTTTTCATCCCCTGCAAGGATAGTGGCCACAAGACTACTGATCCATTTAGAATATGCTACCATTTACAGTAATGCCCTAATTAATCGACTCCGTAGCCACAGCAGAATTATTGGTAACTTTCAGGATTTAGTCGGAATGTGGCCATATTTCCGACTAAATCCTGCTGTGGTTATGGAGTCCATTAATTAGGGCATTACTGTAGTAGTCTGTGATGGAAAAGTTCAGAAAAATCAAGCCCCATGGGGTTTTGCAAATTGAATTACGCAAACTTAGTTTGTGTCGTTCAAGGGGTTGGGGGGGGGCTTCAGTTGGAAGTACCAAGATGTCGACCCTCCCCACCAAACCATCTAGCCACGTTCTAAGTGCCAAATATCCCAGACTCAACCATTAGGTGCCCCTCGCTTAGTTTTTGCTTTGGGTATATTTATTCTATCCGAGAATACTCTACACCCACAGCAAAATATGGACATATATATATGTACTCTTAAAAAAAATGTTCTGTGGCGATCACACATTAAAATTGTGTAGCCAAGTAAATATAAGGTGATAATTGTGTTGTAGAAATGATACGGACAACCGATCATCAAAAAAATAAATTGTCTCAATGACTTTACTGTACAACCCTTCCATGAATGGAGCTTCTTGAAATTTTACAAAAAACCCTGTGCCAATGCATTATCTTATATATGCGAGTCTCCCATAGGGAGCAATGACAAACATTTTCCAGACTTGTTTTTGATAATGGCAAAAATTCAAATGAAGCGACATTTAGAAGAAAGTTAGAAAATCAAATTGGATAATTTACTCACTCCATGTACTGGATTTACCACATACATGTATGTTCAAAATGTTAACCCAATCGGGCACATATCGTAAGAGATACAGGGTATTATTACTTTTATATGAGATGTACTAATGGTTATATGGACTTTTATATTATTGGCAAATTTATTCATCATTTGTTTCTCGAGCCCCTTTGAGCATTGACTGAAATCTAGAAGGGGCTAATTAGTAATATGTGCCATGTGGATACATTTTGAATGGCTGACCACATAAACTCACTGTGCAATGTTATGTGATAGTTAAACATTTTTTCAAAAGTGTTGCTCAAGTTATCTCAGGCGATTTAGACTTGGTCGTGGCAATTCCAACAAATGGCATATCCCTGGTGAAAATTGGTGGTCAAAACCCAAATATTTAAACTTGACTTGTATTTTTGGGCTAGAGAGATGAAAATTTATTGCGAATTTGAACAAAAAGGGACTTACCTGCGTTAAAATTTGTGGACACAACCCACATACCAAATTTCATTCCCTTCAGTTGAGACTATCTAATGTTAAAAGCGAACATATGGACGGATGAACCAACATTTGGTATTTATGGGTTAATTTAACTGAGCTAAATTCCACATGGTAGTACCACACCTACCATTCGATGTGCTGCCTCTCTGGCTGACAAGACCAGTCTCTGGCATACAAGGCCACCTCTATGGCCAGAACTTTTTGTTTCATAAGGCTGCAGGCATTTAAATCAATAAAAACAGAATGGACAGGTACTGGTACTGGTACTAGTATGTGTCAAATTTAACACAATCACCCCAGGGCATATATTTCATCTGATTTTGTGAGAATCTATACATACTTTTTCATGAGAATCCAGGGTAATTTGCGAGAATATTTACGAGAATCTAGAATTGGATTCTCGCCGAAATATAAGACCTGCACCCTTTATACTGTGATTATAGCCTGGCCACACATGGTGGTATGCTCCTAACAACAGATAGCAATACAACTCAGAAAAATAGGCTTAAAAAAGCGAGTGGGTATGACTTTTCTATACCTGCCAAATTGAATGTCAGATGTCTTTCAAGCCACTGACATATTCAAAGACACGGACAATCGTAGCTGCACTGTTGATGCAATTGCAATGTTGCAGTGACCAACCTCATACATATACATTTATGCTGAATAAACAATGTACATGTATTAACTGAATTACTAGGTGTTTAGTTAACATGAAAATAAAGATGGCATACTAGTAGGTCAAATGTGGATGAGTTTAAAAGTTTCTAGATTGAATTTACCGTTATTGCAGTCACAAAAAATGTATTTGGCATTTATTTACTGGGTTATCGCAGTTAAAAATCATTACCGTGGTAAGACTACCGATGGACACCACATGTCAGTCGCTATTATTCGACGTAATACCACTTGATTGTGGTTTACTGGTGGTACGAACGGTAATTACCGGCCTACATCCACGTTAAAGGGGTCAATTATTTTGCGCATACATGTAGCTGTATATATTCGAATTGAGATTTGATTCGCGAACCTCATCCCCAATTGAATTCAAAATTTGATTTGACTGTAAACTCAGATTCGCAGAGCTAAGTTTAAAAATAAAAAAACCATGACGGGCTGGACAAAATACCATAATTACCCCATAGTTGCCAAATGTTAGCATGGATGAACAAATGGACTGACAGACAAATAACATAATACAACTGCAGCCTTCATAATTGGCTACGGCAATCAGCATTGCCGAAGCATTTTGCTGAAGCAAACTGGGCCACGGCATACTGTTGCTGTAGCAGATTGCCGAAGCCAAACAATCTGAATTAAGAGGGCTGCAACTGGCATATAAAAAATTTGGTTAACAATTTTAGCCGGTGTGAACAAGCAATGGGTTAACCAAAAACACACCATGTGACCCAATTATGGGTCAGGCGCATGTTTTGCCAAAATTATATTTCAAAATGGAATTTCTCAAAATCTATCTGGAAGTTATTTTTTTTAATTTGGTACACAATATATGTACGAAGTTACGAACTTCCAACTAGTTTGAAATTATAATCAAATTTACTATACTTTTATGGCATGAAATACATGTAAAAATTTCTAAGTCGAAAAAATTGACATAACTCTGTCAAATATCATTGGACCCTGACCAAATTCGACTTGGCCTGAAACACAGCTCTATTCATCGGTTTGCGTATCCTTCCCCCACATAGAATGTAAGTTAAAGGTACTCCATACAATCAAATACCATTTCTTGGCTTCGGGGGTAAAAATACTTTAATCCAGTCTTGGAACACACCCATCAAAGCTCCGATTGAACAGATATCAATTTTTGAAATTTGTTATTTCTCGAGAGGTGTAATAATGTGTCCCAGACACACGTCATCAAATGGAGGGTCTTGGACAAAATTATGGATGTAGATGGACAACTCTAAATCAAGTGGTAATGCGGTTAAATGTCATGATACTTTAGTGATACATGTAGGCCATATTGGGGACATTCTTTATTCCAAGGTTTGCTATTCTGAAAGTTCACTATTTCAAAGGTTCTCTAGCTATTATGAATGTTCGCTATTCCAAAGGTTCACTATTCTGAAGGTTCACTGTTCCGAAGATTCGCTATTCCGAAGGTTTTTGTTATTTTAAAAGTTAATTCTATATTCTAAACTAGTATTGAGAGGATCTTTATCACAAAGTCCTTTTATGAAGGAAATAACTTAATACATTAAAACAAAAAATTTGATTTTTATTGGTTTTCGCAATTACATTATGATGTTATTTCTCAATAGATATTCACGTCACGCAGCCCATAAATTACTGTTTCCATGCAATTTAATGTCATTATGGGTTATAACAGTTGTGATATATAATGAATACTGGAGTGCCATAACATCCTGATTAGCAGAATATACCGGTAGCTGAATAGACCGGTATGAGATGAACAGCAATTGTGACATTGTGACTTTAAAGGTCCATCTAATTTTGGAGCCACTAATTATTTAATTTTTTTTATAGAGCCTTCATATACGGTTAATAACAATCTATGCCATAACATATGATTAAAACACTATAATATCACCATTTGAAAAAATCTATGTCTCAGAAGATGCCAACAGAGAAATAAAAAACAACTGAAATCATAGATAGGTGGTATTTTACCTCAAATTTTTTTATAGTGATGGTGCCTTATAATAGTGATGGCATGGGGTGATAGTCTGAGGGTACAATTTGGATAATCTCATGCAACAGAATGTTCGTATTCTTAGTACCATAAAATAGAACCAGATATAAGTATACAGTGTGTTAAATGCACCACAACCCTGAATATTATATACATACTACTATCATTACTATATGGAATGGTAGTGATGAATCGATTCGAGGTAGGCCCATTACCAGTTATGACTACTAAGTAATATGTGACAACACAATATTCGAAGACATGAATGCAATTATAATTTATGTCGCAACAAGTGAAAAGAAAAAGATGTATTTGTAGGGCTGAAATGGTTAGGGCCTACAGTACTTAATGCCCTAATTAATCGACTCCATAACCACAGCAGAATTATGGGTAACTTTTCAGGATATAGTCGGAAATATGGCTTGCGGCCATTCATCGGAAAGCTCTCGGCGAAAGCTTTCCGATGAATGGCAGCAAGCCATATTTCCGACTTAATCCTGAAAAGTTACCCATAATTCTGCTGTGATTATGGAGTCGATTAATTAGGGCATTACTGTACGGTACGTACGGGATATTCATGACCGGTTATATGGGAGGCCAAATTCACATTTATTATTAATTGCGCTGAAGCGCAATTCAATTGCGCTAAGTTTAGTCGGTGCGACTCTCGATAGCATTACTGGTACCTTATGTTTTAGTTGGGCTGATTGCTGAAGCGCAATTCAATTGCGCTGTCAAAGTGCAATCCAATTGCACTGAAGCACAATCCAATTGCGCTGAAGTGCAATCCAATTGCGCTGAAGTGCAATTCAATTGCGCTTCAGCGCAATCCAGCTTGATTCATGTCAATTGCGATTCAGCGCAATTCTTTTACAAGCTTACACCCCTGAATAGATAGGTTATTCCATTATCAATTCATATGGGATAACCACCAATTGCGCTTCAGCGCAATTATTATTATTATTATTAAAGTTAGGTTGAATAGGTGCATGGAGAAAATTAACTGGTATCGCATCGCAATTTGCTACCCAAATTTAGATAACAGCCATGCAATTTGGTATGAATTTTATATGATTTCAGAACAATGCTATCTAATTATGTTATTATGAGGTTATTTGCTAATCAAAATTTCAAATGTAATATTTGCTCCCTGAATAGGTGGGTTATTCCATTATCATAAATTCACCACATAATAGCATTCCCTTCAGGGCGACTCACAAAACATTTCCTTCTGGTTTAGTCAGTGCGACTCTCGATATAGCATTACCTGATGTATTATTCGGGGCGAAAGCAGTACCTTCTGTTTTAGTCGGGGCTTCTCATGATAGCATTAATTTTTATAATCTGTATGAATCGGGCCGACTCAGTATGGCATTGCCTTCTGTATTAATCAGGAGGACTCACAATAACATATTTCCTTCTGTTTTAGTCTGTGCTATTCGTGATAGCATTACATTCTCTATTAATCGTGAAGACTCGCAATAGAATTTAATAGCTTCTGTTTTAGTCATGGCTACTCATAATAGCATTATCTTCAGTTTTAGTTGGGCTGACTCGCGATAGCATTATCTTCTGTATTATATGGGGTGATTCAGTTTTGGATTATCTTCTTTATTTGTTTGTGCTACTGTCGATGGGATTGATTAGTCATGGCGACTTGCAATAGCATTATGTTCTGTTTTAATCAGGGCCCCTCGCAATAGCATTACCTTCTGTATTAGTCGGGTGGCTTGCGATACCAATTCAGGGGGAGGGGGTGATACCATCGTATTAGTCGGGGTGACTTGCAATACCTGTACCTTCTCATGTACTTCTGTTTTGTCCTGGACGGAAATTGCATTGGCTATTAAGCACCTGAGCGCTGACACTGTATATTCAATATTGCCATTATTATTTCCCCGACACAAATCTGAATACGCTGGTCGTGATGCTCATCTGTTATATTTGAACAGTTTTTATATGTGGTTGTTTGGGTAGCCTTTATTGTCGTGTTGAGCGACTTCTTTTTGCAAGAATACCGGCACTATAAATCGAAATTATTTTTCTGTGTGGGTGCTGCGTTTCCCGGCGATAAAAATAATATCTGGAAAAAACAGTTTTAAAAACCGGAATATGGCGGAAGGTAAAAGATATTTTTTGATCGGGGGTTAATGTCGTGGCATTGTCTGAAAATCTTATCAAATGAATTTTGTTGCGTAAAACTTGTGTTTATCAGCCATAGGTGTAGTAATTTTCTTCATTCCTCAGTGGATCGTGAGACTAAAAACAGGCAGTGTTGTACGATGTAGGTTTTGGAAATTCCGGTAATGCTGTCAGATGTCAGCATTGTGCTTGTTGTCATGTCGAAATAATTGACAGATTTCTTCAGTTCTGTTCACACAAAAATTACAGAAGATAGCACTGATAATACAGACGTACCAAACAAGATTTTTTCCATGTAAATCGGATGATATTGGGTGCGCAAAAAATAGTACTCTTGGGTACCAAATAAACGTGCTGGCACGCTTATTAATTTTGGAAGAATATGCTGGCCATCACTATTATTTGGTCATGATATATATAAAAGTGAATGATCTGGTTGTTTATTATCTCATGAATGTAGTGGGTTATTATTAACCAAGCCTGAGTATAATTTGTCTGGCATTTTCAGAATGAGATTCTCATAGGGTGAATTTAGTAATGATTCTTTTAAGACTGTTATACATGTAAATGTTTTCTACAGTCAATGCAATGGTTGTATTGTGTATACGCTTTATTAAAGCGTGCATATTGCGCTTTGATATAACAGATTTATTATTTTGGCAATCGATTTGATTGCGAGTAACGATTAATATTCGATGGGCTATTATCGACCATTGGCAGCCGATTCCAATTATCGGAACATGGCTTAATTGACAGATTGAGAATGTTGTGCAATTTTTGACCACACGACTCACAAACGGTACCCCATATGTTTAAAGTCGAAAAAGGGGGATAACTCCACCAAAAAAGTCTGACAGACGCCATAATCGCAGGTGCTCAGGTTCCCATGGTGGTTGATGTCTCTGCCAAGTTTCACGGAAATTGATAAAAAAAACGACTGTCTGAGAAAAACTCCGGACAAATTTGTGTCCACACACGAACGATGGACGAGCTGATTTCACTATACCACCCCAACATTGTTGCAGGGGGTATAATGAGCACAATGTATTGAATACCATTAGCATCACAGTTCTCAGCAATGTTATGGTTATAATATTTGTGAGTTCATTAGAATGAACATAGCGATTAATTTCAGTGTTATGAATAGCCAAATATATACAAACAATATAAAAGTAGGAATGTACGATGGACCGCCGGTGGTTCCTAAATAAAGGAATCGAATCGGAAATTAAAAGTTTCATCAAACTACCAGATAGTGGTTTATAACAATTACAATGGACTATAGTTTTGTGTATAATGCAAAGTAAATCGTGCATATAAAAAAATTGCATGCAACGTCTCGGTCAGGGCATGATAATTGATATTTCAACTTAGATTCAACGTACAGCATGTATTAACATTCAGTGTTAGGTTTCCCACATTAAAGGTACTCAATCCGAATTAACACTCACAAATTACAATATCATTGGCTTCGGGGGTACAAAATATTAAACTTGAGTCGAGGAACCCACCCATCAAGGTACAGTAGGAGTAATCAGATATCGATATTTTAAATCTAGTATTTTAATTATAAGTGGCCCAGTAAACTGTCGGCGAGAAGAACTTATCTGACAAGATAGCGGATGAAGATCGATAACTCTCAAATCGAGTGGCTTTTTGTGTCAGATATTTGACAACCAATAAAATTTTGTTGAAAAAAACTTTGATAAATAACAGGTTTTGTGCAATTTTATAGTTGACTGTGGTTCTAAAGCATTGTTTTGGGAAATTAATCTTTTCTGATAACTGAAATGGCATTTAAAAAAATGGTGTTGTTGTTGGAATCTGATGATATGGGGACCGTCGAAGCGGATTGAGTACCTTTAATTCAACATTAGATAACATCTCGATATTCAACATTAGGTTTCCAACTTTATTTCAACATTGATTCATTGTTGAACGATTGTCCAAATTTAAACTGTTAGATTTCTAACATTATTTCAATGTTGATCGAACATCACAAAACTTGACAAAAGTGAACATTAGCTTTCAAACGTAATCCCAATGTCGATTCAACGCTAAATTAATGTCCAGAAATTAAACATTAGGCTTCCAGCGTTATTTCAACGCTGAGCGAACATAAAACAAAATCAACATTAGGATTCCAATGCTATTTCAAAATCGAGTGATCGTCCCAATATTCAACATTAGTTTTCCAAAATTATCCCATTTTCAATTCAATGTTGTTGATCATATCGAGCGAACATAACAAAAAAAATACTTTTTTTTATTCCAATATTATTTTAACGTTGAGCGAATGTCAAAAAATTCAACGTTAGCTTCCCAATATTATTCCAATGTTCAAAGTTAGTTTTTCAATGTTGTCTCAAATGTATATTCTAATATTTCTATGTTCACTTCAACGAGCAAACTGGACCAATCGCCAACGTTATTTCAAATTCAACGTTGAAACAAAATTTGAGACAACCGTTTACTTTAGTCTTTACATTGGATCAACATAGGGATGCTATCTGGCCTGGTGAGGCCATTTGGCATGATTTTGGGAAACATTGGGACATAAATATTATACAGACTGGAATCAGTAGGCCCTATAGCTGATTTCACCTATTGTCGCGGATTTTGTATACAACTACTTGAACAGGTCTGGCAAATGTGAGAATACAGCTACAATAGCTGTATTCAGCTAACCTAGCTGTATTCAGCTATATATTATACTCTCAAACCGGTAATAAACTAGAAGCGCTAATTTGCGCATCAAAATTAGGCTACCATATTCTCCGGTCACCCTCAACCAAATCAAAATCGTCGCTTGTGTTCTGACAAAGTGTTGCCTTTGTCGACACGGCAATTCTGATTTTGTGTGAAAACTTACTACGGTGGTCGATGTCAGTAAATATTCTGGGGACTATTTTCTGCAAATGCATTCATTAACTAACTTATAAAATAAAGATCAAATTCATCCCAAACACTCGTTTACTTCTTCCCGATGCTAAACCGGTAGGGGGCGTTAGAATGGTGTACCTATATCAAGCATTTAGAATTACATACCACTAGCGGTTTGTGAGCGATACTGGTAACTATTGGTGTAAACAATATTTATTCCCAATACAAAACAAGATGAATATTTTACAAAAATGCTAATGGATGAGTATGGGTGATTGGAAAGGGATGAGACAACAAGCCTATTGTGGCTTTTTTGTAAGTCCTCTCCCAGTAACTATTCATAACTGTATATACAGATATTGTGCGGCATATTGCAAATGTATGGCACAACATAGGGACAACTGAAATGAAAATGCGACTTATATAATTTCTGAAGTACATTGTATTTCAAACATGAAGTCCTGGTCGTTAGCGAGTCAGAACTATTCAATCTGTTTTGGCGGGAAAATATATAATGTGTGAAAACTTACTAAACATAACATTATATTGGTATTTGTATTTTCACGATTCGACATACAAGTATGCGTTTCCGTATTTTTGGAGAGAATCAGCTCAAGCAGTGAGTGGAACTCGCTCGGTTAAACTCTGGCTAGAGATGTTCCCCTTTTTACCTGTTTTAACGCACCAACCAAACTGCGTTTTAGCAGCATCATATTGATACTTCCGGGAATGATTAAGATGTTCCATCTTCGGTGATAAATATTGTATTTAATGTATTTTTCAAGGTATTCCGCATTGCATAAGAGAGTTATTAACCGTTATGACCGACATCGACCGCCGTAGTAAGTTTTCACACATAATCACCATCGCCGTGCCGACAAAAGGCAATACTTTGTCAGAACACACGCGACGATTTTGATTTCGTTGAGGGTGGCCGGAGAATAGGGTAGCCTAATTTTGATGCGCAAATTAGCGCTTCTAGTTTATTATCGAAAAACAGCCCGTTTGAGAGTATAATATATAGCTGAATACAGCTAGGTTAGCTGAATACAGCTATTGTAGCTGTATTCTCACATTTGCCAGACCTGTTGAACTAGTGAAATTATGTTTATATGATTACAGTTACCAGTAGGCTACAATGTGAACACAGAACATATAGATATACGTCAATATAGAAACAAAAGCGACATGAGCGCAAATATATTACCTCTCCTTGTCACAGATTCAAATTTCAAAAATAAACTATTCTGAATCTGAATTGGGAATTTGGATCAATTTGGTGACGTCTAAATGTCGTATCAATGATTGGTAAATTCGTTACCGGATGTCCTGCATGTACCTAAGATTATAAATAACCATGACTTGTCACACAGAAGTTATACATTTTACGCCTTTCAAATTTTAGTCTAGCTGGATTGACAGAAACAGTAATTGTGCCTTTTCTCGACTCGACTGGGAAGCCGCCATTATTTTGAATAGGTTGTCACGTGCAGTTATAGAACCAATCACGAATAGACATCGCTTAACTATCCCCGATCCGTCTTGTAACTACTTGTCAAGTAGCAAAAATAGCATATTTAAGTAGCTTATAATGCTATAAAAGTCGTTGGAATATTCTAACCACCCAAATTTAGCTACTCGAGATTTAGTGTGTATGACCGGCGGATATTATGAGAACCTCCCCCGCATATGACCGGCAGATAATATGAGAACCTCCCCCCGCGTATGACCGGAAGATAATATGTTCATATGAGAACCTCCCACGCGTGTGACCGGCGGATAATGTGAGAACCTCCCCCGCGTATGACCGCCGGATAATATGAGTCTATAAACACTATTTGATTTGAATATTCTTTCGAACAGTCTGACCATTGACATATTCATGCGTTCAAACCAGTTAATCTATTTTGTAACAGGGCTTGTAATCGCCGGACACCGGCTTCCGGCATCTGGGCTTTTAGTCACAACTAAAATAAAAAATAATTATAACAAATGAAAAGCGCAAATCCCTTCAGAAATCACATTTGTTACGTCTTCTGATACATGGTGTATATTCGTATTTTGTGGATGAAGTGCTGCTAAGAACGGCTTAGTTGGAACGATAAAACTGCTTCAGTCGGCCATTCTATTTTTTACGAGAAAAACACTCTTTCTTGGAGCGAATTTCTGCAACAATTTCACTGCATAGTGGACCCATTTGGAAAGAAATACGTTCCCTGTGTCTATTCCTACATTTTGATATACTATTCGCCCCTTTATATGGAATATATCAGCTGAAATCGATCCTGTTATTGTAAACATCGAGTCTATTTTAGCTGTTTTCATTAGCGCGTGTTTGCGTGTTGGCCATTATACTATTCGTACGTACACAGCCATACTGTAGCTAAAAACGAATGCGCAGTATTCCACTGCGTCATTTGTTTGTTTATTTAGCCGAATGCCCGACAGCGAGGGGAATATCTGTATTAATCAACAGCTATACTAGTAATAAATCCACATACATCGCGTCTATTACCGCAAGACTTCTGGACAAATTAAGTTCGAACATATAGTGCAGGGGAACCATTTTAAAAAACAACAAATCGGCGAGGGAAGATCATGATTCTGTTGGAGAGGAAATTCAAACGCTTTCAAGCAAAGGCTGTGTCACAGAAGTTGAAGCCCCATCATATGTGGCTAATCCTTTAACAGTCGCAATAAATCGAAAAGGTAAAAATCGTTTGGCTTTGGATTGCAGACACATTAATCTCTTTGTTTACAAACAGACAACAAGGGCAAAAATACGCATCAATTATTACGTTTTTAACGTTTTGCCATTCGGCTTAAGTTCGGCCAGATAGTGTTTTTCCAAACTAATACGGGAATTGGCTAGATACTGGAGATCACAAGGGATCCGTTTTATCATATTTTGGATGACGGAATCGCAGGCAACTCCAGCTTTGACGAAGCTGAAAAACTGAGTTTGACACTGAAATCAGATTTACGGAGATTCGGTTTCATTATTGCGGAAGACAAATGCAATTGGGTGCCCAGCCATACTTTTGCTTGGCTTGATATAGATTGGGACATGACAATTGGTCAAATTAGTGTTTCAGAAGATAGGGTTAATCGTTTATTACAAGGTTTGAATGTTTTAACACATGAAATGTGTCTTGGAAAACCCGTCTGCTGTATTTGAGTAGCCTGGTTGGCCAAATTGTGGTAGGACCTTTGGTTTACACAGTGATGCTTCCGTGACAGGTTACAGGGCGCGCGTCAGTAAATTCGACAATGCGCTGTCTAATTTCGGACAATTATAAGAGCATAGTGAGCATAGTGTTGTGGACAATTGTAACGTTTCAATTCGGTTTGATACGCGCGCCGCGTGTATACTAATATACAATTTCTTGTTTCGCCTGGGCGCTGGAGTTTACAATGGGGGTTTTTATTTATAGCTATTGGGAATTTTTGGGACGGATTTAAAAGTCGAACTGCGCGATCCAGAAGCCGAGTCCGGTAAAAGGTGTAGTTGGGAATTTCAATTTCGTTTATTGTCCTTTACATTATTATGTCAATAATGTTGATTTTTGGTTTGTGACATGCTATGTCAATTACAAATAAAAGAAATGAAAAAGATAATTTGTAAGTCTAAAATTTCAACTGTTATAGACATTTTTCGTTCTGCATCCCACTGGGGGGTTGTGGTCGGAGACGGCCGAGTCGGTCGCCGGTTCGTTAATTAGGTGCTGGTTGCTATTGTTATTTTAACGGAATTCTGAGTTGGTCATTCGCAAAACCAATATATCTTATATTCTATAATTACAATCATGGGTATATAATATAATAATGATCTTGAGCGCGTTACCATTTCTGACATTGTTTTTTTTTGTTAACACTGAGAAGCCAGTTTATGGCGACAGTGGCAAGTTTATTTCCAGCGAACAGTCGGTGAGTCACAGGTCGGACACTCTTTTTGAGTTTCCATGTGAGTTTTTCCCCATTGGAAAGCCTGCTTATGGCGACATCGGGAATTCTATAGCTGGGACCGACCGCCCAGCGCACACTAAAACAACTTCACGCACTAGAGTGTTCGTGTTATTGTTTTCCCATTATTATTATTATATCTTTATTTCCTCCAGATATTAAATATTTTACAAAGAATATAACATTGTTATGCACAACATAATGAATAGATATCATTATTAAATTTTATAGAAACAACACAAATAAATATGATAAGCAAGACGTATTTACATTTCTACAATGGTGGATATACTGACGACGACGATGATGATGATGATTGGGATGATGTTGAGAACGACGAAGTTGATCGATGATGACGATGTTAATGTTGAACATGAGGAAGAAGATGACTATATTGATGATGATGATGATAATGATAATGATGATGATGACGATGATGATGATGTACATGATGATGAAGATGATGTTGAAGATGAGGAAATTAGATTATGACGCTGACGTCAATGATGACGGTGGCGATTACGACGATGAAGATTATGATGATGACATGGACGACGGCGATGATGATGACGATGATTATGTCGATGGTGGTGACGACGACGATGATGATAATGATGATGATGATGATGATGATGGGCTGACTGATTTGTATTATTCAATGGACTAGGAGATATTTCTCTGCAAGAGTGCATTGTACCACATCCATAATTTGGCAGTAATCGTTACCATGAAGTCCAGAAAGACGTCTATATCATCAACTGCTGTACACATATCACCAGTAATATGAGTCAAATGAAGCAAGATCATTTCGTCCATTGAAAGATCATCAATCTTGATAAAACATTCTACGCCATAACGATCAATAATATCAAAAAACATATTATTCCGTAGTGATGTCAGGGAACTGCATTCAATGATAACGTGCTGTACTTTATCAAGGTACATATTATAGCAGTTAGGACACTGGATTAGTGCTTCGTTTAAGTACGTTGTTGCATCGATCACAAGAGCTGTGGTTAGATAGGAATGTTTATTATGTGAAAATTTTCGACAGAGTCGCCAAAGATCAGATATGTTTAGGTTGTCATGTACATTCCGAAACCGATTGAATGATGGGTCAATTTCCGTTCTAATTTTCCAATCTGACTCGGTTGTGTTTCGAATATTATTTCTCGTTAGCGCCTTCCACGATTCTTTCGAGAGAAATACGCCAGACCTGATGCACTCATATACTGCATCAGTCAAGTTGTATTTCACGAGTAATGAAAATACTTCGCCAATAAAAGTTGTTGTCGGGTTCTGTGAGTAAACGTAATCAAACAGCCTAGTTTCAAAGATTGTTTTACAAGCCTTTCCAGGCGTTAGTCGACAAAGGGCTCCAAAGAGTGAAATTTTTCTGGCATCAATACTAACTTGAAGTGGATATGTTCCTAGCAGGCCAGTAACGACATCGGTCCTGCATCGGGCAGGTAGGCCCTGAATACGCTTCAAGCAAAATCTGTGAACTCTTTCGAGCTTGATCAAGTTTGAGGCTGATAAGCCACAGAGAAATTCTGAACCGTAAAGTCCACGAGAAAGTACCACTGATTTATATATTACCATTGAACTCTGATGTGTTATGCCTCCTGTGTACAGACCAGCAGTGCTTAAAGGTACTCAACCCGTAAAGAGGGTCCCCATCTCAACAGATTCCAACAACAACAATCCGATCAGAGGGTCCTATATTACTATTTCTTTGGCTTTGGGGGTAAAAAATATTTGATTCGAGTCGAGGAACCCATCAAACAAAGCTCAGAGTTATTAGATATTGATTTTTCAAATTTGTTATGTTCTCGAGATGAGTACCAATAACTGCCGTAATCTGCTCTGGATGTGTACTACAAATCTATTCAAACAGACAAGGATGAATAACTCTAAAATCAAGTGGTAATTTTAACGCAATTCTGGGCCAGATAGTATTCCCGATAATGAAAAATAATAGATTTCTAAAATCGATATCTAACAAATCTGAGCTTTGATGGGTGACTTCCTCGACTCGAATCAAATATTTTTGACCCCCGAAGCCATTGAAATAGTAATTGAGAGGAGTTTTATCGGGTTGAGTACCTTTAACATAAGATATGTCGACCGAATTTTTGAGCTGACACTTTCTGTAAGAGTGTTTGGAAAGTCACTTTTGTGTAATGGTATGCCCAGGTGCGTGACTGAATCCGTTTTATTAACTGCTATGACATTTAGCATCCATGTGCGATTGATAGAGGCGTATTTAGATTTCTCATTGAAGATAATTACCTGACATTTCTGTTGGTTATACATAAATCGCCATTTTTTACTGTAATTGCCACATATATTACCCATTTTTTGTATGCCATATGATGAAAGCGAGAGGATGGTCATATCATCTGCCTGTGTGTGAGACGAGCAGTTGATATCTCGCAGCCTGAAACCAAAGTTCGAGTGTTCGAGCTCACTGAGCAAACTGTCTATGTAGATGGCGTAGAAAATCGGAGCAAGGGTACTTCCCTGCCTTGTTCCCTGGCTAATAGATATTATACGTGATGTAAGATTTTCGTGACGTATATTGCAGCTCACGCCAGTTAAGAATTGGTTGAATAAACGCAAAAGACCACAATTTGCTCCCCGTTCAAAAAGCTTGTATAGAAGGCCGTTGATCCAGACAGTATCAAAGGCTTTGCGTACATCTAGAAAACATGCGAAAAGACGTGAATTATTTTCCCCTGCATACGAAATGCTTTCCTGAATTATGTATGATGACATAAGACAGCTTATTTATTTTTTGAAAACCGTGTTGTAAAGGGTGGGTTGTTATCAGGTTAGGGGCGTTTCTCTCCATGCGGTTCAGAACGATTCTTTCAAGTATTTTGTTTATGACTGGGAGTAAGGTGATGGCTCGGTAACTGTCGAACTTTGATTTCGATTTGCCCCCTCCCTTGTACAACGACACAATCACACCTAATTTAGCTCTTTTGGGGATATGTGAAAAACGAAGCATATATGAGAGTAGCTTTGCTAAGTGTATCACTAAGTGATGTCCACCATATATGATGTGTTCGTAACATAATAAATCTGAGCCGGCAGCTTTACCTCTTTTCAGTGATTTTAAGACCGTTTTCAGTTCTTCCATGGACACAGGGTATGTCATTATGTCATCGTATGGCCCACGGTCGGGGTCATTTAAGAGATCAGACACCAGTTCATTAATGTCGTTAAAGAAAGAGTTGTCAAATTCATCGGACCTAAGCGGGGAATATAAAGTTTCATAATAATTTGCCCATGCATCAGTTATTTCATTTCGTGTTCTAAGCGTGATGTCATCAACCACAAATATGCTGCTATTTGTCTCTTTTCTTTTAGATCTAACCGAATTAAATTTTCAAAAAAATAGTTCCTGGTCCATTTCGGCAGCTTGGTCTAATTTATTATTCTGGTCAGCTATGAATTTCGAATTGCATTTGCGTAATTCTTTTCGAAATAATCGCTTTGATTCTTTATACAACGAGTAACTTTGGTGCGAGTGCCCTCTAGGCCTTCCCTCTGATAACCATGTGCTGCGATAAGAGCGCATTTCTCTGTGTAATTGTTTTAATGAAGTATTCCAGTATGGTTTAAGAAAAGGCTTAAATGATTTTTTCGGGATTGTGAACTCAGCTGCAGTTTGAATTGCTGCCACTGTTCTATCGTAAACAATGTCAAGCATTTCAGTATCAGACACATTGTAAACAGGTAAAGTTGCTTCTAGATTAGAATGGTAGCATGTCAGCATGTTATTATTAGCCAGAAAGTTTCGCCAGTCCCATGTCGGTCACCGCGTTTCAGTATCTATATTTACTCGATCACACGTGATCTCCATAAGAATTGGCCTGTGCATGGTTAGAAGTGTTTTCCCCGTGATCATCAAGCACTACTACTCGGCGGACTCTGTGGAATTCATCATTATGTATTAATATATGATCAATGATAGTCCCACACGTTCCGTCCACGGGGACAAACGTTGTGAGACGATCTTCACAAAGAATTGAGTTGTTGGCGGACATATATCTACGACCATTCAGCATATCCCGAAAACATCGGTTACGCGAGTCTGTTTTCTCAAGATTTCCGTTGAAATCTCCAATAAAAATGACTTTACGTAAAGATGAATAGGCTATTATTAGATCAGAAACTTTCTCAAGATATTCTTTGTAAAATTCGACCGAATAGTTAGTCGATGGCAGATAGACTTGGAAAATATAAAGATAGTTGTGTTCTGAGAGCTGGATTTGGATTCCAATTATTCGATCATCATTGTACTCTACAGTAGATATTACGCTATCGTAGCGTTTGTGCCAAAAAAGAGAGACGCCACCTTTGTACCTGCCACGCTGTAAAGGTATTCGATGTGAGAAATCGCAAACAGCGAAATAGATAGATTTATTCAGCAAAAGACGCCCCATTATAGGGACAGGTTGCCATGTATAATAATATTAACAGTGTATCATGTGACATCATACAATATATTGACATTACATACATTGAATAATAGTGATAATATATATATATATTCATTAATTGCGTATATTTTTATCTGTATAGTGAGTTATCATACATGATTCAACACACGTAATTTGTCTAGTTTAGCTGTGATCTGGCCTCGAATAACCGCTTGACTACGTTGCAGATTTGGGAGCATATTTGAGCTGTGCCATCGGCTAATATATGTGCGAGTTGGTCCAATCTACTCATCAATCGAAAATTGATAAAATTGTCACCCATAATTTTAATGAGTTCATTCCGTATAGGAAGAAATGTTGGACAATCAATTAGGAAATGCCTCTCATCGTCGATGGCTTCGTCATTACACATAACACATAATCTTCTGGCTAAAGGAATCGGTGGTTGGGCGTGACGACCCTTTTCAATGGCAAGAGAATGATTACTTATTCTTAGACGTGTAAATGATGAGCGGTCAGCTAGCGACGCTGTATTTAAGAGATATGGTTCTAGGACAATATCTCTTTTAAAAAGTCGATATGTTCTTAATTTATTATTTCCAGTTTTTGAAACACCATCACGCATACTTGTTCTGAAATGTTCAGTGTGATTTTCTCTGAGCTGGCATTTAAATGACTTTAGAAGCTTGTTAATTAGAGGCTTGTTGTTAGTAATGTCGGAGGGTATAGTCAAGCCAAATGACTCCAGACTTTTGAATATCGAATTCCCAGCTACCCCGCTGCGCTGTTCGCGCATTGCATCATTTAATATGCCACTGGTACAACTGGATGAGATTTTAACCGCATATGAAGCCATTCTACACAAAGCGTCAATATATAACGGGTAGCTCCCTAATTCGGCTCTGACTGCATTGTTTGAAGCGTATTTACCGACTCCAAGTATTTGTTTGCAATGTGTGATATGAAGTTTCTCACACGGATAACGTTCGTGATTTTTGATTGTTAATTCACTTGCCCATAATTCACTGCCATATAGAAGTATAGGCTTGATTAACTTATCAAACAGTTTAAGGGAAGTTTTTAGAGGGAGGGGCGCTTTATTTGCACACGCACGAGATATTGAATAATGAATAATGTTTGCTGATAGCCTCAAGAAATGAGACATTGTGTTCCGGTAACCAATGTTCACTAATTCCGAAAATGTCTATCGACTCGTCCGATAACAACCGACTGAGGTAACTACTGCTCCATATTATACCTGTGGCATTCCATGTGCCTATTTTCAAAGAGCATCTTGTGGAAGACATTGTTAACAATAATTATTGTTATTTATAATGACAGTGAGTTATAAATATGATATTGATCTGAATAAATTAATATGTCTTGTATGTATTGATTTCTATGAGCTTAAATTAAAGTAGATTAATAATCTAGAGTTATTCTTCTTGTTCGGCAAAACCGCCACTCACATTGATACTATTTATATCAACACTGTCTCTGCTGTGGTATGAAGATCGCCTGTGATGCGTGTAGTCATCATGTCGATGTGAGTGCCAATGTGGTCTTCTATATGAGTCATTCTTTTCGAAATTTTGTTGAGACAGCCAATATCGACAGAATGCATTACCATGCCAAAATAGTTCTCGAATACCACAGACACATCATCGCGATGCACATTGATTCTTGCTGATACGAATTTCGAGTTATTTCGGCTTCTCATTATCCTTACAATGGAGAAGCGAACACCAAAGTGATCCAAGTGATTCGCCAAGTCTTCATGTGTTGTGTCAGCTGGAAGATTACCGACAAACACGCGTTTTGTTTTTATCGGACCGTTGTTTCTGTGTCGTCTCTCTCCATGACTGTTGTTTGGAACCGAGGAACTATGAGTTGGTGTTCTACTCGTATTTATGTGGTCGAGATTGGTAGTGTTGTTGTTGTTGTTCATGTTGTTACGACTTTTGTCGACTGTACTTCCAGTAGTAACATTCCCTGGTCCAATTACTTGTAGGAAGAATCTCTTCAGTGCACTTCTGCCTGCCATATTGAAATGAATTCCTTTGCGGTCTTTCGCTTTGCTCTTATACAGCTCGTCCCTGATTCCATTCGCGGATGCAAAAACTTCAGACATATCCACAAATTCAAAATTTGCATTTCGATCACACAAAGAAGAGATAACGTCGTTCACAGCATAAACTGCAGAGTTGTGGTCATCAGTTTCAGGATCATGATCATTTCCTTTTCTCTGTGGCACACTGCATAGAACAATCTTGGCAGTTGGCAGCAGCGTGTTAATTTTAGTAACAGATTCTGCAATGTTCAAGACAACGGGTGTGACATTATACTTGTGTTTTGTTATATCGTTGGTACCGAGGTGAATGACGACAGAGGTCACATTGTCCAGCGCATTCCCTACTACAGGATCTCTCGCTATTGACTCCAAAAGAACAGATATGTCACCGTAACTGGCTCCGCTCACAGAATAGTTTTTAACATTGGGGTTTTCAAGGTCAATTCCAGCACAGTTACTTGCGCCCAATATAACAGTGTCAACAGTCTCATGAACTGATGGAGAGATGTCACCAGATAGGTTAGATTGGGAATCAGAATATGCATCTTCATTAGTGTTGGAACATGGTGCATGGTGTGAAGAAGGTGAAAAGACCATAGATGGGTCCGACGATATTGACATCTGGAAGTAAGCTGGCGATTTTATTGCTCGTATAACATTGTAAGCGAACTTGTTCAATTCACCGAACATATGAGCAGAGAAGGTATTCAGGTCGCTTGTCCAAGCTTCGCGACATTGTTGTTCACAGTTATGGTCGCGTTTGGTTTCATTGTGTGATTGCTCCTGTTGCTCGTTAGCAGTTTTCACAGCTTTCTCCACTGTCTTCATCCGTCCTTTCATCGAATTATATATGCCTTCTTGTGAAGCTATTTTCGTCACAGTGTCGGTCATGAAATCGAACATATTGTCAATAACTTGACGCATTTGTTTGATGTCACTTTTAAGCTTGACTATTCCAGTGCACTTGTCACTCTCAATTCGTTCACAAGTTAGTCGGGTCACTCTCGTATCATCTTCTACTTCTTGCATCCTTCTCATTACGTCAGACATAGTAATTTCTAGATATTCTAGTCGACCATTCATCTTTGGAATTGTTGTCTTCAAGTCATTATCTATGTGTTTGCAGGTTTGCTTCAGCAAGGAAACCACACTTGAGATATCTGATATCGTTGGTTGCGGGATATTCGGGGTGCTTTCGGTTATAACATCAGTGTCGTTAGGAACATCACAGACGTTGGTCGCGTTTTGTGACCCAGATGTCGTAATAGAATTTATGATGTGTTTCCCATTTGGTTTCCTCACACTTTTGGGAGCACTCAGCATTTCCTCTAAGTGGATTGTGTTCCCATCTAATAAGCACTGGAATATGTTATACACGTCTGTTCCTAACTTTGTTGTAGATGTGCCCTTTGCAGAATTCGTCCTACGTTTTAGTATCGAATCGGGGCTGATGCGAATGCACGGATGTTTTGTTGATGAGAACAGTGCTTGCCTAATTGATTCCAGAATCGGGTCAGAGCCATCACAACACAAAACTGCTTTTCTAATGAATTCATCTTTGGTTAATGTGTGAATATCCTTTAAAATTCTGCTCAGATAAGGTGCGATCGCCTTATTGAATGAACCGTTATATACACGTGCTGCAAAGGCGTCGTATGCTGACTGATTTTGGATATCCAAGTTCACATCACGACTACCATTTTCGGGGAGCTCCACCGATGATTCATGTAATTTAATAGTTTGTGTTTTGTTTATTAGTTTATTTGAGTCGTGGTCGGGTATTGCATTATTGTCGTCCAGTTCCCCTTCAGATCACGGGGAACTTGTAGCAAAAACATATTGAAATATATACCTTATATACTACCACAGGGGGAGTCACTAATTCGGTACGGAATAGCGCCGAACGACGTCAACGTTGATTTTCTGACACACTGCACCGATTTTGGTCGGATAAACGGTATTGTCGCGTATATTGCTATTTCCAAAAGTGATATAAACCCTCCTTACCATGTAATGTGCTGTAGAATGCCGATATAAACCTGTTTTGTACTTTCAAGTGGAAGAAATCTTTCTAATCGAACCATAAACATGGCCTGATTCGCCATTAATCATGGCAAAATATGCCCTAGCTCTTTCTGATTGGTCGATATTCACGTGGCTTTGTTTACGAAACCACGGTCAGAAAAAAAAAATTATGTATATTAAATATCGACCAATGAGAAAGAGTCACATTTGCTAATACGATATGGGAACACCGTGTGCGTAACGTAACTATCACAAGTATAACGTACTCTGATAACAACTTATCACCAATTTCATGCTTAAGACATTTTAAACATATCATCTTCGGCTTGTTTTATTTTATTTTTATGAAAAGGAATAACAAATGGGGTAATAAATATATATAACGACAAATAGAATCAAATTGGTCATTTTCTTGTTACAGGCAAGCAAGGTACGAAAATTGGTGAAATCTGAGTACGAACGTCGGAGTGTTCCCCTATCGTATTCCGTTAACCACCAACCGTGGAGTGCATGTTCACGGTCTGGTTTGAAGCAATTTTCTCACTTCAAAGTATACAAAAGTTGTTTTTAGACATTCCACTGCATTTGACAGTGTAAGGAGGTTTTTATTCACTTTTGAAAGAAGAAAAACAAGCGACAATGCCGTTTACGCGGCCATAATCGGTTCGGTGAGTCAGAAATGCAACAAATTTCGGGAATGGGAAACCGAACATTGTCTGACCTTGTCATATATATATTATGTAAACACTGTTTTCTACAAAGTGCCTGTGCTTCAGATAGCATACCGAATTCATACGGACCTTGATCCATGTAAGATCCCTCAATTCCATTGAGAACTAAATCAGCTTGTGTTAGCAGGCCATCCATTATGCAATAATTAACTATATGTCAATCAGTTCTAGCAGTAAAACTGTATTACAATAAAGCAGTCACTTTGGGTATCTACCGCGCTATGCTGATCCAGAATTGAGTCCTGAGTTGTTTTCAGAAGTATACCGGCACAGTGAGTGACTGACCAATCTTTCCTGCATTCCCTGGGTGAAAGATTGGGCTGACTTGCTGGACACCATCGAACATAAGCTATCGCACAAGCAGACGAAATTTTGGGCGTACATATAATTCAAAACAAAACCAACAACATGGCGCGATTCGAGGCGATTTCAAAGTTCACGTACCCAAAATGTCGAATCTCCTGTACAGTTCACGAATTGTCTGCAAAATACATGTTACGTTCAACGAATACAGCACTCTCGTCGAAAGGATACCGCAGATCCATTGAAATTAAGCCGATTTTTCAACATAAATAGAGAGCGAAGAAGAGCACGTCCATTGCTCGCTGACGTCATGTCATGTTGACACTGAGAAGCCAGTTTATGGCGACAGTGGAAAGTTTATTTCCAGCGAACAGTCGGTGAGTCACAGGTCGGACACTATTTTTGAGTTTCCATGTGAGTTTTTCCCCATTGGAAAGCCTGCTTATGGCGACATCGGGAATTCTATAGCTGGGACCGACCGCCCAGCGCACACTAAAACAACTTCACGCACTAGAGTGTTCGTGTTATTGTATTCCCATTATGCCGGGAATGTCGTGAAGACTGTCAATTGCAACAGTGTTAAGACAGTCGAGTTTGCATTGTATATTAAGCAATCAACAGACAACCTGGTAATTATAGCGTCAGCACAAATCGCACACACTTTGTAATTGTTGTTCAATGCTCGAATGTTGGTTCGTTGATTTCTTGGTAAGACAACACAAGCGCAGTGTCTGTATAGGATATTCCCCGAGCTGTCAGGCATTCGGAAAAATAATTCAACGAGGCGAAGCCGAGATTTTATTTGGCCGAATGCCCGACAGCAAGGGGAATGTCTGTCTTAATACACAGCTATACTAGTAATAAATCCACATACATCGCGTCTATTTCTGGACAAATTAAGTTCGAGCTTATATTGCAGAGGATATAAAACATCGAGTCTTAAACCGAACATCTACAGAACTGAGAACAAAGCTGCATGGTGAGCAAAGTTATATTAAATGCCAAATCATGTTCAACTCTCATTAATTTTTACAACATATATTTATTGATTTTTGTACATTATGGTCGATCATATAGTGCAGGGGATGTGCATGTACATGCATGCAAACATAGACTCCAAACCATTAAATAATTAAACAAAGCTACAACTTTGCCTGGCCTAGCGATGGCCGTAAAAAAAACCTAATATCGCCGAAAGTTGTCAAAACCATGAATGAACTCTCACTCAGTTGTGATTAATAATGGAGAATAAATGCCGATTAGTTTAAGCAGCTGAGTGTGGAGATAACGGGACGAGTATATGCCCTTGTGTGAATGATTGGATATCACGTGGAAGGTATTTCGTTAGATCTAATTGAGAAAGCCATGTAAAATATCGAGCCATAAACCGAACATGTTTACAATCGGGAGATACAACGGAAATGTGGGAACAATTCCATCTTACAGAACTGAGAACAAAGCTGCACATGAATGGTGAGCAAAGTTATATTAAATGCCCAATAACATTCAACTCTCATTAATTTTCTAAAAATGAACATTATTGATTTTTGGTACATTATGGCAATCAAAATAGCTTGAACAATACATAGCAAACAGGTTAACATTGTTTTGATAGTTTTGCAAACAAATATCGAGTATGATATTAATGTTTTTGGACCAAACGTCTATATTTCCCCAATATTTGACAAATCATATATGTAAGGACTGACATCACCATCAGTTGGACATGTGCCATACAGTAATATAAGGGGTTAATTATCATGTAGAAAATGTGTGGTACTATATTGTTGGAAATTTCGGCTCACATGGGGGGGGGGGGGGGGGGTGTCAAATAACGAAATTTAGACTGGTTCAAATGGTGTGTTAGTTGAAAATTTATAAATGTGACACCACCAATGGAGCCCTCAAACCGCGTACCCGAAACGACATACATTCATCAGCTGTTATCAGCTTCCACAGCACATGAGTGAAACAATCGCTCTTTATAGTTACCATGTGTTGCAAATATACATGTCCTCGATATATGTAAGTTCCGTGATAAAGGGAGAACAATGGGAAACGTGGCGGCTGTGGATTAATAGCCATTAAAAGCCACATAAAGAACTTACATGTAGGGTCTGTATCGTCTAAAGCGATATTCTCCAGTCAGGAATATTTTATTCCGCGCTCAGCGTGTATAATGTTTAGCTGTTTCTTGGTATGCAGTGGGTGCATGGGCGTTTTATTTATAGAATGGGAATTTTTGGACGGATTAAAAGTCGAACTGCGACCCGGATGCAGTGTCCGGTAAAAGGTGTAGTTGTGAATTTCAATTTCAATTGTTATTCGGATGCCAAGACGTGCAAGGCGATTAATTCTATGAGTTGGTCATTCGTGAAACCAATATATTTTATATTCTATAATTACAATCATGGGTATATAATTATGATCTTGAGCGCGTTACTATGGAGCCCGGGAGGTGACATGGTAAATATTTGTTATAATCCGTGCGCACGGATTAATAATCAGTGCGTACGGATTGTTATTTCGTGCGCACGGATTACTATTTCGTGCGCACGGATTATAAAATATATTTACCATGTCACCTCCCGGGCTCCATACGTTACCATTTCTGACTATATGGTTTTCTTGTAACCGTGTGGTTAAATTATTTGGAAGAACCTGGGCGTAGAGTATCTGCGAACTTCGTTGTCGAATACACATCAGCACATTGTCAAATCCGTTTTATCAGACAATCTTAATGCGGCGATGTTTATTCAATTCACGTCCGCATATGCCCCGGCTATTGTGCCTCATTGTTTATATTTCAAATTCGTTTAAAGTATGGCGTTTATACTGACAAGCACATGTTTTCAAACGTGTGTGTATCAGGAAAATGGACAGTCACGCTATACTGCAAGAACATGTTGTCAAACGTTAAAATATCGGGGATATATATACAATCATGTTCTGTTGACAAGTGCATATTTTACATTTGTGTATCAGGAATACGGACAATCATGCTATCTCATTGTTAAAATGGTATCAACCATTAATTACGAAGGTCCGATACTCCGAATGTCTAATACTCCGAAGGTTCCATATTACGAAGGCCCAATATTCCGAAGGTCCCATATTACGAAGATCCAATACTCAGAAGGTCCTATATTCCGAAGATCCAATACTCCGAAGGTCCGATACTCCGAAGGCCCAACAGTCCGAAGGTCCGATACTCCGAAGGCCCAACAGTCCGAAGGTCCGATACTCCGAAGGCCCAACAGTCCGAAGGTCCGATACTCCGAAGGCCCAACAGTCCGAAGGTCCGATACTCCGAAGGTCCGATACTCTGAAGATCCGATACTCCAAAGGTCAGATTATTATAAGGGCTGTCAATACAACTATATTTAGTAATTTGCCTTGAAGCTACTCATAATATTCGAACCTCATATTGAATGACCATGTATGGTTTTTATGTCACGTTGTGTTGATAAAATAAGTCGATGATTAACGTGGAATACTTATTGATGATTTTATTGTTCTTCGACGTCAAAGCATTCCTTGCTGGTGTTTCTGCCATCATCAATGTACACCGAGACACCACACCAACTTTGGTTGAATCGGTCTAGGGGTCTGGGAGAAACATGTTCCCAACATTGCGGCGGCGGTAACGATGGCGTTGGTGTTGGCGGTGATGGTGGTGGTGGTAGTGGTGATGTTGAAGGTGATGGTGGTGGTGGTAGTGATGCTGTTGAGTAAAATTATCACTGATGATGTTGACGATGATGATGACGACGACGATGGTTGTGGTGTGATGAGTACAGATGATGATGGTGATGATGATAGTGATGATGACGATGATGATTGAGATTATGTGAGTGGTATTAGTGGTATTGGTGATAATCGACTGATCACGAACACGATGAAGATTTTTGCACAAGTCACAATAAGTATTTATACCCAGTCAGATTAATCTACAATGTAACAGGCTGCATGTGTCGATGTATATTATGTAAAAACAAATACATGCATATGCCATGTTTCACTCTATCAATCTTTTGTATACTATCTCCATTTTATATTTCTCAATATCCAGTTATGTACATTGAATCAGAGAATAAAGCATATTTTTTTGGCAGATTATATTATAGTCCGGTCGGCGTGTTGAGAACATTCTTATAATTTATATACTAGTGCCGCGCGTTGAGTCGTGTGGGGGCAGTCTTGTGAGATAAGTTTTGACGCTTTCTAAAACTGTCTAATGCGTCTAAAGTATGGAGAAATAATCTGGAACTCGAAATTTGTGTGGTAATTTAAAGCGCCGAATAAAATTGCATGAAGCCTAGAATTTATTTGTCATGGTCGAATTCCCTTAAAGACACGGGCGGCGTTCGTTGTAGAAATATTCATATTTGTTCAAATCGCCATCAACAGAAGGAATATTAAAATATATATAGTTTTGTTCATAATTATGCCAAACATAATCATCGCGTATAAATAGTATATTGTCGCCAAGACGTAAGATGGTGTACGTAAACAAGAGCCTGCTCGTGTTAAAGAAGTTTTGCTTCTGTTTACATAACACAGCGCAATTATATTGGTTAATCACACACACATGATATAAACGCTCTTTATTATTTCCATATCAGGAAATAAACTAACAAAAACGCTCTTTGTGTTTACCATATCCGGATCTAAACAAAAGCCAGGTTCTGTAACGATTTTTGCTTTTGTTTACATAACAAAGGAAAACATTTGTCAATAACATACTGTTTATGCCATATTTCTGATTGGTATTAGAACAAAGTCTGTCTATATTTTACTATTATTTCTGTTTATGGCGGTTTGTGACGGAGGTGATATTTTAACAGCATACCCACCGCCAACGCTGCCCGTATCTTTAATCAAATGTGTCAACCCAGTCATCAACAATAATGTTCTATATATTTTAAAGATGCATTATCCGACATAACGCTCATAAATTACAATTTCTTTGGCTCCGGGGGTAAACAATATTTGATTAAAGTCAAGGAACCCACCCATCAAAGCTCAGAGTGATCATATATCGATATTTGAAGTTTGTTATTTCTCGAGATGTGCAATTATTTGTGGACAGAAACACGTAGTCAAACGGAGGGTCTCGGACAAAATTGCGGAGAAGATGGATAATACGGACGGACTCGGATAAAATTGCGGATGAAGATGGATAACTAAAAAATCAAGTGGTAATACGGCCAACTTCCGTGATACTCACGTAATAATACGGCCATATTTAGTTGAACAAAATGTTGATAAATAACACGTTTAGGGAAATTTGATACCATAGTTGACAGCATTATTTAGCATTATTTTGTTGTAATTAATCGATTCTGATAACTAAAGCGTATTAAAAAAAAAAATGTGTTGTTGTGTCTTGATGATATGGGGACCCTCTGATCGGATTGAGTACATTTAACTGTTTCTATATATATTAGTGTAGATTGTACTGCCCGAACCGGTGTCTTGCCTCAGTTTAGAAAGTTGGCAATACTAAATATTTGTTTAGTAGTTATAAATTGACGTGTCCTACAAGCTTACTGGTATAGCCATGTGCGTCGTTGAAGTTCGCCACTACATGTAGTTTATGGATATTTACATGCGATATATGCATGCACACCTGTGTTGCGACTTTAACCCTTTACCCAACAGAAGGGCCCTGTGCCAATGCATTCTCCTATATATGCGAGTCGACCATATGTCGCCTCGCATATATAAGAGAATGCATTGGCTTAACACATTAAAAATTATAAAATTGTTAAAGAATGTAAGAAAAAATGGTAAAAAGTGTTAAAACAAGATTTTTTTTAGGCCAATGCATTCTCTTATATATGCGAGGCGACCTATGGTCGACTCGCATATATAAGAGAATGCATTGGCACAGGGCATAACTGTAACTATCACAATGTGGTCAAGGAGCACGTTCCAATGATATCCATATTTGTATGGTTCTATTGAGACAGACCGAAGATATTTTAGGCTGTTGAAGCTTTATTTGGCCGGTTCTGGCCGGTTTGTTGGGTAAAGGGTTAAATAAGTCCAATATGAACCTATCATCCTATGTGAATATTTAGGTTCAATGTGAAAATAGATAATACATACAGTTTTTGTCAAAATTTCATACCTGACACAAAATTAGTTGGAAATTTCACACCAAAAATAGGTTGAAATTGTTCTGGCAGTCTTATTCTCCAACCAGTAATGTATGTTGATGTGGTTCACGGAGCGGGGGTGGGGGGGGGTGCATATGGAACTGCCACATGACCATCATACATCAACGGAAGCCATATATAGTTATGTCCCTACACATATTCATATAGTACTTCGGCGAATCGTTCAACCCATCTAAAATGGAATTACGAAGTCAGTTGTTGAAAGAGCTAGACGATAATATTGATGGATCATTACTCGAGTGTGCGAACGGTTATCAGCGTATCCCTTAGAGATTATTTATAACGGATAAAAGATCCATATGGAGTTTCAGTGCGATCGGATTATGTATGTGGCCTGTCAGGTGTGTTGAATAATTCAGTTACGCAAAAGTGTAGAATCCAAGATGATTGCCGATGGGCATTTTTTTCATCGAAAATCGTTCAAATTCAGTTGCTCCCATCCAGAGGACATCCTAAACACGCGTGGATTTAAACAAACAAATCCCAAATAAATCTGGGCTGCAGGATGTGCAGATGAATTTAAATTTGAAATCCAAGATGGCTGCTGGTGGCAATTTTGTTTTTAACGAATTTCGGTCAAAATGGATGGCACCCATCTAGTGGTCCATATTTAGTTTGGAGACGATTGGGTGAGTGACGTGACCTGTAGAGTGGGCTAATTGAAAATTTTTGACGGTTCACGGACAACCCATGTTATGAAGGAAATTTAAGGATACAATGAGTTGTAGAATTAATTAACATTGATCTAAACTACACCAGAAGCATAGATATCTCCTATACAAAAGAAGAAGAGCGTTGCGTTATTAGCAAAGTCATGCAATGTCAGAAAAGAAGACTTGAGCAAGAAATGGTTTCGTCTTCTCCTCATCTCGGAATGTTCAGAGCGACATGTAATGAGAAGACCATGATATCAACTATATTATTGGGGAGGGGTGTCTGGAAAAATATGCAGACACGATGCAAAATTTGGCTAAGAAACGCATATAAAAAATGTGGTGCCAATCGAATAAAAAAAGTTTGAGTTATCGCACCAAGTGTCTACTGACAGACAGACAGACACAGTCGGACGAACGACGAGTGGTTAATCCAGACGTCGACACTATGTGTACCATACTATGGTATCATGGGTACACATAAAAATCAATATAAATTAATCAATCAATAGGGACAAAGAGTGTGTCAAAATAATCCAATATAAAATGAGATATATCAGATGAACGGTATTGTTGTGGAATGTTGTGAATGGTTAATTTTTAACTACAAAAATCCATGCACGTGAAAGGGGAGAAACCTGGAGATAAAATATGAGAATGATAAAATGAAAACTATAAACAAACATAAAATTGATGACCGGGTTTATAATTTTAACTCTATAAAATCGGGGGACTGTACCAGGTATGTCACTTGAATATTGCATTGATATGGTATCATTGGAGAGATACAAGTCTGTAAACAGCAGAAACCAGAGGCCTATGTGAGAGTTGATAAACTCTGGGCCACCACTGTCCATATACTATGGAAATGTAAAAAAACAGATGGCTATTAAAGTCATTTCATTTCTGCAGTACAGTGAGCTGTGAGCATCAGATTAATATCAAATCAAATTATAGGACTGAAAACTTTATAAAAATAAACAAACACTGCACACAATCCAGATACTGACAGAGGTTTCAATGGAGTACATGCCTCCGAGTACAGAACGCTCCATTAATAACTTTTTGATAGACAATTACCTCAGTGTTATTTGCCTTTGCCTCCAACTAGTTCAATCTAAATTAAATTAAGAACATTTTTGTTTTAATTTAAATATTAAAAAAATATATATTTTATGATATATTTTTTTTAATATATATTTTTGTTTGTTTTATTGCTGGTTAAATTGAGCAAAGCAATTCAATCTAAAAAATATTTGAAAAATGGTCATAACTCTGTTTAAAAAATCAGATAAAACCCATATTTTGGGCTGAAAAACTCATATACAAAATTTGGTTCCTCGTTATGCATAAAGTGTCTATGGACAGACGGACAGCAAGATGGCTAGACAGACGGGCGGATGAGTGGTCAATCCGGACATCGACACTATGTGTACCATACTATGGATTAATATTTATACACCCTTTTTGAAAAAGGTCGTATTATGTAATCAGTATGTCCGTCCGTCTGTTAACATTTTTGGTTTCCGATCGATAACTCCAGTTTGGATAATTTGATCCGAACCAAAGTTGGTATGTGTATTTCCCAGCCAAAGACACAGGCCAAGTTCGAATATGGGTTCTGTCCAATTATTTTTACACGAGTTACGGCCCTTTTTCGACAATTTTTCCCAGCTAACGATACAGGTCAAGTTCGAATATGGGTTCCGTCCAGTTATTTTAATGTGAGTTACAGCCCTTTTTCGACTTAGAATTTGACCAATTTCATAACATTTCGGTTTCTGACCGATAACTCCAGTTTTGATTATTTGATCTGAACCAAAGCTGGTATGTGTATTTCTTGGCTAAAACTACAGGCCAAGTTCGAATATAGGTTCTGTCTAATTATTTTCACACGAGTTCCAGCCATTTTCGACTTAGAATTTGACAGCATTTTGGCATTGAAATTAGGGGTATATCAGATATTCTTCAAATGTAAGCCCAAAGTAAATTTTATTTTGCGGTAGTACAATTCGAAATAGCTAAAGGGCGTATTTTGCCATACCCTAGCGATGCTCTTGTTAAATCATACTGAAGAATAACCCATACCCTGTTTTCATTTCAAGGTGATTTGAATCACTTTAGTTAGTTTTTCGGAGGCAAATATTGTCCACATATCAGTATTTCATGTCTTTGTCAACCTAAATTACGTTGATATCTGGAGAATGACACAAAAGAGAAATTGTTTGGTTTAGCCCTTTCTATACTAAATGGATTCTCAGTTAAAAAGTGTACATTGGAATGATCTATTATTCATTTGGAAGAATGTTAAAGGTACTCAATCTGATTAGACACCCCTAAACTACTATTTCTTTGGCTTCAGGGGAAAAAATATTTGATTCAAGGAACATACCCATCAAAGATCAGAGTGATCAGATATAAATTTTTGAAGTTTAATCGTTATTTCAATTGTTTGTGGCTCAGAAGCATGCGGTAAAAAGGATGGTCTCGGTCAAAATTGCAGATGAAGATGGATAACTCTAAAAACAAGTGGTAATACGGCCAAATTTTGTGAATACTCAAGTGATAATACAGCCATATTTCATTAAACAAAATGTTGATAAATAACACGTTTTGGCAAATTTTATACCATAGTTGACAGTGGTTAGCATTAGTTTGTTGCAATTAATCGGTTCTGATAACTAAAGCGTATTTTGAAATGTTGTTATTGTATCTTGATGATATGGGGACCCTCTGATCGGATTGAGTAACTTTAAGGTGATAAAAGCAGGCAACAGATAATAAAAGTGCAGAAGAAGCCCTATATATTTATGGTCATATGTTGAACTTATTATCTGAACATTCCTAGGGGATAACTACTATGGTAGTCAATGATGCATGGTTATAGGGTGTCAACAAAAGGACATAGACAATGATTTGTGAAAACAGCATAAGATAACAATTTTATTTCAGCTATAAAAATTGAAAAATAAATAAGTCTCATTAACATATATAGCAGGGAATGTCTGACAAGGTTATCAAATAAGATCAGCAAGTGCCTATACTACTGGAACAGAGGAGCAGCTCTATCATGTCACAAATGTCTACTCTGGCTAACACTCATAGAGACCATAATTGTTGTTATCCTCCTCCCTATTTTCCACCCTTCTGATTGGCCCATGTCCTGTCACGTGCTGGGCGACAAATCACACTGTCGCCCGCTGAGCCGGGAGACATTGTTTTTGTCGCCCGCCTGATGTTATATTGCAAGAATATCTCCAAACACACACTGCAGTAACTCATCTATTTCACATCACTATACATACTAAAAAATCATAGATCTTATATACCCCACGGATTCGCAATACACGCCGGTTGTGGTGTTTGCTAATTTGCATATATTTAGTGAACACTAATATTCAAACTTTTAAGTTGATATTTTTATTGGACAAGCGTTATTATTTACTTTTTACATCGAAACATCTCGGTGAATCAATTTGTTCATGTCGACATTATGATGCAAGATTGAAAGAGAGGATCCCTTGAGGTTGGTTGGTTATAAATGTTCCTGGTAGACAACGTAATGCATACGTTTGTCGCGAATGAATGGTACTGCACGCTTATCCGCCGCGATGTCTGCAATGTGATCATAGAAGTATTTTATGTGAGGATCGCCATGAGCACTGACACATATGAATGTACATTAATGAAATTGACAACTTCCCAGTAGCTTTCGTGGAAGGCCGTTATGAAATTAACATCGTGCATGAGTAAATTGCGCGCACAAGACGACATTGAATATGCCACATTGCAGAAGACGAGAACAAATCTATATGGCCAGCGATGTATATATACGTCCATGATATGGCTTATTGGTTTACATTGCATGGACCGATATTGACGATTTAACCACCAAATTGATCGTAAATAAACGCGGATTATCAAACGATTAACAACTTGACTATCGTTTATGGAACAGAAATGCTATGGGACGATAAGTTTTACTGACAATATACATAATCGGGAAAGAAAGCACTCGTGACTCAGTGCAACATCGTGCGTGTGGATGGCAAGGATTTTATTATGTGGTATAATCGGATAACAAAACAGTTGTTGCCCTTCTTCTTGGGAGACATTGAGATTTGTCACCCGCTCGAGAACGGAATGTCTCCCTCGGAGCTTCGCTCCTCGGGAGACATTCAGTTCTCGAGCGGGTGACAAATCTCAATGTCTCCCTCGACAACGGGCGACAACTGTATAATGTTCTGACCCTTTCTGACAGCGAATTATACAACATTGAACAAACACGAGAGGGAATATATATCTTTGTTAAATACTTGTTCCTAAATAATCTACTTCAAATTAGGGTGTGGTACCAGCTCGATATTGCATGCTTTTCTTTAACTTTTGTGAGCCAATATCACAATAAACATTGAAATAATTACTCAGGAAAAAATGCAGTAATTGTAAGCGACGCAAAGAAAAATCGATCACGAAGTCCATTAAATCAAATATTTTTGAGTTGGGACCTTCACATACAGTGAGGTACATTACTAAATAACAGGTAATAACTAAGAAATATATATTATATGTTATTTTTTTGAATTTATAATGTTCCCTGTCAAAACTTAAAAAAGTTCCCAGGTTTTGTACTGGTGGAATATGAGATTCATGGCATGATCTATTAAGAGCGGCTAGCTTACAACCAACCTCTGGTTGGATAGATCATGCCATACAGTAATGCTCTAAATAATTGACTCCTTAACAACATATGTTTGTAGAGGTTGTATTCCACCCGTTCAAAACATGGAAACTTTCTGATGTGCTGACTGGGAACTTTATAACATTGAACAAACAGTGTAGGGAATATATTTCATTGTTAACCCTTTCATGACTGGAGTGTCCTGATATTTTGAGAAAATACTGTGCCAATGCATTCTCTTATATATGCAGGTCTCCCATAGGGAGCATCGCATATATAAGAGATTACATTGGCCTAACAAAATTTACCTTGACATTGTAAGCCAGTGCATTCTCTTATATATGCGAGGCTCCCTACAGGAGACTCACATGTATCAGAGAATGCACTGGTACAGGATCTTTAATGCTGCACCAGCGCAGCTCCCGTCATGATAGGGTTAATACTTGTTCCTATGTAATCTATTTCAAAGTAGGGGGTGTTCCCAACTCAAGATTGCATGATTTTTGTGACTATGTGAGTCGATATCACAATAAACATTCAATTATTTCCCGGGAGAAATTCCCTGATTGTAAGCGATGCAAATAAAAATCGGTTCAACAAAGTCACCTAAATCATGCAAGCTGGGACCTCAGCTACTGTGAAATACAATATTAAATAACAGATAGTAAAAGCTAAGAAATATATTACCCACATTTTTTACCTGTCAGAACATCAAAAATTCACATGTTTTGTCTTGTGAAAATTCATGAAAATGGTGAATTGAAATATGAGTATTAGTTAATGAGTGGGTGATATTAAACTCACCTACACATACAATTGATAATGGCTACATTACACACAAAGGTTCATGCCTACAGGCGAAAAGTTCTAGTACATGTAGATCGAATTTAGTAAGCTGGTACGCAGCGACACAATGAAAGAAACAGCAGCAGATTGGACAGCAACAGTTATTACTTACAGTAATGCCCTAAATAATCGACTCCTTAACCACAGAAGAATTATGGTTAATTTTTCAGGATTTAGTCAGAAATATGGCTTGTTGCCATTCATCGAAAAGTTCTCAGTGAGAGCTTTCCGATGAATGGCAACAAGACATATTTCACTTTAAAGGAATTCAATGCTTTTGAAGTGGGTTCATGTGAAATAACATTAAAATATGTAAAACAACTATTATCAACAAGTACATGACACTATAGACTGACTATGTTCTCTTATACATTCATTATTAACAACTCTCCAACAATGAGATTGTCCATGCCAAAACCATTGTTATGTAAATATTGTAAATACTGATAAAAGTCCAGTTTGTCCAATAGGATACCAAACTTTAACCAAAACTTGAAGGTAAACATTGGAAAAGGTCAAAAACAAGACAGTCAATGACTGTGGGTCGCTCACTAGACTGTAAAGACTGAAAAGACTGGGACTCTGAAGACTACAAGAGTCAGTATGTGACAATATCACTTAAGACAAGTAGTTCTAAGCATGGACATAGCTGGAGGTTCTCCGTTGAGCAGGGCTCTTTAACTTGAAATTTATAATTGCACACCAATGACAAATCTCCAACCTCTTACAGAAGACAACATTACCACAGTACTAAGTTCACAAAAATCATTTTGCACATCCCTCTTAGGTTGAATTTTACAACTGGTACCAGTACTTCAAGCTCTCTCTCAAACGTTTTAAAATTACTAACCCCATAAAGTTAAAATTTGTGACCAATTTGGTCCAACAGTTTAACATGAAGTAGGAACATATGGACTGTTGTTATAAAAACATACATGTTGGAAAATAAAACCAAACTATGAGAACAATTCTAACCTATTTTTTATGTGAACATCTAATCTACAACAAATGTTATACCAGGCATTAGATTTTCAACTGTTTAAATTTTGATCAAAGTAGGGGGTCAAAACCCCACCCCTCTACACTCCTTCCATTGCCCCAAACATTGCCCCCACCCAGGCTGCCTAGAAATCAATATTATTATACCAGTACCAAACAGGATAGAGAGTGAAATCTCTTAGCTCTGCCCCTTAGAACAAATGTGAATCTCCATATATGAGATCCATTCATCTAGTATTATCAATATACCCCCCCCATATTCAATAGGATATGATTTCACCTGGATAAGTGGTGGTTAAGAAAATAATATTGGAACAGCTAAGTCTGCATTTGGTATGTCTGATCTTTGCAGAATGAGGTCCCAAAAGGTGAATTTAATGACACTATTCCCCAAAGTGGAATATCATCAACGAATTCACCCTCTGGGGACCTCATTTCCTAAAAATGACTCCATTTGAAACAAAGAGCTGCGCTGGGCGTGCAAAATACGCCCTCTCTGGGGAAAAAAGGGGCATAACTCTGGTAAAAATTGGCGGACAGAACTCAAATTTGAACTTGACCTGTGTTTTGGTGGGAGAAAGTAATATACCAAATTATCATTGAATCCGAAAAGCTCTAGTAAAGTTATCATCCGGACAACAAATTTCAGGGATTTTCTAAGTCAAATTACGTCAAATAAGGGGCATAACTCTGGTAAAAATTGGCGGACAGAACTCAAATTTGAACTTGACCTGTGTTTTGGTGGGAGAAAGTAATATACCAAATTATCATTGAATCCGAAAAGCTCTAGTAAAGTTATCATCCGGACAACAAATTTCAGGGATTTTCTAAGTCAAATTACGTCAAATAAGGGGCATAACTCTGGTAAAAATTGGCGGACAGAACTCAAATTTGAACTTGACCTGTGTTTTGGTGGGAGAAAGTAATATACCAAATTATCATTGAATCCGAAAAGCTCTAGTAAAGTTATCATCCTGACAACAAATTTCAGGGATTTTCTAAGTCAAATTACGTCAAAAAAGGGGCATAACTCTCGCAAAAATTATCGGATTAAAACGAAATTCGGACTTGAGCTGTATTTCGATATATGTAATCCACAAATAAACGGGTTTTGCGTATAAACATTCCAAAATCGAGTTATCATCCGGAAACCAAAAAACATAAGAAAAACTGAATTTTCTGAGTCGAAAAAGGGGCATAACTCTGCCAAAAAGGTCGGACAGAACCCAAGTTCGAACTTGACCTGTGTTTTGGTGGGAGAAAGTAATATACCAAATTTGGATTCATTCCGATAAACTATACTAAAGTTATCATCCGGACAACAAATTTCAAGGATTTTCTAAGTCAAAAAACGTTAAATAAGGGGCATAACTCCGGTGAAAATTGGCGGGCGGAACCCAAATTCGAACTTGAACTTACTTTTCGGCTAATAAACCCACATACCAATTTTGGTTCACTCTAACTAAAGTTATCATCCGGACAACAGGTTAACGGACGGACGCCCGCCCGCCCGGACGGACAGACCAATACTATAATACGGCCTTTTTTTCAAAAGGGCGTATAAAAATCTGAACGCGGTCACCCAAGGCCCATCCATACCAAATATAAGCTTGATGGTTCTTGAAAAGAAATTATTTTAAGATTTACTATGGAGGTAAGAGTTATGGCCCTAGCTTTGCACCTATTGATCTGATGAACTTATTTGAACAAATCTGATTGTGAGTCACCTAGGGAACATGCACACTGAGATATATAAACATATTTAGTCGTTAATATGGAGAAGAAAACAAATGTTGATAGATGGATGGATAGACATCCCAACAGACAGACGGACGGGAGGACCGCCTGACAGACAGAAGACAAATTCAAGCCAATATACACCGCCCCAATGTTTCTTTGAAAAATCAGGGTATGATTTCATCGGTATGAGCGAGCATGGTTAAGAAAATAATATGCCAGCCAATTCTGAATATAGGACGGAAGGACCGCCTGACAGAAGACAAATTCAAGCCAATATACACCGCCCCAATGTTTCTTTGAAAAATCAGGGTATGATTTCATCGGTATGAGCGAGCGTGGTTAATAAAATAATATGCCAGCCAAGTCTGAATATAGTGTGTCTGACATTTGCAGAATGAGGTCCCCAAAAGGTGAATTTAATGACAATATTCTGCAAGGTGGGCTAGCATCACCAGATTCATCCTCATTCTGATTAGGCCTTACCAGCCATGGGTAACCTAGGAACAGATTGAAGTTCTACAGTTGAAGTTGGTAATGCACACCCATTGAGCACCTCAATTATGCATTTTATCTTCTGCAAATTAGGGGGACATAGAAACTGAACAGAAGGGGACAAGTAAAAAATTAACTAAACCAAAATTTCCATTTGATACTTAAGATACTTCCAAGAAGATGATGCCTAAGCAGAATTAAGTCCATGGAGGGTGTATTTGGTGATGCTAGCCTGCTGTACAGGGTAGCAACACTAAATTCACCCTCTGTGGAACTCATTCTGCAAATGTCAGACACACTAAATTCAGGGAGTTTGTTTAAAATTGCTAGCAGTTACAATGTTTACACAAGCTGCTAGATGACATATTATTCTAATCTAGATTAATGACCTGTGTATCTCTCCATCTATCCACAAAGATATATCTGCAACTTTAATAGTACAGGTATTAAGTGGAAGCTGGATATTTGGAAGGGATGTTGGTTGGGTGCAGTCCACAGCAGGGTGTGGTGGGTGGGATGGGGTGCGGGGATGGGGTGGGGTGGATCTGGGCTATGTAGGAGGGGGATGGGTAAAGGAATATTTCTGTAATTTCAGAAGATTAAAGTTTCATATCTCTGCAGCTGTTATAATGGTGTCACTTTTTTCAAATTTTATGAAATGATTAAAAAATAATTTTGTTGTTTGCTAAATTGAGTAAGGTGAAAATTCCAAAAATCCGAATTTAACAAAACATTATATCACTGGCTCCACCCACATCCGACCCAGTGACCTCATTTGAACAAATCTGAATAACAGTCCCCCAAGGGCACTTTGTACCAAATATGAACCCATTCGGCCCAATTAAATTTGAAAAGAAGTCGTTGTAAGAATTACAGAGTTGTGGCCCTGGCTTCGCAACTATTTGACCCAGTGTCCTCATTTGAACAAATCTGAATGAGATTCACCCAGGGAACATCCACACCAAATATGAACCCATTCCGTCCAATGCAATCAGAGAAGAAGATGTTCAAAGAATTGTTGACGGATGGACGGACGGACGGACGAGGAGTGATGACTATAGCCCCACCGGAGACTTCGTCTCAGGTGAGCTAAAAAAGCATTGAAAAATATTCTGAAAATCATATTATGACTAAACTATTCGAACTTACTACATGATTAGCGATGTTCGTTGACAAATCACTGTAACAGTTTTGTTTACATAAAAATGGTTTCAGCACTCTAAATTTCGTTATTGTAAAGCTATGGAAAATGTATATATAAGAACACAGTTTCCGTGGTATAAATAATAAATTTAATTGAAGACGCAAGTCCGGAAACGATTCTATCAATTAGTATTGATTTTTTTTTTATTTCAAATTTTCTGGTATAATACATAGTCAATTTGGAACATTTTACGGATGGAAGAGCATAGCAAGCGGGAGAACTCTATCTCAGATTTCCTAAACCTAGCGGCCTGTTCTAAATATACTAATGAATAAATGTTCCAATTGATTATCGCAATATACAAGAAAATATTGATATCAAATCAATATTAATTGATAAAAGTGTTTCCGAATCGATGTCTTCGACTCATATTTAAAATTTATACCTGGAAACGGTTAAAAAAAAGTATTTCGGAAGAGATAGATCATCTTTAAGACATAGTGGATTTCCTTCGGTTCTCATGAGTCTATAACCAAAAAGACTACTGAGCCAGTGGACACAGATGGAAACTAGATCTATATGTCACCTTACAATATATATGGATACAGTAATGCCCTAAATAATCGACTCCTTAACCACAGCAAAATTATGGGTAATTTTTCAGGATTTAGTCGGAAATATGGCTTGTTGCCATTCATCGGAAAGCTCTCATAATTATGCTGTGGTTAAGGAGTCGATTATTTAGGGCATTATTGTACTTGTACTTCATTTGTATATTATTACAGCTGTTTACAGAGACATAATTTAATTTTTATTTGTTTCGCTATAAACCTTTAAAACCTTTGATTTAAAGGGGACTGTACACTAAATCCGACCATTTATGGAACCATCTCCTTTTATACTCAACAGAATATATGCAACAAATTAATAAATTTGAGCCATGAATGAGTGCAAAATACACTCATTTACCATATGGATGATACACACAAAATGGTAATTATAACGAAAATGTATTTATGACTCCAGCCATAAATTCATTTTCATTATAATTACCATGTTGTTTGCATTATTCATAGAGCACATGAGTGAATTTTGCACTAATCTATGGCTCAAATTCATCTATTTTTTGCATATATTCTGTTGAGCATAAAAGGAGATGGTCCCATAAATGATCGGATTTAATGTACAGTACCCCTTTAACATCTAAAGGCAATCATGAAAATCTGAACAAATTTGTGATAGTTTCGATTTCTGATACAGTACATGTTCCATGCATGCCACAATGAAAACAATCAAAAAGTATTACATCAGCTGATTATTTTATATTAACACACTAAGTGTTGTCATCACTAAATCCAGCATTCTGATTGGTCGGCGCCCACGTGGCTAGTTGCAGTTATTTCTCGGTGAATGCATAACACCTCATAACACCAAGCTAATAACACCATCGATACGTCATTAGGTTTGGAAAGACGAACGCGTAATGTTCTGGGCGCATTTGGACTCGCGCAGGATTGACTTAATACATCATCGGGTTTCAACATGAAGAGAAATTGTTCCTATTAACTTTTGCCAAGGGTGCTATTGGGTATTTTGGGCTGATCTTGTCACGATACACTTTTCGATTTAAATATATTTACAAAAGTGGCTTTTTCGCTAAATGTATATAAATATACGGTTAACTGTCATGTGGACTATTTTTATGGAGATGCAACGGTGAGGTAAGTGGACATAACTTGTATGTAAAACCCTTCGGGTTTTACACAAGCTATGTCCACTTACCTCACCGTTACATCTCCATAAAAACAGTCCACATGACAGTTAATCCTTATATATAAAAATATAGAAAATGGATTTATTCTGGGAATATTTTCATCTCATTTCAAAACAATAAGCAACAAATTATAATTAAAGTGATGTGACTCTGCAGGGTTAATCAAATGGGAATAGTCAAGCCTTGAAATAGGGTGTCTGTCATTTGCAGAATGAGGTCCCCAATGGGTGAATTTAGTGATGCTACCCCCCGCTAGCATCACCAAAATTCACCCTCTGGGAAGCTCATTCTGCTGAGGTGTAAGCAGAATGAGGTCCCCAGAGGGTGAATTTGGTGATGCTAGCCCACTATGTGGGGTAGAATCACTAAATTCCCCCTCTGGGGACCTCATTCTGCAAATGACAGACACCCTATTTCAAGGCTTGGGGAATAGAGAACAACCTTGGCCAACGTGTATTTTCTGAAACCATACAATTAGTGTGATTGGAATTTTCAGCAACATTATCTGAATGGTATATTCTTTCAGCAGATAAAGTGCCTGGGTACTCATTTACATGTATCAGTTTGATTCATTGAAATAAGCGCAGAATATAAGTTTAAAGGTACACAATTTGATTCGATGGTCCCCATATCATCAGATTCCAACAACAACAATATTTCTTTAAATTCCAATTCAGTTATCAGAATCGATTTATTGCCAAAAAATAATGCGTCGGTTGGCATTTATCAAATATTTGCCACGCCGCCAGATATTCCAGGTGGTGAAAAATAACAGATTTAAAAAATCGATATCTGAGAACTCTGAGCTTTGATAGGTGGGTTCATCGACTGTAATCAGATATATTTTACCGCCCCCCTCCCCCCCCCCCCCCCCCCCCGAAGCCAAGGAAATAGTAACATGTATCTTTAAAGTTATTTAATCAGATATGTGCTATCTCAGATAATGAAGTTTAATGAGGTTTTTATCAACCTTGTTTTTGCTTTCTTATGGTATCATAATCCAGAAACTGTTCCATATTCTATCTATTCCCCATGTAGAAAGTGGGTACTGTGGAATTTAATCACGAAAAATATTCTCAAAGAATCAAACAAATCATGATGATGAAGCTGTTCCAGTACGAATGTAATACCATCCAGGAAAAAGACACGAAGCCATAAATCCTAATGGGGGAATCCAGATCTCAATGCATTGGGACATTTAGTTATTACAAACAGAGAGAGAGGGCATAATGTCTAAAGTTCAATTAACTCCTTTATGTCTGGGCATTGTCTGCCTTTGTGAGGCTTAATGTTTCAAGGCACAGGTGGCGTTCATTTCAGAAATATTCATATTTGTTCAAATCGCCATCAACAGAAGGAATATTAAAATATATATAGTTTTGTTCATATGCCAAATATAATCAGCGCGTAAATAGTATATTGTCGTCAAGACATACGATGGTGTACGTAAACAAGAGCCTGCTTGTGTTACAGAAGTTTTGCTTCTGTTTACATAACACAGCACAATTCTATTGGTTAATCACACACAAATGATATAAATGCTCTTTATTATTTCCATATAAAGAAAACAGTAACAAATAACGGTCTTTATGTTTACCATATCCGGATCTAAACAAAAGCCAGGTTCTGTAACGTTTTTTGCTTTTGTTTACATAACAAAGGGGGAAAAAATTGACAATAACATACTGTTTGGTATATTCTGATAGGTAAAAGAACAAAGTCTGTCTATATTTTACTATTCTTTCTGTTTATGGTGGTTTTTGACGGATGTGAGTATTTTAACAGCAAACACAGCGCCAATGCCTCCCGTATCTTTAAGGTGATAAAAGCAGATGGCAGATGAATAAAAGTGCAGAAGGAGCCCTATTTATTGACGGAAATGTTCAAATAATAAGTTTAACAAACATTGTTGAACTTATTATCTGAACATGTCCTAAGGGATAAATACAGTAATGCACTAAATAATCGACTCCTTAACCACAGCAGAATTTTGGGTAACTTTTCAGGATTTAGTCGGAAATAAGGCTTGTTGCCATTCATTGGAAAGCTCTCACTGAGAGCTTTTCGATGAATAGCAACAAGCCATATTTCCGACTAAATCCTGAAAAGTTACCCATAATTCTGCTGTGGTTAAGGAGTCGATTATTCAGAGCATTACTTTAGTTATTACAAACAAAGAGAGAGGGCATAATGTCTAAAGTTCAATCAACTCCTTTATGTCTGGGCATTGTCTGCCTAATTTAGTGAGACTTAATGTTTAACCCTTTCAATACTAAATGGATTTTCACAGTCAGTACAAAAGTGTACATCGGAATGGTCTATTATTGATTTGAATGGATGTTAAGGTGATGAAAGCAGATGACAGATGAATAAAAGTGCAGAAGGAGCCCTATTTATTGAGGGAAATGGTCAGATAATAAGTTCAATGAACATTGTTGAACTTATTACCTGAACATTTCCTAAAGGATAACTACAGTAATGCCCTAAATAATCGACTCCTTAACCACAGAAGAATTATGGGTAGAGAGAGCTTTTCAATGAATGGCAACAAGCCATATTTCCGACTAAATCCTGAAACATTACCCATAATTCTGCTGTGATAAGGAGTCAATTATTTAGGGCATTACTGTACTCATCAATGATGCTTTAGTATAGAAATGGTGAACTAACAAGTAACATGTGACTACATACAATTTAAAAAGCCGATAATAACGATTGCTGCGATAAAATGTCGGCATGTTGTTATTAATTGGGCCAGTTCGATTATCAGTCCAAATCAAGGGCGTAGTTTTAGGTACGGCCGGACCGTTTTGGCTGTATCAATATTTCACCAAAAAATAATACTGAATAGGCCTGAATAGGCCCAATATTACCGGCCACGTTCTCCAATCACTTGATAAATGACGCACAACGTGTTACAATGTGATTCAGTCACACATTTAACCATCTATATATAGGTAACCCATATTATTTACGTCGTATTATGCCTCGAGTTCATTGGGTTTATAAGGATACGTTGTCGTATAGCGGTTACGTTGTATAACGTACGTCAATCAATTACATTCCAATGTCGAACAATGCATGCACGAGATATGTACTGCGCGATCAAAGGGGCATAACCAAATTTTTGTCACGAATTATTTGAAATGGTAATTGCTGAAAGCTACGATACCCAGGGAGGTTTCAATGCTAGTCCGGCCATAGTATTACTATAGTCTGACTATATATCCCTGCACCAGGCTTCGTGACTTTCAGTTGTCACCATCAAATGATCAATTATGTCAACTAAAAATTCGAAACAGAAGAAACTTTTGAATTATTTCAAATCAAATGTTACTGTTAGCACAGCTAATGAAAACACAGGACAAGATCAAGTTATGCCTGGTGTTGATTCTGTCGAACATGAACAAATGCTATCCAAAACGGCCAATGCAGGCGATAAAGCTAAGAGTACGGCCACTGAGACTGAATCCAACAGACCCTTGTCTAGTGAACATGAAAATACTACTAGTAGTAGGCCTACCGCAACCCAAAGTCGTATTTATGAGGTTGGCATCGCCGAAATGAAAATTACCCTGGCAAATGGCAATAACCAGCCAAGAAATGTTGAGGTCTTTTCAATCGGCTTGGTTTGATAAATGGTCGTGGATCCACTATAATGAAACATCTGATGCTGCGTATTGTGGAATTTGCATACAAGCCTACCGAGAGAAGAAACTATCGTCGCGTAAAGTTGAGCCAACATTCATAACACGAGGCTTCGTAAATTGGAAAGAAGCATGTCGGTCCCGCCAAGGTTTTAACGCCCACGAATTGTCAGATTGTCACAAAGAAGCGGTTCAGCATATTATGCCAGGAACATCTGATATCGGTGAAGAATTGTCTGTTGCCCATTATGAGGAGAAGGCCTTGAACAGAAAATGTCTAATCAAAATAATGTCCTGCATAAAGTTTCTGTGTAAGCAGGGCTTGGCGTTTCGTGGTCATGAAGATTCTAGGTCGAATTTTATGCAGCTTTGCCAACTCCGGGCAGAAGATGACCCACAATTTCTTGCATGGTTGATTTGCGAGCGCTAATTCGGATTGAGTACCTTTAAATGTATGTTTTCGGTGTTGCGTTGTCAGTCAATAAAGAGCTATCCTTCACATTGCCATCTTTCAACTATACAATGTAGCTTTATACCGGTATACTGACTGACATGACGTTCGGATTCGACATCAACCGTGTAGACGTATGTAAGTCGTTTCCCGACTACTAAGATATGCCCGGTCACTAACTCGCGGCTATGATGGATCCACCAGGTCCGGTTCCGTGGTTTTACTTAGCTTTCCATATATGGAAGTCATGAACAATAATAATTCAAAAGCTCCATATATGGAAATGCTACACCAAAACTTTGACATGTAGCACTAAAACCACGGAACCGGGGCTGGATTGTATGAAACCACGGAACCGGACCTGGTGGATCCAATATGGCCGCGAGTTAGTGACAGGGCGTATTGGAATGTTTGTATAGTTATTTTTTAAATGTTATTATGTATTTTTCCAAAATTAGGTTACAATTAAGTGTTATAATTCCAAAACAACATATTGTCAAAAATAAATGAATGGCAACATTTCATAATTAAACTGGCACATCGGTTAATTGAATGCTTTGACTATTTGGACATGTATATGCCTATTTTAGTTCGATGACAACTTCTTATATATTTTTTGGCTCTGGAGATTTGCATGGAAATTCCCCATTTCAAAATTATTCACATGGCCTCTTGATGAAGTTTTAAAAATCTCAAATTCAAAATATATGTGATGTGCATATAAATTGTCACCATCGATGCTCGCGCGAAAAATGGAGAACGATATTTACCTGTCAACATGCTTCGGCTGTCAAGGCATGTTTATCCAACAGTCAGAAATGAGTAAATTAATTTAGAGTTATTCCTCTTGTATGCATGTTTTTCATGCATCTTTCATGTTTTCAAAATGATTGTCTCATCATTGTCATGCATATCATTGCGTTGACCAGTGTACTATCGCTTAAAAGTAAGTACTCTCATGATACACGCGAATTGACAAAGTGATTGTATGTTAAAAGCGCTCTAGATTGCCCAGGTTCGCTCCATTTCAATCCAAGAATGAAATTTTTTTCTCATTTTGGAAGGGGGGGACATCCCCCTTCCAAAACATCGCCGCTACGCGGCTCGTTGTCAATGTACCCAATATTTATATAGCCGTACCAATAATTTACTGGCTGCTACGCCCCTGGTCCAAATAGCCAATGGTTGCCTATTCTACTTCTTAATACTTCATGTCTGTTTTAATGTAAACAAATTGAGGTTAGTTCTAATAACGTGGAATATTCTAAGTGTAATTAACACGTAAGTTAGATTATAATTCATTATGACAGTAAGATGTCACTCTTTCCGATTTTTGTATTATCATGTATTGATTTGTAGAGTTACTAGAGTAATTTCAATTAAAATATAGAAAAATCCCGCAAATGGATCTGAACATAAAGCCCGACATAGAACCCTCTATGACTGGGTCTTGGACGTAAACAAGCATCTTGCTCAACCGATATCATGTATCAATTGAAATATCCCTCAACTCAGATCAAGCTCGAAAATAGGTCGCGATGTTCGCCCATGTCGGGGTTCCAACCTGCACCATCTTCATCTTCTCAGAAACATACAATGCCAATTTCGACATATTTCAGACATTCAGACAGAATCTTCTTTTTATAATCAACAATCATCAGGCATATTCCTGCAGCATGCTAATAAGATAACGGCAAGATTTAATTATATTTGTCTTAATTCATGATGATTTCACTGATAAGCTCATTGAAGTACCCTCATCTGCCGCATGACATTTACAGCCAAATGAAAATGTAGGCCTGGAACTCTGACTGAAATTAACAGTATTAATTTACCCTATATCTCAATACATGATAATTATTTCAAAATTCGCTCTATTAAAGACGTATTAAAGATACATAAACCGATTTGATACTCCCCATATCATCCAGTTTACAACAACAACAATGGCATTTCACCAAAAGCCGATTTAGTTATCCAAATTAGTGTATTACCAATAAATACTCACGATACCAAGCATATTTGCCTAAAAAGTCCTATAATAACATTTTTCCTGGCAGTTTGTATGACAAGCGAGTGTGGTTTGCAACTTCCATATATGGTCATGCCTACAGTTTTGATTGAATTCCCAACACATGTCATCACAAATGTAAGTAAACATATTTCCAAGTGTAACTGGCATGCTCTTACATGACATTCATATCTGCATGACCAAAACATGCTTACTGATTCGTAAATTAGTATATGTATGTATCACAATTTACGTTATTTGTTGTTGCTGGCGTTACTTTTCGTCATGTTATATTCCGCAGTTAATTTGCGAAAGCATTGATCGCCATGCAAAGTCACAGCGAACTGTCACATTGCATGACCTTTCATACATTTGCGATGGCATCCACGCATGTCCATATATTTATGGAAGATCATTGGAATTTTTGCTAGGCCGCCAAATATTTAATGTGGTACAAAATAACAGATTAAAAAAATCGAAATCCGATAACTTTGAGCTTAAATGTGCGGGTTCCTCGGCTCGAATCAAATATTTTTTACCCGTGAAGCAGAAGGAATAGAAATTTAGGGGTGTTAAACCGGATTATGTATCTTTAATCTATTTTACTTTTTATCAAGATTGTAATGTATAAAATAACATGATAAGTGCTGTCTGAAAGACATAGAGGATATTTGGTGTTTTTGACAGGATATGGAACACTATGTCATGGGTGAGCGAGACAAATGCTTATTTTCATGAGCAGCTTGCAATGAGCAAAAATAAATATTTGTCCCATTCACAATTCACTTTAATTGATAGGTCAATTCATCAATATTTGCAGAAAACACAAGATTTATGAGGAACATATAAAAATACAAAAATATTATCAACTACATTGTATATTATTATACATATATTATTATGAGTATTAAAACTAACTTTCCTTTGTCTTCCAACAGTGGCATTAGATGCTGGTATAGATGAAGTACTGAACCAATTTGTGCTGTTGCATACTGCAATACACATTATTGTGTTTTTGGTGAAGCTCATGTATTTATTAGGATTGTGGAGTATGATTAAACAATAAATATGTGCTATGATAATCTGCCCGCAACATGATGATGGTATGGCTGAATTGCCTAGATAAGGTACTCATATTATTATTAATGCTTTACAATTTTTCGCTCAGTTTGAATTCCCGCACATGCATTGTTATGTGCAAATTTGAAACTGGCAAATGTATCAGTGAAAATCTGGTAACAGTTTCAGTTCTCAATAATTCCTGATGTGTAGACTAAGACAATCATAGAGAAATTTCCTTGTATCTGCTTGTATATTATAAAACTGTTAAGTTGGTTAATGGACTCAGAAATCGACATTAAAAACTAATGATCTTGCACTTCGGGCTCAACCACATGTTTCCAAAGGATCAGTAACTCGTCTGTTAACCCTAACATATAATGCTCCAAATTATTATTCCAGTATTTAGTTGTGGACAGCATTGACACGAAATCGAATGAATTAAATTACAACCACATAGGCTGCTGACATCAGAAAAATCCATATTTGGCTCCATGTATTTGAATAGTTGAGTCCACATTATAAGTAACTAATACTGTATGATTATTACATGTACCATTATTTATCGTTTACACATGAACAATGTTTATCCATTATCAAGATCAATATAGGAACAGTTGCCAAATTCTCAATCACATTTCAACCAATGGGACAGAAGAAATATATTGCCATCATCAAACAAACTTAGAATCAGACGTCAATCATTTTATGCAACATTTCTATAACAGCCTTTCTCTCGGTGTGCGTTTCCATATAAAACGTTTTGACAATGACCCTCAGTGGTTCCCCTATCAGCACCAGTAAAAACAAAAGTGCTACTGATTTACTGTGTAACACTGTTTTCAATCTTTTTTGTTCTATCTTATTTTTGACTATTTTGGAGCATCTACAATGTGTTATGTTGCGATATAAGATTTTATGAAACGAGTTTGATAAATTTGATTCACGAGTCATAGACGAGTTGCGAATCAAGTTTATGAAACGAGTTTCATAAAATCTTATATCCCAACATAACGAGTTGAAGATCTTGTATATCAAATGAAAAAAAGTAGAGCTTTATGCCTTTTTAACAAAACAAAATCCTCAAAAGAAGCTTAAAAATGCATGCATTTACATCATTGCCTGAGATGCTTCACATCTGTATATGACAATATTGCATGCTCAGGATTACAACAAAAAATATAGTCCCCCAATTAGCCTCTTTGTTTTTGTGTCTATTTTCGTTGGACAAGAATTCTACTTTGATGAACAAATCAATTATTTTGTATTGACTGGTTTTGGTGTCATGAGCGGCTTTTCAAAATAGTATTAATCTGCCTAATCAAAGTAAAGTAATTTAATTGCCGTGCTGCCAAATTGGAGGGAAGCACAAGCTTATTAGTCACTAGTGAGATATACAATATGTGATATAACAGGCTTTCCGCTAGTAGGGCAGGGGGTCCCTTTAAGGGTCCCATTCACCCAGACAATTTTTCCCCTTCTGTCAAACCACAGGACATATTCCATATGTATAAAAGTATAAAGATGTTTACTTCTCAATTTTGTTGGGACAGTACTAAGAAATTTAAATAGTTGACAACTTTATTTGATTTCTAGCGATAATACACACTCGGACCGATCTAACACTAAAAGTTGGATGTCAGTATGTCTGTAGGCCGCAGCTAACATTCAACGTGCAGGGTCGATGTGTTCCAATTAGAATTTTGAGTACACTTTATTTAGTTTTTACTTAAATGCTCCGTATTCTGAACGAGCACACCTGGCTCTGCATGTTGCACGCTAGCTCCGAGCCTCCAACCTGCAGACACAGTTAGATGAACTGAGGAAGTGATCAAACCCAACATCACTAGAACACATGCTTTGGAGTCCGCTGGTTACGTTGCTGCAGTTAGGTTACGAAAAATGACCGCCGATAATTTAATCATACCCACTGATTCTATCTTCATGTCGTAAAATATATATATCACTCCATTTTTTTCAAAGGATCTTATCTATGTTTATTATAAGTTAGTTTGATATTTAGAACTAACACATTGCGCCTTTATTCTATTCCTTCATTGCTTCCAACCTGCTAATCGTCTATCTGTTGAGTGTTATATTCCGGCATGTTATAATTATGCATCCGAACAATCTGCCGAGTCTTGAATAGTGAGTTGTTTAACTTCAATGGGCGCGTTTCCGTATACTGGGAACAACGCAAAGCCTTCACCACCGGTGATTTATAACCTGGCAATTAATTTTTATCTAATAAATTTTCTAGGTTTTAAATTTATTGCGTTTGATAGCATAGTAACTTGGGTAGAAAATGGATGCAAAACGATCAGCAAATCTACTCTCTGATTCTTCTATTGGCTGATACAACAAAAGTAGGTCCACTAGTGTTTCCACGACATTGAAAACATTGACTGCATTTTCCCCTCGGCGGATACAGGACCCGTTCCCCAAAACCTGGATAAAAAAGAAATATGTAATGCTTTTTTTATGGATATAATAGGGGGTTTCAAGTGATATATCCATATTCAACTATATAACATAATATATTAACCCTTTACCCAACAAACCGGCCAAAAACGGCCAAATAACGCTGCAACAGCCTAAATTATCTTGGGTCTGTCTCAATAAAACCATACAAATATGGATATCATTGGAACCGGCTCATTGACCACATTGTGATGGTTACAGTTATGCCCTGTGCCAATGCATTCTCTTATATATGCGAGTCGACCATAGGTCGCCTCGCATATATAAGAGAATGCATTGGCCTAAAAAAAATCTTTTTTTAACACTTTTTACCATTTTTTCTTACATTCTTTAACAATTTTATAATTTTTAATGTGTTAAGCCAATGCATTCTCTTATATATGCGAGGCGACCTATGGTCGACTCGCATATATAAGAGAATGCATTGGCACAGGGCCCTTCTGTTGGGTAAAGGGTTAACTACAATAATTTAATTGAGATTGTGACAGACCTGATAACCATTGCCCCATACAGCAGAATCACATACTCTGGGATGCCCTAATTGTAAATAAATAAAAATTAACAGATCACTGTCAGCTAGCTTTGTTGTTGTTTGAATTATTAGTTTTTGACTTATGGTAGCGTTTAACTAATATGCCAGGTAACAATGCAACAAGAGCTATTAATAGTAGTTTGATTAGAGTGGATGGTGCAAAAATGTCATCTAGTGATTGGATCTCCGACAGCATACAGCCCGTCTGAACACAGATGAAGTTATACGGGATCAGACCTGTAAAACAGAGAGAAAAGAATGATTAATTAGGCCAAAAAATGAAAGTGTCAATGACACTGTAGCTATCAGTGACACGGACGACGGATACCAAGCCATGGTAATAGCTCAAACTTTACAAAGTAAAGTTGAGCTAAAAAGGGTTTTGATTCTCAGGCATGGCCACATCGAAATGAAAGTGTCAATGTCACTGTAGCTCAACTTGGAAAGGAAAAAAATTCATGTGAGTAATACTAGATTATCAACATGAAGAGATACATATAAAGTAAAATCCAAGATGGTTGCTGGCGGCTATGTTTTCGAATGAAATTAAAAAACATTTGATAGCTTCCATCTAGTAGATCAATATCAAGATTAATATGAAGTTTGGTGATGATCGGCTGAGGGAAGTGGACTATAGGGTGTGCCAAAGGATTTAGTCATGCAAAGAGTAAAATCCAAGATGGCTGCAACATTCGGCCACAAAACATGTCTGCTGGCAGTGCCAGCAGACATGTTTTGTGGCCGAATGATGCCAAAATGACTCGTTCCTATCTATATGTCAATATTAACATCCATACAAATTTCATGATGATCAGGTGAACAGTTTGGCCATAGCCCGTGCTAATTGATTGAATTTTGAAATCCAAGATGGCTGCTGGTGGCCATGTTTTTTGCCGAATGACCCCAGAATGACTCGTTTCCCATCTACATCTCAATGTCAACAGTCATGACAAAATTCAGGATGATCAGACGAAAACTCCGTCCTGTAGCCCATGCTAATGGATTGGATTTTGAAATCAAAGATGGCCACTGGCGGCCATGTTTTTTGGCCGAATGACCAACATATTCAACATCTGTGACAAATTTCATATTGATCCGACTAAAGGTACGACCTGTAGCCCGTGCCAAAGGATTTAGTCATGCAAAGAGTAAATTCCAAGATGCCATGTTTTTTGGCCGAATGACCCCAAAATGAATCGTTGCCATCTACCTGTCAATATTAACATCCATGACAAATTTCATGATGATCAGACAAATAGTGTGGCCTGTAGCCCGTGCTAATGGATTGAATTTTGAAATCCAAGATGGCCACTGGTGGCCATGTTTTTTTGCCGAATGACACCAAAATTACTTGTTCCCATCTACATGTCAATGTCAATGCCCATGACAAATTTCATAATGATCCGACCAAAGATACGACCTATAGCCCGTGCCAAAGGATTTAGTTTAGGATTTAGATCAATCGAAAAGGTAAAAACAAAAAAATGGGAACATAAACTGGAGCGCAATAAAAACTCAAACATGTTTTTTGAAGTTATATTGTCTATCATCCATTGTGGTACATATACAGTCTCTAATTAGTCAGTGGAATAAGTGATTCAAGTGATTCACTTTATCTTTTCATTTCGATGTATTTACGTTCCATATTTTTATATGAATCGGTACGTATTTTTGAGTGTTGTTACAAATTATTGTGCCGAAATTAAAATCATATCAATATAAACATCTCAAAAACAGAAAGTCCCCCCTAATATATTCGGTAATATTTTATGAGATATTGGATGGATTTTGATGAAACTTTGAACAAATGATTTCCACCAAAGACATCAAGTGTGCTAATTACTGTGATGTGAGGTGAGATATGGCTGAGTGAGCACAAATTGAATGGAAGATGGGCACTTTTCAAAAGTTGCAAAAACACAGGTAGAGTGATCACAGACATTCAGCGTGCCTTGGTCCCCACTTCTCGCACAGTCTTGGAACATCCTTATCTGTTGGTATATCAATGGCCTACATGGTGGGAAACATGGTTTACAGAAAAATGGCTTCAAAGAGACTGATTTCAATAACTCTGTGTTGCTCACAGCATGAAACTTCAAGGTGTCATTCCAAAGGAATGTGGTTAGACTGAATGGCCTGGGCATGCAGCAGGAACTTGTGTCCCGAACATGACACACATGTTATCCATGGACTCAAAGTGTCACTTTTAGACCACATTTACAGCCAGTAACAACTTGTGTGAACAATATGGAACAATGGAGTGACTGTCCGCTCTATGTCAGTGTTTTGCAACTTTTGAAAAGCACCCTTCTTCGATTCAATTCATGCTCAGCCGGCCATAACATAACTCACAGGACGGTGCCTCACACAGTTTTTGTATCAGATACCACTAAACATTTGCGTAAAGTTTCGTCATAATCCATCCAATATCTCATAAAATATTACCGAATATATTAGTGGGGGACTTTCTTTTTTTGAGGTGTTTATATATCATTCTTGGTAATCCCTATATGATGTACGGGTAGTACAATGTCATAATTTGTCATTCATTATATCAGATTAAATTAGTTTATATACATTACAAAATTCTCCCTACATTTTATGGACCTGGGAAGGTATAATAACCCACGTTTACTATGCCAGTCTATGGGCAGAAAAATAAATAAAATAAAACCCTCGCTCGAGCATTGATTTAAAAAAAAAATTGCCTGAGAATCAAATATCTTCTTCTTTTTTGCCCTTAATAGATGGAAATAAAAAAATACATGAGTCATTTGAAACTTAAAGACATATTGTGGACTTATTTCAATGAATAAAACCAATCAGTTAGTATCCAAACACTATTTCCCCTTTGGAAGAATGTAGCAATGAACTAGGATTGCAGCAATGATTGTGCCAATAATAATCACCGTATTAATTTAGAACAACACAGCTGTTTTCCGACTATTTGGATATCAAATTTATGAAAATAACTTATTTTGGCATGATTATTTGTTATTCCGTCTGGGAACACTTCAGTAGAGTGCAGACCTGTATAACGCTAAAAATGTTGTCAGGGAGATTTGCTCCATCTGTCAGGTAGATTTCGAAATCCAAACAAAAACATACATTTTCATTGCTTTTCTTCATGGGAAATAAATTCGGAATGAAGAAATAATGAAAATGCAAATTTTAAAGATACGGGCGGCTGGTGGGTATGCTGTTAAAATATTCACCTCCACCAAAAACCGCAATAAACAGAAAGAATAGTAAAATATAGACAGACTTTGTTCTTATACCAATCAGAAATATGGCATAAACAGTATGTTATTGTCAAATGTTTTTCCTTTGTTATGTAAACAAATGCAAAAAACGTTACAGAACCTGGCTTTTGTTTAGATCCGGATATGGTAAACATAAAGAGCGTTATTTGTTACTGTTTTCCTGATATGGAAATAATAATAATATCATTTGTGTGTGATTAACCAATAGAATTGAGCTGTGTTATGTAAACAGAAGCAAAACTTCTGTAACACGAGCAGGCTCTTGTTTATGTTCCTCGATATACTATTTACGCGCTGATTATATTTGGCATATGAACAAAACAATATATATTTTAATATTCCTTCTGTTGATGGCGATTTGAAAAATAGGAATATTTCTGCAACGAACGCCGCCCGTGCCTTTAATTCATTTCAACATGTATTCCACTCTCATCGGATTGGAAAAGAGTATTAAATTTATTCAGTGATATGATTATGAACTCCAGGAAGGAGAAGAACAGTTTCATTTGAGAGTCACAAAATCTATCTGTTGTTTGATGAACACAATCAGTGTCTGTATCAGTGGTTTTAAAATAATGTTCCAATGCGGGCCACTGTTGATTCAGTCTCCTAATACACTGCTCTGAACTGAACCACCTCGTTCAAACATGCTTTAGAAATTAGCCAGACTTTCCATGTTATCGGAAATTTTGTACTGACGATGATATATTTGCGAGTATAGTTTAATTTATCTGACGGCTGAATATATATACACCATATGTACAGATTTGAGTGCCACAGTGACTAATTTATACTAATCCCCAGTAAAAACAAACTGCCATATATTCAATTATTTTATTTTGTTTTGAATAGTATGGGTTCAGAAGTCGCAACAAGGCAAGCTGGTAATGTCAACACAGTAATTTCATCGCATGTAATCAGGGTTTGCGCTGCCACTTGCCAAATTTGCCAATGGCAAAAATAATTCACATTTGGCAAAAAATATTTTCATTTGGCAAAAGTTTTGGCAAGTCACTTTTTAATTCCTCGACAGCTGACAAATATTGGTCAATCAATACCATTCATTTCAGGAAACTCTTACAATATAACTAGTGGTGTTTTATATGGTTTAAGAAAAGTTAACACCTCTATTAAGATGCAGTTAATCTGATAGCTATTATATATAGTATCAATGGGTGGAGGGATTACCAATATTCAGTGTGGTGATGTCTACATATATATAGCTAATATTCTTGTGTTGTGTGCCTTCTGATAAAGCAACCCTACTATCATTTTATTGTTCTTTGATTGGTTTATTATTGTATGAAAAATAATTATTAACTAACTGGTTTCCTATCGATATCAAAGGTTGTTAAGACTAAATGTTGCAGAAAATGGTAGCATTTGGCAAATTCTAAAAGAATTTGGCAAAAAATATTTTCATTTGGCAAATTATTTGGCAAAAGTAAATTTTGGTCCAGCGCGGACCCTGCATGTAATATACCACAACAGTATAAGCCGACACTATATTGAGGTGCCTATTCAGTTAGAAAATCGAACACACCTGAGAATCTCGTTAGACTTCACACTAGACTTGCTAAGTTGCATATTTACTTCCTGGTTACCGGTGTAAAATTTCTGAAATTACCTATTACCTGTATTTCCCCAAACCCGTGAGATTATATGGGGGTTGCAGGAGGGCGTGGTTTAAAGGCATGGGCGACGTTCATTGCAGAAATATTCATATGTGTTCAAATCGCCATCAACAGAAGGAGTATTAAAATATATATAGTTTTGTTCATATGCCAAACATAATCGGCGCATAAATAGTATATTGTAGTATATAAGCCTGTTCGTGTTACAGAAGTTGTGCTTCTGTTTACATAACACAGCGCAATTCTATTGTTTAATCACACACTAATGATATAAACGCTCTTTATTATTTCCATACCAGGAAAATAGTAACAAATAACGCTTTTATGTTTTATACCATATCCGGATCTAAACAAAAGCCAGGTAACGTAATGTTTTTTGCTTTTGTTTACATAACAATTGAAAAATAATTGACAATAACATACTGTTTATACCACATTTCTGATTGGTATAAGAACACAGTCTGTCTGTATTTTACTATTCTTTCTGTTTATGGCAGTTTTTGACGGAGGTGAATATTTTAACAGCATACCCACCGCCAACACCACCTGTATCTTTAAGGCATCAAATCGGGAGACTCAAGGGAAAAACAGGAGATTATACAGGTCTGGTTGAGTGTTTCCCAACACTTCAATATATTTATACAAAATTGGACAGACATAGGTGAATAATGGTGATCCACAGTCTGCATTTACATTCTACTTTGAATGACAAGGTGTCTGTATGAGTTAAATCTTAAAGGTACTCAAATTACTATTTCTTTGGCTTTGGGGTAAAAAATATTTGATTTGAGTCGAGGAACCCACCCATCAAAGCTCGGATCAGATATCAATTTTTGAAGTTTGTTATTTAAATTGTTTGTGGCCCAGAAACACACCATCAAATGGATGGTCTTGGTCTATATTGCAGATGAAGATGGATAACTCTAAAAACAAGTGGTAATATGGCCAAATTTCATAAATACTCAATTGTTTCGTTGAACAAAATGTTGATAAATAACACGTTTTGGGAAATCTGATACCATAGTTGACAGTGGTTAGTATTATTTTGTTACAATTAATCGATTCTGAGAACAAAAGTGTATTTTGAAGAAAAGTTGTTGTTGTTGTAACTTGATGATATGGGGACACTCTGATCGGAATGAGTACCTTTAAGTGACATTATAACTCCAAATATTATCACTCACCCTGGAAAAGACTACTTCAAATATATAGGCTGGTGAGTGCATATATACATCTTTCCGAAAATAATTTTGTTTCCTACCTACCTACCAAGCCTGAGTTTAGTGTGCCTGTCAGTTGCAGAATGAGGTCCTCAGAGGGTGAATTTAGTTATGCTATCCTGCATAGCGGGCTAGCATCACCAAATTCACCCTCTGGGGACCTCATTCTGCATGGTCTCATCAGCTATGGGAGACATAGACTCAGATTGAAGTTCCCAAATGGAAAATATTGTGATGTACATCCATTGGGAACCTCCATTATGCAATGTTTCATCTGCCAATTTGGGAGAAAGAGAAACTAAACTAAAAAAGAAATAGAATCTATGTGAAGAAGTTTCTACAGAAATTTGGTGATAAAGGAACTTTCCAGATAAGATGAAGCCTAAGCAGAATGAGGTTCCCAGAGGGTGAATTTTGTGATGCTAACCCGCTATGCAGGATGGCATAATTTTTTATAATTTCCCCCTCTGGAGACCTCATTCTGCAAATGACAGGCACACTAAACTCAGACTTGCTACCTACCCACCTAGATAAATGAGGGTATTATGACTGTAAACAAAGATATTTTTAAAAGTGGCTTAAGAACCAATCAGTAAATTTCCAAATGATATAACAGTTAGAAAAAATATGTATCTAAACAGCCTGTAATTACGATGGTTATTTGGTTAATAAATTCCAGCTGAAAACTCACCTAATACTATAGAAAGGAAGAACATTGGCACAGGAATATTGAGAATTGGTGACGAAATATTCAGGAACCAGTTTGGCGTCATTGGGAAAAGTCTGAGAAATAACAGGAAGAAGAAAAGACTATCCATGTTCTCTTTAACCTGAAATAGATGTGTGAAGATATCATAACTGTTTACAGCTAGCCCGCAGATAAAAGCCACACATAGTGATCAAACCCTTATTCAGTCCTCATAATTTGCTATGGCAATCAGCAATGCCGAAGCCATTTGCTGAAGCAAGCTGGGCCATGATAAAGGGATGCCGTAGTGGATTGCCGAAGCCAAACAATCTGAATTAAGAAGGCTGCTTTATTACCAGTATACTAATTTGTATGCTGCAAAATATGATCTGGGCTGTGCTCTGTGTACACCCAGGGTATGTAATACAAAAAAATCCAGTCCTTCGATTTTGAAAACATGTACTAGTAGGTGCGCAGTTTATTGTGCATCTGATTTTGGATCCAGTGCAGTGTTTTTCTTCAGTGCACCTTTCAGAATAATCTACTGTATAATTTCAAAGATTAGAAGGTGCACAGTTTTTATAAACATATTTATGAAACCCAGGTGAACTAATAATCAGAAATATGGTGCATAAGCACTATTGTGTGCCTCAAACTCAAAGGACTGAAAATCTATAAAACATCAATAGATCCGTTCTTTATATAGATCCGTTCTTTATAGCACTTTTAACCCTTTTTTCACTTGAGCTTTCTGATATTTAGAGAAAACCCTGTGCCAATGCATTCTCTTACATATGGGAGTCTTATGGGAGTATGCGAAGAGAATGCATTGGCCTAACAATATTTACATTCACCTTGTAAGCCAGTGTATTCTCTTATATATGCGAGGCTCCCTACGGGAGACTCGCATATATAAGAGAATGCACTGGCACATGATCTTTAATGGTGCACCAGCGCAGCTCCCATTATGAGAGGGTTAATGATAAAGATCTATTTAAACCAATTTCATTGAGATCCAATAACCCGTGGCTGAGATATCGAAATAAACATACTGATTAATTAATTTAAATTAACTCTAAAATATGATCATCATCATCCATGCCAAATATAATTGAGATCTGATAAACCTATAACTAAGATATTAATCCAGATAAACATAGAAGTATAACTCCAAAAAGCAAAATGTGGAAAACACGATTTGAGACTCTTTAACCTCTTTAGAAAGCCCTCCTGATGGTAAATGTCATAATGATAATGACATTCTCAGTACAGAGTTCTAGTACAAAGCATAACAGACACAGTCAACTTTGACACATTGACAAAAAAGTATCATGTCTTCATTTTATATCAAATATTTTCGACCAGATAACATTTAAATATCAGGATATGTGACAGAGCTTTCTGTTTCCAGTCGTAGATATTACATATTTAAACCTGTCTTCACTAAATGTATTTTCCCCATCAGTTATAAAAGTATAAATGGGAATGTTCTATTATTCATCTTGAGGGATGTTCAGGTATTCAGGTCAAGTTAATAAAAGAAGACAGCAGACAGATACATAGATAATACAAGTGCAGAAGGACTCTTATTCATTGGTGGGAAATGTTCAGATAAAAATTCAACAGGCAATCTACAGATTATAAACCTATGGCCGTTTGTTGAACTTATTACCTGAACATTTCATAAGGGGACTACTTATCATCAATGAGTAGAAAGTAAATAAAGAGTTAATGTAATCAAAAGTTTGTGGTTTTAGCATGCTCAGATAAGAATGCATAAACAATCAAGCCTTGAAATAGTGTGTCTGTCCTTTGCAGAATGAGGTCCCCAGAGGGTGATTTTAGTGACGCTACTCCGCACTGCAGGCTATCATCACTAAATTCACCCTCTGTGGTCCTCATTCTGCTTACACCTCATCTTCTGGGAAGTATCTATAGTCTCAGATTAACATTGTTTTTAATGACTTTTTCCCTTCTGTTCAGTCTCTATATCCCCTAATTTACAGACTATAAAATGAATAATCAAGGCGACTAATGGATGAACATCACCAACTTCAACTGGGAAATTTCAATCTGATCCTAGGTCTCTCATAGCAGTTGAGGCCTCAGCAGAATGAGGTCCCCAGAGGGTGAAGTTGGTGATTCTAGCCTGCCATGCAGGATAGCATCACTAAATTCACCCTCTGGGGACCTCATTCTGCAAATGACAGACACATTATTTCAAGATTGTAAACAAATAAGGAAGTATATATAAGGATTAACTGTCATGTGGACTGTTTTTATGGAGATGTAACCGTGAGGTAAGTGGTCATAACTTGTGTAAAACCTCACGGTTACATCTCCATAAAAACAGTCCACATGACAGTTAATCCTTATATTTATATACATTTAGCGAAAAAGCCACTTTTGTAAATGTATTTAAACCGAAAAGTGTATCGTGACAAAACCAGCCCAAAATATCCCATAGCACCCTTGGCAAAAGTTAACAGGAACAATTTCTTTATATTGAAATCTGATGATTTAATTTAAGTCAATCCTGCACGAGTCCAAATGCGCCCAAAACATTACGCGTTTTTCTTTCCGGTATCGATGACGTATCGATGTAATTATGGGCTTGCAGTTATGAGCTGTTGCGCGTTCACCGAGAAATAACTGCAACTAGTCACGTGGGCGCCGACCAATCGAAATGCTGGATTTAGTGATAATCACACTTAGTATGTAAATATATGGTTTTAACAGCCATACCAAGATTGCACCAAAATAATGGCATTTTTCTAAAAATAAATATGGTATAAACCACCATTTCAATTCAATAACATTTCAAAATTGAGACAATGTGAATCCAGCAAATGTTCACGCTTTTTGGATAAAAATTGAAGGAATGAGTGGTGGTTTTTCGAAAACAACCTTTTTTGGTATGTAAGATGGTAGCATTTTACTGTAAGTGACGTCAGAATATTAGAAGAGACAAATGAATGCAAGGGTTCATGAGGATTTAGACAGGTTTATGTTCCAAATTCACTGTACATCTATATTAATCTCATTCACTAGATGTCCTGGACAGGAAGACAGCACAATTTGTAGCTACATCCACTCCACTTAGTGAGTTGTGTAATGAGCCATACATACAGTAAAGCCCTAAATAATCGACTCTTTAATCACAGCAGAATTATGGGTAACTTTTCAGGATTTATTCGATAATATGGCTTGTTGCCATTCATCCGAAAGCTCTTGGTGAGGGCTTTCCGATGAATGGCAACAAGCCATATTTCCGACTAAATCCTGAAAAGTTACCCATAATTCTGCTGTGGTTAAGGAGTCGATTATTTAGGGCATTACTGTACACATCACACTAACCCTGATATGGACAAATAAACAACATAGCTACAGTATTGTGTAACTTTAATTATTATTATCTTTATTTCACACTTAACTGTACCTTACTATTTGTGGATGCACTTTGTCAATAAGCCATCTATCTATCTACATATTAAATTGCTATTGCGTCGCAATACATTGATGATTCATACTGTATCATTACTAACCATAATAAACTCTGATAAATGGTAGCAGCCCTAATACAGAAATGTTCTCGAAGTACACATTGGAATGATCCTTTTTAAGTATGATCTGACAATATAAAGAGACTGCACACAGAAACAGTCTCTATTCCCATTTATTCATTTGTATGAATGGCCAGAAAATAAGTTCAACTAAGGCTATTTATTGAATTTATTAGCCTAACATCCCTGAAAATGAATGATTGGTCATCAATTAACTGCTAAATCATCGGTGCGTGTCAAGAGCTTTATCTAGTGTTGAAACGACTAGGGTTTTTCATAGACGACTAATCGACAGTCAAAAATCGAGTCAAAGTCGACTAATTGACAACCCAATATTCCCATGGAAAACTTCCAATTTACTATATGGCTATTCAGTACTATAAAATCACTGCGAGATATTAGTCCATACTCATACTGAATTAATTACACACATAGTGACTAGTGACAGAGAATATGCAATAAACGTATTGGAATAATTATTGTATTCAATTAAACTGATGTGACGCAACACAAATTGAAAGAACATCAAATGATTCCAAGCGCGGCTGGAGATCCATGTACGATATATTGTATTGTACCATTGTTCCCTTAAAACATAGCGCATGCTCAGTTTAATATATAAAATTCAACTAATCGACTTCGGATTCTGGAGTCGACTTTTGACGAACAATTCGTCGACGTTGACTAATCAACAAATCATTTCAACACTAGCTTTATCAAATGATTCAATATCCATATAAACTTACCTTTTCCTGCAACAGCTTGACTTTGTCCGGAAAATATTTGACAACATAACCCTTGCCAAAATACTTTGATAGAAAGTAACAGTTGGTGGCTCCAATTCCTGTGAGAACACAAATCAGAGGAAATCCATATGTAATCCCGAACAAAGCACCGGCCAACACGTTCTGTAGAGAAAATAGGAAAACATGTTAATACACATGTAATCACAAACCAGGTGACCATTACCAATTGTTGAACAGAAGGACGGCTCAAGTAAAACGATATAAACAGGTAATATTATAGACGCTCTTCATTGTTCTATTTTGTAGAAAAAAGGATAATTTTTTCTTTGTTAAGTGATATTTCTATTAAAATAAGTTTTTTTGATGCATATATTTTCTTTCTAAGTATTTTGTTATTTATGGATCCATTGTTATCCCTGGATCATGATAAGCACAATTTCCTGGTTTATTTTAAAGCATGAACACCCCCTGCCATTTTATCATCAATATACCATAACTGACCATAAAAGATTTTAAGCAATATGACAGTTACTCATTCGGTGGAAACCTTAACATTTAATGTTAACAAAAACAAAATACCAGGCAATGTATACCAGTTACTAGTACTAAACAACACATGCTGTATACTCATTCTTTATAATAAATAATAATATAGACAAGTGCAGAAAACTCCAAGCTGAGTTTGACAAGTTGCCATTAAACAACATAATAAAACGACAGTGTGTATAATTATTAAGCCAGCTTTGGGAAGTATGAAGTGATTATTGTCACAAAAATTGGCAAATCAATTTGGATTAAAGTGTAAGTTCGAGATCGTTATATAATTAATAATGTGGAATTAATACTTTTAAAATCTGCTTATTCTGATTGTTGAAATTGATGTTGAAACGAGTGGTAGTCGCAGAGATCTAAAATTTGCCTGCTTTCCATACTGGTATATGTCTATATTTTTATCTTAAAGGGTGGGTATCAACTGATTTTGATAATAATTTCCAAAAACTTTGCTGTTGATATGGAAGACCAAAATTATTAATGACCACATACTAGAGGAAATCCATGGCATAGCTAATTAGGGGTATAGTCCTTAAAATTTACATTCTAGACTGAGAAAGTAGAAGGAAATCATGATGACTGGAGCTGCGCTAGTGCAGCATTACATATCCTGTTCCAGTGACTTCTCTTATATATGTGAGTCTCCCACTAGCTTACAAGGGCAAGTTAAAAAATTTAGGCCAATGTATTCTCTTATATAAGAGAATGCATTGGCCTAAATTTTTTTTATCATTTTTCTTATATTATTTAACAATTATATCATGTTTTAACATTTTTTCTTACATTTTTATCTATTTTTATCATTTTTCTTTCATTCTTCATTAATTTTTATTATTTTTTATCATTATTTCTTACATTCTTTAAAAAAATCATTTTTTTCATTTATTCTTACATTTTTTTTAAATTATAATTTTTTTTATAAAATTTGTTAGGCCAATGCATTCTCTTATATATAAGAGAATGCATTGACACAGGGTTTTTTCAAAATTTCTGGAAGCTCTTGTTATTTAAGGATTAAGATCTTACCAAGAAAACAGATCCCGGAATAGCAAAGGTCTGCTTATAGAGGTAGGCACTTGAGAATAGCAGCATAACATAGTTCATATTTTGTCTTTGGTAGTGCTTTAGCATAGTTGTGATATTGTTCAACTCTTCGAGATTCGTAGGAAACTTGAGATTGTCATCACTGCTGGAAAGAGAAAACATATGCCCATTGGGAACCTCGATTATGCAATCAGTTATTGGCAAGCCTGAGAATATGGTGCGGGACATTTGCAGAATGAGGTCCCAAAAGGGTGAAATTAGCACAGCGGGCTTGCATCACCAAATTCATCCTCTGTGGACATCCTTCTGCATGGTCTCATCTGCTATGGTAGATCTAGACTTAGATTTAAGTTCCAAGATGGTGAATATTGTGATGTACACCCATTTTGCTCCGAGTATACAATGTGTTGTCTGCCAATTTGGGGATATAGAGAAACTAAACTAAATAAAAAGTTTGTGAAAACGTATCTAAAGAAACTAAAAAACTTGTTAACCCTTTACCCAACAGAAGGGCCCTGTGCCAATGCATTCTCTTATATATGCGAGTCGACCATAGGTCGCCTCGCATATATAAGAGAATGCATTGGCTTAACACATTAAAAATTATAAAATTGTTAAAGAATGTAAGAAAAAATGGTAAAAAGTGTTAAAAAAAGATTTTGTTTAGGCCAATGCATTCTCTTATATATGCGAGGCGACCTATGGTCGACTCGCATATATAAGAGAATGCATTGGCACAGGGCTAACTGTAACTATCACAATGTGGTCAAGGAGCCGGTTCCAATGATATCCATATTTGTATGGTTCTATTGAGACAGACCGAAGATATTTTAGGCTGTTGAAGCTTTATTTGGCCGGTTTTGGCCGGTTTGTTGGGTAAAGGGCTAATTTGATAAGAAAGATATTTTCCAGAGAAGATGAGGCTAAAGCAGACGTTCGACTGTGAGGGGTAACAGTCACTAAATTCACCCTAGAGCTGGGGATATCATTCTGCAAATGTCTGGCGCCATATTCTCAGGTCTGTTACTGGCATTACATGCAAGCACAAGCTCCTGGGGAAAAATACTAAAATACCAATATAGACTATACCAGTTACTGGTACATGTATACCGCTATACTTAAAGTAATTGACCACCAATAACGTGGTGTCACCCCGTTAATATGGCGGTACTATACCACGGTATCCTCCAATACCGCGGTACTGATACCGCTTGTTAACGCGAACAAGTATGTGTGAGTAAATACCTCCCCTAAAAGAGTTCCATGAAAATCACCGCGGTATTCAACAAAATTAATGCGGTGCCCGCTAAAAGACCACGGTATCATTATCGCCCAATATCGTAACTCCACGCCATGACCGTCTCGATACTGCTACCGTTTATTACCGGTATCACCGCGGTCATGACCGGGGTATCACCCCGTTTTTCTGGTCAATTACTTTGAGAATAGCGGTAGTCTATATTGGTATTTTTTTTAGTATTTTCCCCAGGGACATATGCATGCAAGCAGACAAAAACAGCTTTTTCTGTTCAAGGCTCCAATGTTAATATTAATGTCTGGAATTGAAAAGTATCAAGCAAAAAGTTCCATGCCCCATAATCTTGGTTGAGTTGACTAATAAAGTTCAGCATAGTAAGAGCTGGGTTAACATCGATTGTCCAAGAAATCATAGCATCCAAGGTTATACAACAAAATGTTTTTGAACCATCACATCATGGTCAGTGCTGTTCTATGCATGTGTGGCGCAGACAATCAAAGTGATCAAAGAGCCAATGATGTTAAAACAATCATTGCGGCATCATCAATCACTACTGGTAAGAGATTCTGACCGAGTCACCAATGGAACAGACACCAGTCCGTGTGCAATGGGAAAGAGGAAATGGTACTGGTTACCAACAATCAGTGATAATGCGATCCCACTCCAAGAGGGAGTTGGCGCTGTACAAAACAATCTCAGTAATAAACTTTTTGGTGAATAATGAACACTTTTAATAGTTTTATTTTGTTAAAATAGCGCAATGCAATGTTATTTAAGTGTATTATTTACCTGTTTACATGTACCTGCATCGGACTATGGGTTATACAAGTATTTCTCATTAGATGCAACAAACAAAATTCTCCACCTGGATCCAAAATCATGCGCACAATAAACTGTGCACCTGTGTTTTTCAAAATTGAAGGACTGGTAGAATTGTCGTTTTCAATAGTTTTATGATAGTGTCATATTTACACACATATATCATTGCAAAATCAGTCTACTAAATGAAAAGCATTTGTATATATGTGTAGGCGGAGGCTTATAGTGTTAAAATTTTAAGCAAAACTAATATTAGTAGCACCATCAAAAAGACAAACATGCATCAAATGGAAAGAGGTAATATAATGCGTGAAGTTGTGTACACACTTTTTAATGGCGTCATTGGGAATTGACCAAAGTGGTCGAGCCAATATAAGCAGTGCTGCACGACACTCTTTCATGAATACGAGAAACTGTTTAATTTGCACCTATACATGTATAGCTTATCGGATATCCAAAATAATTTAATTGTTTATACTGTACTTAAAATTAAATTACTCATTAATTATGAAAATATATTCACCCTCATGGCTCATATTGTATTTCCCGACCCACCAAAGGGTTAAAGATATGATCTCTCTTCCTGGAGTTCAACATATTTATTATGAGAAATGTTAGTAATCTATTATCCATGAAAATTTTCCTTCCAATCGGGAGGGGGTCAGGAAAACTTCTATATAAGCTTCTAACATGTTTAGGTACTAGTATGTACATATGACTTAATATACCTGAAGATATACCAGAATATAACATAAATAAATGTGATGATAGTTTGCAGAGATGGCCTAGCCAAAGATCAGTGCCCAAAGACGTAATGAAACATAAACAACCCTGCATATATGTGCATATATGCAATTACGACAAAAATATATTCACCGCTGAATTTCCCATGTTACGATGTCTGGGCCGAAATATCGGTCTGCTGCAGTTAACTTGGGAGCATTCATATGACCCTGCCACTGTAGAAGGTTCAGAAACATGATGATGCTAAAATTGCCCCAAAAATTGCAAAATGCAAACAACTGGCTACGTAAATTATTAACGTAAGTGGCACTTCATGGTGACGTGCACTTCGATTCTCAACGGACGATTGAAGGTAAGCAACACCAAGCCCAGTTAGTAGTTTGATTTAGACATGTAACCAAATTGGTAAATATACTGCCATTACTGGACATGTTCATGTCACATGTGCAATGCATTGTCATTAAGAATATTATGCTTAGCTATGGTATCAGCTTATCTGTGACACCATACACAATCACAGTAGTTGCGTACAGACACACTGAATGAAAGAGTCAACAAACACTTCAATTTTCTTAGGCCAACCTTGATCACTGGGACCTGTATCTAGTATGTTTAGTATGCCATATATATATGTGATTATGTTTTATGTACAGTAATGCACTAACTAAGGCCTAAACACAAAATACGTTTGTTTCCGCTAACCCGACCGACCCTAAACTTTTTATTGCCATTGCAACAAAAAAAAATATTGGACCAAAAAAAAAAAAAAAAAAAAAAAAAAATTTGATTTAAATTTTTTTTTTTTTTAATTTAGGTCCCAATTCATATCATAACAAGATGCAAAACATTTATATATTTATATATATTGACATAAGAAATTTAAGTTTACAAAAAGATTTAAGTTTAACAGTTGGAATCATACTGTAAAGTATGTTTGGCTTTATCTAGCTTTCATCTGTGAAAACTTCAAATAATTTGAGTTCAGGTATGTTATCATTCAGCGTTCAGACTTCAGTATTTCAATCAATTACAGCACAGGAACATTAACAATTTGATCAAATCAACCTGGTTATCAAGTGGGATCTCATAATACCAAATGAAAAATTAACATAGAGATTAGTACCATATATAGTCATTACTATCTTAATACATGTACATTGTTTCTGTACTACATGTACATGTAGCATTTCTGTATTACATGTACATGTAGTATATTATGTACGGTATGTGTCTCACTTGAATTTTATAAAATAGCCTATTTATGAATTAGAGTGATGATGGCAAGTCTAATTTCAAGCAGGATAAGGCTTCCGATAAGCATAATCCATAGAACCAAAAGATATCTGACAATAACTTATAAGCATTTCCAATCCATACATATATAAAAAGTTCCAAAGTTATGCTTGATAAACTTGATAAAATTGACCTCTCTGTAAAATTCAAAATACTGACTCAAAGAGCCTTAGATTAGATCTAAATGCAATGGATTTTCAAAATTTTTCCAGGGGAAGAACCCCCACCATCATCAGGGGGTCACCCTTCCCAAACATTCCTCCGATCAGGCCTTCAGGTTATGCCTTCGGCATATCATTGCCCAAAAACAGGTGTCCCCAAAAAATACCTAGATCCTTCACTGAATGCGGAGAAGGTGGTGTTGTGAAGCCATCCTTAAGAGATCGGTACAAGACGGTCACTCCAATATGTGAACAGTGCAGTGGTACTGGACTGACTCCAGTTGTCGCCAGACCATATAGGAAATATTAGGATTATCAAAGACTATCTTAGTATATAGACTAGTATATATGTAAATATTAAAGCATATGTAAGATTGAATTGGAGTTTCTAGTTCCTCTGTCATCTGGGTTAACCTGATTGGGGCTAAGAAGTGCATAGTTTGGGTTATTGACAAGTATTATACAGTTATTTTTAAAGAAACTGAAAAAAAAAAAGTTAAAAAAAAAAACAAAGTAAAGCCTACCTACCCTACCATAATTTTTTTTAGCTCGTTAGCGGAAACAAAGGTATTATTTGTTTAGGCCTAATCGACCTCTTAACCACAGCAGAATTATGGGTAACTTTTCAGGATTTAGTCAAAAATATGGCTTGTTGCCATTCATCGGAAATCTCTCGGGGAGAATCAATTTCAACAACTGATTTCAATAGAATTTTGTTTTTTTCACAACCTTATTGTGCAGAAAAACAGATTTATTTTAAATAATTTTTTTGTGACAAAAGCTTCTACTGCTTAAGTAGTGTCTCCAACTTTTTGATAATACTTTGTTCCCCTGAATCTAGGGACGAAAAACGGTATGTGGGATGACCAATATAGGTATGTGTACAATGAATGCTGTGTCATTTGGTTTTGATATAGGTATGTATACAATGAACGCTGTTCAAGTCTGAGTTTAGTGTGCCTGTCATTTGCAGATTGAGGTCCCCAGAGGTGAATTTAGTGATGCTATCCTGCATTCTGCTTAGGCCTCATCTTCTCTGGAAAGTTTCTTTATTATCAAATTTCTATAGAAACTTCTTCACATAGATTCTATTTCTTTTTTAGTTTCTCTATATCCCCAAATTGGCAGATGACACATTGCATAATCGAGGTTCCCAATGTGTGTACATCACAATATTCACCATTTGGGAACTTTAGTCTGAGACTATGTCTCCCATAGCAGAAGAGGCCATGCAGAATGAGGTCTCCAGAGGGTGAATTTGGTGATGCTAGCCCATTGGGGACCTCATTCTGCAAATAACAGGCAACTTATACAGTAATGCCCTAATTAATCGACTCTTTAACCACAGCAGAATTATGGGTAACTTTTCAGGATTTAGTCGGAAATATGGCTTGTTGCCATTCATCGGAAAGCTCTCGGGTTTCAGGATTTAGTCGGAAATATGGCTTGTTGCCATTCATCGGAAAGCTCTCCCCGAGAGCTTTCCGATGAATGGCAACAAGCCATATTTCCGACTAAATCCTGAAAAGTTACCCATAATTCTGCTGTGGTTAAAGAGTCGATTAATTAGGGCATTACTGTATAAGTTGCCTGTTATTTGCAGAAAGTTACCCATAATTCTGCTGTGGTTAAAGAGTCGATTAATTAGGGCATTACTGTACTCAGACTTGATGCTGTTTTATCTCTTCCTGGCAACACTTTCAACAACAACATAAACAACAACAAATGTTTAACCCTTTCAGTGCCAAGTCCGATTTTTGTATCAACCCATATTTCCTTGATAATTTTTCAAATTTATTGATTATAATAATGTGATACATTGATGGAAAAAGCTCTAAGAGCTCTTTCCATCAATGTATCACATTAATATTCAATAAACTTGAAAAATGATCAAGGAAATATGGGTTGATACAAAAATCGGACTTGGCACTGAAAGGGTTAATGAAACACATTTTGAAGGCATGTTTGCCTTGTTGTTCCCAAAGAAAGATACAAGAAACAGAAACTATTGGTTTTACCAGTGTTACAAATGTTTCACTTAAAGGGGGGCATTTCCTTTTATACACAACAGGATATATGCAACCAATGAATGAATTTGAGCTATGGACCATAAGAGCATATGAGTGTATTTTGCACTAATTCATGGCTCAAATTCATTCATCTGTTGCATTAAAGACATATTATGGACTTGCTCGGGTGGGTGAAATTGATAAGTTGGTACTCAGGCGCTATGACAACATGGGGAATGTAACATTCTACTAATATCGCTGAAATTTTCTAAGAAATAAACCATACCACTCCATAGAAAACATCGTCTGACTACCCTCAATTGTAAATTGTAAAGTCGATTCGGAACGCAACTATCGGCGATAAACTGACACAAATGAGTTCGCCATCGAGAGACATTGCATTTAATTAAATAATAAGAATGACGGTGTGTGTTGTCAATTTGGATTACTATTCGTATAAAACAACTACTTTGAGCAAGATTATTCTCAAGTTCTATTTGATCACCCTATCGGAATGTTTCACATCACTTTAATTTAGTTGAGTATAAAATTAGATGGTCCCATAAATGACCGGATTTAAAGTACAGTACCCCTTTAAACGTGTTTTATATAATATACTAGGGGGTTGCCCGTCACAAAATGACGGGTATATAAATGTGCTTTGTTATTTTCTAGTGTCCGCTTTCATGGACACATGGAATGGTCATGCTTTTCTTTTTTTGTTACTGGATGCACGTTGGAACACTTTATTTAACTAAAATTGTATTTCTACGCACCCAGTCTACATATGCACATGCACATCACTACTGTACAAGCATTCCATTAAAATGCCATGAAAATCCCATTAAAATACCATTAAATTGGCCAAAACCATTAGTTTATACCATTAATTCTTGTAACAACAATTTTAATGGGGCTCCACTGAACCCATTAAAACACCATTAATTTTAAGGCTTTAATGGCCAGTTCACCATTATAAACATTGAATTGGCCATTAAACACACATTCTATTTTTCTAATGCCCATTAAACCCCATTAAAATTTGTATTGACTGAATTTAATGGCAATGATTTGGTATACTTTTAATGCCAAGTACAATTGTTATGAAATTAATGCCCATGATCTTGATGGCCTCACAGGTAATGGCCATGAACTAACCAATTTAATGCCCATTACATTATTATTGCAAATTAATGCCAATCACTCACAACTGTTGTAATATTAATGGCCATGATTTCAATGGCTGCCCAGGTAGTGGCCAACAAATGACCACATTTAATGCCCATTAAATTATTATTGCGAACTAATGCCCATCACTCGGAAATTATTTCAATGGCTGCATAGGTGATGGCCATGCATTGACCATATCCATGGTTTCAACCAAGGAAAGTACTTATATAGTCAGCTACATGTAGTTAACGTCACTTTAAGTGGAAGCTCATAACATGACCTACACAGAGGCACAAACTCAGACAATGATGATCATTTATGTATTTCTTTGCTCTACTTTAAGAGAGACTTTTATCTCAAGCAGTGGTTACTGAAGCCCTATTCTTTCTCATTATGCTAGTCCATGCCTAACCAACTATAAAAGTACTACCATGCAGGGCTCTTGCATGGTGGGGAAAATATAAACAAGAAGATAAATCAAGGAGGTAAATCAATGAAAAAGCCATGTATGCAATTGAGAAGCAAGACAAACCGGAAACATGGATGTTTTATTTTTATTTTGGCCTCGCGTATCTTCTTCTGATTGTGTATTTTACTGAAGTGAGCCCATTGGTCATTTGTTTGATTGTCAGGTTGACCCCACCATTCAAAATTTTTAATCCATAAGAATCGGAAGCTTCACTACGATATAGAATACATGTACTCAAAGTTTCACTGGGCCCTCGTGAGAAGAGACCTTCTATTTTTTATTTGTTTATTAACAATACAAGTAGTATTATATTATATTATTTTTTAATTAATATATTGCATAATCTTTTAAAGTTAGGCCATTAAAAACAAGAGATGGACTGTCGTTCGGTACATACTCCCTTGTTACATACCGCCTAGTGTGGGTATATCTATAAAATATGACTGCTATATACTCAGACAGATGGACCCAAAATCAGCATTTTCATATAAACAAAGATGAATAACTATAGAACCAAAAAACAAAACAAGACAAATAGTTGAATGTGCCATTAAATGTCCTCATAATGGTGAACATCCATACCAAATTTAATTGAGATCCGAGCATTACTGTTCAATTTATGACACTAACATATACCAGACGGACCAAAAATCCAACATTTCCAGATAATCGAAGATGTATAACTCTAGAATTGAAAATCCGAACAAAACGATGGAAGATTCTTTTTAATGTCTTCATAGTAGTGAACATCCATTCCAAATTTCATTGAGATCCCATCAAAACTGTTGAAGTTACAACATGAACTGACACCATGCATACATACCAAACAGCCATCATTTCCTGATAAACAAAGATGAATAACTCTAGAATGTAAAATCCGAGAAAAAAAATGATGGACCCCTCTATTGCATGTGCCCTCACAGTAGTGAACATCCATACAAAATTTCATTGAGATCCGATCACTACTGTTCAAGTTATGACAAGCACAGACACCAGACGGACCAAAAATCCAACATTTCCAGATAATCAAAAATGAATAACTCTAGAATGGAAACTCCGAACAAAACAATGAAACCCTCTATTTAATGTCCTCATAGTTGTGAACATCCATACAAAATTTCATTGAGATCCCATCAAAACTGTTGAAGTTACAACATGAACTGACACCAGGCATACCATGCAAAAGCCAACATTTCCAGATAAAGAAAGATGAATAACTCTAGAATGGAAAATCGGAACAAAACGACGGAACCCTCTATTTAATGTCCTCATGTAGTGAACATCCATACCAAATTTCATTGAGATCCCATCAAAACTGTTGAAGTTACAACATGAACTGACACCAGGCATACCATGCAAAAGCCAACATTTCCAGATAAAGAAAGATGAATAACTCTAGAATGGAAAATCGGAACAAAACGATGGAACCCTCTATTTAATGTCCTCATTGTAGTGAACATCCATACCTAATTTCATTGAGATCGGAGCACTACTGTTCAAGTTATGACATGAACAAACATCGGACGGTCGTACGTACGGTCGCACACACAGACGCATGTACGGACGGATAGGTGCAAAACAGTTTAACCCTCTTTTTAAAGGGGGTATAAGTAACGCACGCATCACTAAAAGTCCGCTCCATGGCTGCAGCAAAACTATTTAGCGCAATCTCAACAAAATAAAAAATCCTCCCTCAATACGCTTGTGATAGGGACTTATTTTTGGTTCACCGGTCACATGTTTAAGAACACCGGTTATATTTACTTCCGGTAAAAAGCACGTGGTCTGATATTTTATCGTCTGTCCATTTTTTCAATTTTGGACAAATAAATTGGAAAAAATGAGTTCGTTTTCTATGTGCATTACGTCAGGGATCACAGTTATACCGTTGAGTGTATATGGAGGATTAACCGAAGGAACATCTGTTGGTTGGTGAACTATTTGCGACAATGCAATGCAATAAATCTGATGTCGTGATGATTTTGGCGAAATCCGGAAAATTCCAAACGATTTGAAATACATTAAACCGAATGCTATATTGGAAACTCGAGTAGTTTCAATGGGCAAAAAGTGTTTCCTGGTGCCAAAATATGTGATCTAATAGAAAAATAAAAATGAAATTATTCACAAATACTTTCTTCTTGTCAATCTTTGAAGTACATGTACGTTCCTTCCAATCATTGAAATTGAATTCAACCAATCTATCAGAACTGTCACTTTGACAGCACATGCACAGACCTTCTCAAAATAAGTGTCCCTTTTAACGCGGTTCTCAGGAGTTAACAACGCGGTCGTACCCCGCTGGACAAAACAAGTGTCCACTGCCACCGCGGTGTACTTGCCGTTCGGCCGCGGTGTCATTGTGTGTAACCGCGGTTTAGCACCGCGGTCGAATGGCAAGTACACCGCGGCCGAATGGCAAGTACTCTCAGGTGCCAAATAAAAGTGCTGGCCAAATACAAGTGCTGGGTGACATTTTTACCAAAAAAAGAATAATAGTGCTGGTGCACAATAAATGTGCTGGGTTACGGATTTTACTTTTCATGGTTGTATGCTTAAAACTCGAGCCATGAAGGCTTATGCATACATTTATATAGTACAGGGAATCATACCTGTGCGGAGGATGTGACATTTAGGTATTATGCATCATGTATCTTCACTATCTTGTTTACCCCATTCATACATTATGTAAGACCATGCGTGAAATTACATATTACTCATATGATATAAAGTTGGAATAGATTGTCTTACATGTTGATTGTTGTATTATAGACAGTACACACTGCACATGACTTTTTTTTCTCTTGTAGGTTGGGGGTCTTCGGGTATAGATGGTTCATTATTCCGATGGTTCATTATTCTGAGCCAATCTGAGGGTTCATTATTCCGCTTTTCCATGAGGGTTCATAATTCCGACTATTTCAATATTCCGATACCTTCTATATGGCTTAGAATACTAGATAATTTGGGATCGGAATAATGAATCAAACAAAACAGAAAAAACCTAAATTACACACCATTTCACCACTTTGTATACTATATAGTGATTAGCCATACGGAATACAAGAAGGGGTGGGAAAACTTAAGGCTGTTTATTAAATATGATTTTCAGTTGTGTTGCACAAAACAACCCCTTTTCAACATCACAAATAAAAGGATATCTAATGCTGAACAAACTATGTACAATGCTATGTGTTTGCCCCTAAGTTATGTATATCAACAATCTATTGTATTTATATATGTGTTATTATCATTGCCAATACAATCAATCAATCAATCAAAGAGTGATAGTTAACTCAAGTAACTCACTCACTGTATAATTCAATTGATTAATGAGGCCCCCACCCCCCCCTTTTCGTACGCCGTATTCCATGCCCTGTTATGGGGTACGCCGTATTCCGGCCCCTCTGTTAGGAGGTATTCGGTATTCCAAAAATACCGGTATTCGTACGCCGACCTTCAAAAAAATGAAGTTTTCATATATTTTTATGTATTCCATATGGCTGTTAACTGGTATTCCGTATTCCACCCTCTGTGTTAAGTGGTATTCCGTATTCCATGGGGGGTGGGGGCCTCATTAATATATTTAGGTTGAAACTTGTGTACTAGTAGATTGAAGTTCTTGTCCAAAATCATACTCAGTTTACAATTTGACATTAAGCCTAATTCGATTTTTTTTCGAAAAATTTACGATCAATTTTACATTTCTCTCACCAAATAATGCATTAAAACAGAAAAAGTATGAAACTGTGTTGTTTAAATATCTTAAAATTATAGGAATATACTTTAATGCTTCTCATGAAATTATTTGTATGCAGAAAACACTCAGTCAAACTGGTAACTTTTAGCGCTTTTTCTGGGTTTCGCGTTGCCTATTTTCGAGGCACATCGTTTTTTCATTATAAATTGTGAGTATGGAACTGATTTTGGAGTTAACAAAAACATTTTAATTGTAGAATAAGTCCTGTGATCCATGGGCCATCTTTTCTATCGTTTCGGGTCCCGTGAACTCGGCCCAGTTCACGTTTTGCGCTTTATTACAAACCGAAAGTAGACGAAGTAAAAGATTGGGCGAACCGTGACTCTCAAAATAGGTTTTATATCGAAGCGATGTCGCATCTCAGTCTACTAAAACAACTTTATTTAGTGGTTTGTGACTTCTAGTATTAACATTAGCACACTCGTGATTCGTTCCATTCTTATATTCGTTTGTTTATCACCCAAAAAAAGAATAAATGTCACAGTATGTGATGGATTTACCCCCAAAAAATAATAAACGTGATGGGTCACAATAAGCGTGATTGTGTGTATTTTTGCTCCAAATTAATAAACGTGCCGGCACGTTTATTTGGCACCTGAGAGTACACCACGGCCGAACAGCAAGTACACGGCCGAACTGCAGTCAGCTGGTGGAGCCGCGGTGTAGTTGCAGTTCGGCCACGGTGGCAACGCAAATCGCGGTTAAGTGGACACTTGTTTTGTCCAGCGGGGTACCTTCAACACAATGCGGTCGTTGCGTTGATAACGCAATGTTGGTACGTTACGACCGCGTTGAAGTTTAACAGTAACACAGACCGCGTTTATGTTAAATGCGTTGCATCAAGGATCAACGCAACACGCGAAGATTACAATCACCGCGCCGAAAAATATACAGACGATGAGTCATGTAAGTAGTTTTTTAACCATTAAATTTTTTGTTTTAAATATAATTTATGATCACATATGACTAATTTAGTGTCATTTTCCCACTCTCTGAAAACAGAAAATCACATAACTACGCGACGTGAACTCAAAAGTGTTTTGGTTGTTAGAAATCTCAATTGCATCTCTAAATAAAAGACTCTATTAATTCGTGCAGCACGATCAATGCAATCTACATTTATTTATTAGCTTTTTCCAGAAAAATTCTAATGAAAATGTAAAACATTTAACACCAATCAATCATTTTATTCATACCTCCCACCATGCCAAAATAACATTGTATTATGTTGGCAATGTTCCGTTTCGTTGACGGTTATCTCAACCGCGTTTGTTGCGTTGACAGTCATGCCCACCGCGCTATGTTACATTGACGGTTACCTCGAACGCATTGAGGAAAATCACAACTGAATTGGAGTAACGTTACGACCGCGTTCCGTTAACACGAGAATCGCGTCGATGGTCAATTCTCAACGCGGTTCCAACGTTTGAGAGGGACACTTATTTAAAGTTAATTTTGAGAAGGTATGTTCTCACATCAGCAGCCATCAGTATAAAAGTATAATGATATAAACCGGTGTAACAGTTTATCTCCCCCGCCCCCTGGGTATTTCCCTCTCCCCCACTCATATATTTTTTTTCCCTCACTTATTTTATATTATTATGGTAAGAAATGCCGAGAAAACTATTAAAAAAAAATTGTTTAACTTAACCCCTCACACAATAGCATAAATATGTCAAAATATTACCTTACGATTTTATCGTTTATTTTGCTTTATATTGTCATGAAATGGCGAGAAATTAACTTTATATGAGAACAATTTAATAGAATAAGAATTTGGGGTGGGGGGGGGGGGGAATATCCAGGCCTAAGTATCCCCCCCCACCCAGTGGCTATATATGACAAAAATTAAACGTATGATTTTATTGCTTAATTTGATTTATATAGTTATGAAATTGCGAGAAATTAACTTTATATGAGCAAAATTTGATTAGAGTTAGAATTTGGGGTGGGGGGGAAGATACCCAGGCCCGAGTATCTCCCCCCCCCCCCCCCACCCCAAATTCTTACTCTATCAAATTTTGCTCATATAAAGTTAATTTCTCGCCATTTCATGACTATATAAAGCAAATTAAGCAATAAAATCATGCGTTAATTTTTGTCATATGTAGGTGCTGGGTGGGGGGGGGGGGGGGGGGGGGGGGGGGGAAGATACTCAGGCCTGGGTATCTTCCCCCCACCCCAAATTCTTACTATAATCAAATTTTGCTCATATAAAGTTAATTTCTCGCCATTTCATGACTATATAAAGCAAATTAAACGATAGAATCATAAGGTAATATTTTGACATATTTATACTATTATTGGGTTAAGTTAAACTTCAAAATAACCACAAAAACAAATTTAATAGTTTTCTCGGCATTTCTTACCATAATAATATAAAATAAGTGAGGGAAAAAAAATGTACGAGTGGGGGGGGGGGGAAGATACCCAGGGTGGGGGGGAGATACCCCGGGGTATGTTCCCCCCCGGGGGGGGGGGGGGGAAGATACCCAGGGGGGAGATATCGTGTTACACCGGTATATAGTATTCTTGTGGAACACTAGAAAAATTACATCAGTGCCACTGAGAATTGTTCCTGATAGTGGATATCCATGGGCATTGCAGTAAATAAATACATGTAGAGCAATTTATGGCACTGCTACATTTGAATCAGATTTCTCAGAATTCCTAATATAATTGTCAGAAGTTTTTTGTAATTTGAGTGGTGTGTTTCTCTATACATGTATGTGTGGTTACATTGTACAGTTATGATATTTGGTGGGAGACATTGAGTGCTTCTGACTTTATAAACCATATCCCTCACACTATCATGAATAGAACCAGACAAAACTCATGCTATGCCTTTCCTCAAAGGCTCAATATCCATTTAGAGCCATGCTTTTGGAATTGGGCAACAGAGGTGTCAGAGTATTCCCATGTATTGAGCTACCCCTGTATACATGTGATTACACAGATACAAGTTGTATTACATGAACCTGGAATCATGAAAACAGATTTAATATTCGATTTTGAGTATGTTTTGAAATTTTTTAAATAAATAATAAATATAATAAGACACCCTCCCTTATCAAAACATTTAGACATAATTGCTTGTGAACCCAGACTTGAATTTGTAATGGCCTTATATATGTTTTATTATTATTTCTATCCATTGTAATTAATTTTAACACAGTTGATGCCCCATTTAAAAATAGATCATCTTGAGCTATATTGTACAGAGAAATGAGGAATCGGGGAGTCCATAAATATACACACAGTACTGTACCACTTTAAAGGGACATTCAAGGTACCGGGCCATATTCTGGCTATAAACACCCAATTCCGGTATCATACCCAAGTTTGGAGATAAAGTGTCTAGTCATTTCAGTGAAGCGGACCAGCGTCGCCAAACTCACCCTCTGGAGACCTCATTCTGTTTATGACCAGTTTTTCATACCCATCATATTTAATGGGCCTTATTATGCCCCATGAACCAACCATTAAATATAGGCTGTATTTAATGGCCATCAATTTTGTGGGCACCCTGCCCCCATAAATTTAATGGGCATCAAAATTTACCTCCCAAAATTAATGCCCATTATAATGACCCATTTTAATGCCCATTATATTTAATGGGCCTTAATATGTAACCTTTCATGGGATTTTAAAGGGGTTTTAATGGCAATTAAACACAGAATGTTGCCATTAATTTTTTAATGGCCTTTAGTTCCCGCCTTCATTTAATGCCCATTACCCCAGTTAATTTAATGGCCATACACATACCCATTAAAATAATTTAGCTTTAATGGCCGTTAACTTTCTTATAATAATGGCAATTTAATGGCTGTGAAAGGTTACATATTAAGGGGGTATTTTAATGGGGTTTTAATGGGAAAATCATGGGTTTTTTAATGGATTTGTAATGGTATATCATTAATGGGCCTTTAATGGGCATTTAATGGGTGTGCGCGCAGTAGTGCATATTGAACGAAAGAAAATCAGTATAATATTTAAATACTACTATGCACCGACTGAAACATACTCAATTCAGGAGCCTTAATTCGGGAGCTTGTTGCACATTTTGAACGGACCCACTTTGGAATCTGTATTCCGCATGCCGCCTAATTACAACACGCCTGCACTGTGCTCAATTCGGGAGACTTTCTTTAGCGGGGAGGGGTCTACAGCCCCTTTTTGCGCATCGCGCACATTATATGATCTTAAACTGCGTAAGCTTCATGCACAATTATATAGGGAGCATGCAGCCCATTTTAAACGGACTCCCTTTGGAAGCTGTATTCAGCATGCAGCCTATAATGATCACACGCCCTGCACTGCGCGGCCGATTTGTATGAAAACTTTATTTCAATAAAACTATATTTCTGCCCCCACCATCATCTCCCCAACCCACGTATATGCAGGCACATATGGAACGCAACAATCAAGATATTTTACTTTATCTATAGGGCCTATACTAACTGACGCAGGCTCTATTCGGAACCTTTATTTAGCGGGGGGCACAGCCTCTTAGTGAGCTTCGCGCACATTATATGAATTTAAACTGCGTGCGCTTTGCGCACATTGTGATCTTTTAAACATTTATTCTTTTATCAGATTTGCACTCAACCGAAAGATCAAAAGAACATTAATTAGCATCCGCAGTATTGTTTACACTGCATGCCCTATTATTAGGCCTGTCCCGTGAATGTGATTTTTCTAACTGAGTTTGGCGAGTTCACGGTACCCACTGGCGGGAGGTCAGACTGTCCATTCGCCATCTCCCGTGTATACCGGTACTCCTTCGATACCACACTCAATTCACAACTTTCGTATCAAAGACAGCATTATTTACTTATGTTCAAACCCAACTGGCGAATTAAAATACCATATTAGCACCCATGCCCAACGACGAACGTTCGATTCTTGACTCTGCACCCCACTACATCCACCCATTCCCAACGACGTTAGAACGTTCGAGTCTTGACTACACCCATTATACATGCACTTCCGCGACAAAATCAACATTCGTTATCTAAATTCACAATGAACCTGAACTGACACATTAATTTAGCGCTTATTTCCAACAACGCTTTGGTTGAGCGCATGGAAGTTTCGCCTACAATAGCAAAGCAAGTGTTGGTTTGCGTTCGACGTCAATGACGTCATTTGGACAAACGTCATAAGAAATAGTGTCTACTGAGTGCAGATACTGCATTTGGGGACCATGTTAGATCTCAGGTTTGCTTTAACCAATCGGCGTGAAATTTGGTGAGTCACCTTTTATGACACACTATAGGCCGTGGTACAAATTTGGGCCACATTGGACGCATGGTTGAAAAGTTATAAACGCGCCAAAAGCGTGACCGAGTTATACACACACACACAGATACACACAACAATCTATCTGATTTGTTACTGGATGCGCGTTGGAACACTTTATTTCACTAAAACTGTATTTCTACACACTCAGTCCAAATATGCGCATGGACATATTGAACGAAACAAAATCAGTATATTATTTAAATACTATGCACCAATTCACTGAAACATACTCAATTCAGGAGCCTTCATTCGGGAGCTTGCTGCACATTTTGAACGGACCCCCCTTGGAACCTGTATTCAGCATGCCGCCTAATAATCACCTGCACTGCGCGGCCCGTTTGTATGAACACTTTATTTCAATAAAACTGTATTTTTACCCCCACCCCATCTCCCCAACCCATGTATATGCATGCACATATGGAACGCAACAATCAAAATATATTACTTTATCTATACTAACTGAAACAGGCTCAATTCGGGAGCCTTATTTAGCGGGGGGAGGGGCCTACAGTCCCTTTCTGCGCTTCGCGCACATTATATGATCTTAAACTGCATGCGCTTCGCGCACATATATATGGAACTTACAGCACATTTTAAACGGAACCCCTTTGGAACCTGTAGTGTATTCAGCATGCATCCTAATGATCACACGCCCTGCACTGCGCGGCCCATTTGTATGAACGCTTTATTTCAATAAAACTCCCACCCCAATCTCCCCAACCCACGTATATTCATGCACATATGGAACGCAACAATCAAGATATTTCACTTTATCTATACTAACTGAAACAGGCTCAATTCGGAACCTTTATTTAGCGGGGGAGGGCCTATAACCCCTTTGTGAGCTTCGCGCACATTATATGATCTTTAACTGCGTGCGCTTCGCGCACATTTTGATCTTTTAAACATTTTTTTGTATCAGATTTGCACTCAACCGAAAGATTAAAAGAGCATTAATTAGCGTCGGCAGTAGTGTTTACACTGTATTATTAGTCCCGGCCCGGGAATGTGATTTTTCTAACTGAGTTCCGTTGAATTTACTGAGTTCGCGGTACCCTAGGGTCCTGCGAATTGGAGATTTTGATCGAATCGAATATCGATTCGAGTCGACAAAAACCAATCGAATATCGAATCGAATCATACCTGTGTGTTGCATTCTCAATCAGGCATTTAATGTCAATGATTAGACGACTTGTGAAACGTTCTATGAACTTTCATGAAGTTCCATCATAACTTATGTGGCGATCAACCGTCGTTCCTGATACTATTAACTTCAATTGAGAATTGTCGAGAGAAAAAAACATTAAAACATCCATGCGGTCGTCACGACGATTAAATATGTAACCACTAAACGGATTATCGGAATTAAAATCACGCGCAATTTTTAGAGTTTGCATGTACATGCACAATTGCAAACCGCCACTGGGAAACACCCTATGTTATAAACTTGAAGATGCAACAACAGTCGCAGGGTAGCCTGTTTATGTAGTGCTGGATGCTTAGATGGGTCATTGTCCAAGACGCTTGCGATTTATATACCATGTTGCATTCATCACACGTGTTAGTTCCAGCACTGCATGCAGCTTTTATCATGTTTAAAATAAACATGAATAACAGATGACAAATTGTCAAGTTTCAAGCAATGCTCCGAAACTGAAAGTCAACTTCAAAAGAAAACACCGCCCACGTGCACTTTTCGACGCCGGGAACACGTGTTGTTTACATTCTCAGCGATATTACATAACGCGGAATCTGAGATGTATAGTCAGCGGATAACGCCAGCGGTGTCTCATTACATCTCATCACTATTCTAATTTACGTGCGTCGTCGGTCCATCGGCGATCTCCGAGCTTTTGGCTACCATGTTCAAAGCTAGAATTCAGATGTATTTAGTCGTCATATATGGGCTAATTACTGGCTATACTTATATTTAATATCATGCGAACGTGCGCGATGTACAATAGGAATTATAAGCTGAATATATTCATAATTTTTGGGAATGATATGGCACAGAAACAGCTGAGATCGACCTGTGTACTTGTCCGTAAACAGCCTACTTTTTATATGTTTGCATATTCGAAATTTCGAGTTGGAAATTTCGAATCGAATTCGAATCGAATTTGACTTTCGAATCGAATCTCGAATATTCGCAGGACCCTACGGTACCCACTGGCGAGAGGCCAGACTGTGTCCATTCGCCATCTTACGAGTATACCGGTACTCCTTTGATTCCACACTCAATGCACAACTTTCGTATCAAGGACAGCATTCTTTACTTATGTTCAAACCCAACTGGCAAATTAAAATACCATATTAGCACCCATTCCCAACGACGAACGTTCGAGTATTGACTCTGCATCCCACTACATGTACATCCAACACCCCACTATACATGCACTTCCGTGACTAAATCAACATTCATTACCTAAATTCACACTGAACATGAACTGCCACATTAATTTAGCGCCTATTTCCAACAACGCTTTGGTAGAGCGCATGGAAGTTTCGCCTACAATAGCAAAGCAAGTGTTGGTTTGCGTTCGACGTCAATGACGTCATTTCGACAAACGTCATAAGAAATAGTGTCTACTTGAGTGCAAATGCTGCATTTGGGGACCATGTTATATCTCAGGTTTGCTTTGACCAATCGGCGTGAAATTTGGTGAGTCACCTTTTATGAAACACTATAGGTCGTGGTACAAATTTGGGCCACATTGGACGCATGGTTGAAAAGTTATAAACGCGCCAAAAGCGTGACCGAGTTATACACACACACACACACAGATACACACACACACACAGGCGACGGGTTTTATATATATAGATTATATCAATTAATAAAAAAATGTAGTCATGTTCTAAAAAATAGCCGCATTTTGAGTCCCAGTAGGAATAATTGGAGAACAAAATTATTTCATGGTGACAGAAGCTCCAGTAGACTCGTTTCTCTGACTTAACCCTTTACCCAACAGAACGGCCCTGTGCCAATGCATTCTCTTATATATGCGAGTCGACCATAGGTCGCCTCGCATATATAAGAGAATGCATTGGCTTAACACATATTAAAAATGATAAAATTGTCAAAGAATGTAGAAAAAAATTATATAATTGTTAAAGAATATATTGTAAGAAAAATTGGTAAAAAGTGTTAAAAAAAAAGAATGTTTTTAGGCCAATGCATTCTCTTATATATGCGAGGCGACCTATGGTCGACTCGCATATATAAGAGAATGCATTGGCACAGGGCATAACTGTAACCATCACAATGTGGTCAATGAACCGGTTCCAATGATATCCATATTTGTATGGTGTTATTGAGACAGACCGAATATATTTTAGACTGTTGAAGCTTTATTTGGGCGTTTTTGGCCGGTTTGTTGGGTAAAGGGTTAAAACTTTATTTAATATTTTACACCCGGAGCCTATACAGAAAGTTCATGGAACATATACACCATCTTCAAATGATCCAAGATTATATTATATGTCCCCATGAAATAATTACTTTTTAAAAATATCTCATTTAAAATGATAAAAGTGGAACTGATATAAATAAAATTACATGCATTTCATAAAATCGGAGAGGGTTAAAGCATTGGTGACTGGTGTAACCATATGATGAGATGACTCATGTTTATATTGTACTCACCTATCTTCATACTGTGGATGGTGGACAGAGATATAATATAGATAAAGCGTGGACAGTCCAAACACAACCGGCACCCACAGAATAGATGCCATTATGATGAGTTTCTTTAAAATCTTTGTGGTATACCCCACTGTTATCACACGGTAATCTTTGCATTTCATTGGATACACATTGTGTCCTGTGTTGTATCTGATTCAGATCTCTCTATGCCATTGTTTACTTATATGATGTAAACAGAGTGAACTGGCTGGGATAAAGCACTGAATGTTTCAAAGTTCAGATGTACGACGTGGACTTATATCTCATGTAACACTGCACTAAGCCCCATCTCCAGTAATAAACATATATAGCTGGGTTTGGCTCCAGTATTAAGTGTATATAGCTGGGTTTGGCTGTATGATCAACAAATCTGCATAATCCTGAAATAAGAGGATACTAAAGTCACAAATAGTATTTTAAAGTGATTATTAACACTCCCGTCAGGGATGTGACAACAGGGTCTCACCCCCATCTTTGGTTAAAATGTTCAACTTTAGGAAATTTCATGCCTGACACAACATTAGTTGGAAATTTTACACAATGTATTGGTTTAAATTGTTCTCATTGTTTGACTATCCAAGTAGTAATTAGTGGGGAATTTGTTGTTTTTAGACCAACAGCAGCATATTTTTCTACTTTTGGTCAACATTTTGGTGTGAAATAGTCATCAGTTGGAAATTTTCTAACACAAGGGGTGCCAGGTTGGAAAATTCCAGCAGTTGGTGCAAACGGTATTTCGCTAACATGGGAGTTTTTGGACTAATTCAGCGGGGGTTGGTCCACAGGTAATTGGCCAAAAATTTTTTTTTTTATTAAATTAAAAAAACAAAAAGTTTGTGCCTAATACCTGTGGGTTGGTCCAGTTGGAAATTTCAAGGTAGACACCCCACCCGAAGGAGACCCTCAAACCACATTCCTGACTCCTTTTCACTAGATATTAATATATTAATAACTTTATTTAGTTTGCATAATGCACATTCAGTAAAAAGTAAGTTCATGCAGAGACTCATCACATAGTTATTGCGCTTATGACAAAAAAATGGCAAGAAATTGTCAAACTGAGGGGCATAACTCAGGTAAGAAAAATCGTCCAAGATATTGTGACAACAAACTCATAAACCAAAAATTATTGAAATCAGTTAATATTTGTTCAAGTCATTGCGCTTATGACTGGATCAAATGGACGCACGGACAGCTAGACACACGGTGCTGATTTCTATAGTCCCCCGAAATTAATTTTCGGGGGACAAAACAGACATAACGGTTTAACCTTTATTAACTTATTGACATAACTCAACATAACAGTAAAGATAATTCAAATAAGTTGTTAGGATTTTGAGCCAAAGAGGTGTTGTAGAATATCACACATAACACCGGAAAGGCTTATTTCCATGATTTGGGATAATATCCTATGAGCATATATGCTTAACTTGCCAGTCATGTCTTTACCGTTAAGTTTTCACTTATCATTACCATTATGTCTCTACTAATGGTGTGGACATCTCTAAATTCTAAAATCTAGAACAGAAAGATCCAAATAAAGATTGGTGATGATCGGATGATTGATGCAGTCTGTAGGGTGTGCCAAAGGTTTTCATCATGCAAAGAGTAAAATCCAAGATGGCCACTGGCAGCCATAATTTTCAAAAGTGGAAAAAATTTATGGCTCCCATCTAGAGGTCAGCCTGAAGATACATATGAAGTTTGGTGAAGATCGGATGAGGGATGTGGTCTGTAGGGTGTGACAATGGATTTAGTCATGCAAAGTGTAAAATCCATGATCGTTAAAATTTGATAGCTCCCATCTAAAGGTGATCCTATACATGCCTGTAAATTTTGAAAAGAATTCTCTAATAAATGTGGGCTAGTGCAGGGTGCGCCGATGGATTCAAATTTGAAATCCGAGATGGCTGCTGTCAGCCATGTTTTTTTTGTTTTTTTTCGGAAAAAATGTATACCTCCCATCTAGAGGTCACCTCGAAAATCCATATGAAGTTTGATTATGATTGGATAAGTCAGGTGGCCTGCAGGGTGTGCCATAGGATTTAGTCATACAAAGAGAAAAATCAAAAAATGGCCACTACTAGTAGTGGCCATGGTTTTCAACGAAATTAGGGAAGATTTAATGGCTCTCATCTGGAGTTACGTACCAGTTAACCCCACAGGGCCAGTACTGATATCTATAAATCTATATATGTTCACGAACAGGTACAGCACCGGACCACCATGGGTGAACCGTTAACAAACCGGTCCAATGACGGCGGTCTTGTCTGGTCCGGCGTTGGACTGTACTGGTTTTTGGCGATCTGGTCCGCATCCCTATTAAATAGATTTGTCAATTTCCGACATGCAGTTATGCATATCGGTATTGGATGTAGTTACTTGGAGTTAGATATTGCCAACTATAGGCTAGTATATCGTGATTCACGACCTATGTTCAGTATTGACATGGTATTGTTGGTAATTCGCTATCTTGTCTGACATCAGTCATTGTCACTAGCAATATGCATACAAAATGTGTCAGATATAGGCCAAAATGTCGAGAACATGGCAGTTGCTTAAGTTGTAATTTCAGAGATCAATGTTTAAAGGCAATAATTGTAAAACGCTTGAAATGAGCTCATAAATATTTCAAGTGTTATTTCATGAAGGATCGTCATTTTTGTCATGGATGCAAGCTGTAAAGTTAGAGACTGTATAAAACGCGTTGTCCCACAGTGTCCCGCAAAAAATCTTACCTCTAAAGTGGCAATGTCTGACTTCACAAAAGGCGCCTTATTGTAATCGATAATGTATATATTTGTGACCACACCATCACTTGCCCCAAGTTCCCAACCACAATAAAACTATAACTATATATAGCTATATAACTGCTGGCAGTCATAACTTTAACCTAATTTCAGAAAAAAATTATCAAGAGGTCACCCTGAAGAGCCATATGAAGTTTGGGGACGATCGGATGAGAGATGTCACCTGTTGGGTGTGCTAACGGAAATTGTTGATGGACGCATGAACCGATGGATAGATATAGGCACAGACGGACGGACGACGGTTGCCAACCCATGGCAATAGCTCAAACTTGACTTTGTCAAGTTGAACTAAAATAGATATCATATGGCCGTGGTCAATTAAGTTTATGTTTAGCATTGCCCAGGATTCTGAGAATTAAATGCAAAATGCATCGCTCCATTTTTCTGTTCAATTAATTTGAAGATAGCGGTATGTTTACAGGGGCAGATTCCAGCAAAAAGTGTACTACTGCCTACTTAAGATTTTCAATTTCTGAAATCGAATTATCTGTATTTATTTCATTTGGTGGTTGGAACTCACAAAATTGAAGATCAGGTAAAAAAAAGATCTGGAACCTTGAAAGTATTTATTTTAATACTTATTTTGTTTTTCTTTTTTAAATGTTGCTAACGTCGTATTATAGGTTGACAGAGAAATTTATGGAAATTGAGGGATATTCGCAACTTAAAATTGAAATTCCTGCTCACAACAAGCACACAAATACAACTTCTTTGTGTGTCATTGTTAACAGGTCAGATAGGTTTATTTTCAATACCAATAAGTCGTTTTTTTTCTCGTCCCACACGCTTATACATGTACATCCGAACGGATCATGCACGAATCGGAACTTTGGAATGCCAAGTGGTACATTTTTGCTGGAATCTGCCAGTTACACTTTCACAAACAGACGGACACCCACTGTATCTGTATCTGTAGATATTACAGTGCATGAACAAATTCTGGTTGTAGACGCACTGGTCCAGGTGCTACCATGGCCGAGTAACTGTATAACCCTGTGGTGACTCCAGTAGCGTGTGCCAAAGGTTTTCATCATGCAAAGAGTAAAATCCAAGATGGCCACTGGCAGCCATAATTTTCAAAAGTGGAAAAAATTTATGGCTCCCATCTAGAGGTCAGCCTGAAGATACATATGAAGTTTGGTGAAGATCGGATGAGGGATGTGGTCTGTAGGGTGTGACAATGGATTTAGTCATGCAAAGTGTAAAATCCATGATCGTTAAAATTTGATAGCTCCCATCTAAAGGTGATCCTATACATGCCTGTAAATTTTGAAAAGAATTCTCTAATAAATGTGGGCTAGTGCAGGGTGCGCCGATGGATTCAAATTTGAAATCCAAGATGGCTGCTGTCAGCCATGTTTTTTTTTTTAATTTCGGAAAAAATGTATACCTCCCATCTAGAGGTCACCTCGAAAATCCATATGAAGTTTGATTATGATTGGATAAGTCAGGTGGCCTGCAGGGTGTGCCATAGGATTTAGTCATACAAAGAGAAAAATCAAAAAATGGCCACTACTAGTAGTGGCCATGGTTTTCAACGAAATTAGAGAAGATTTAATGGCTCTCATCTGGAGTTACGTACCAGTTAACCCCACAGGGCCAGTACTTATATCTATAAATCTATATATGTTCACGAACAGGTACAGCACCGGACCACCATGGGTGAACCGTTAAAAAACCGGTCCAATGACGGCGGTCTTGTCTGGTCCGGCGTTGGACTGTACTGGTTTTTGGCGATCTGGTCCGCATCCCTATTAAATAGATTTGTCAATTTCCGACATGCAGTTATGCATATCGGTATTGGATGTAGTTACTTGGAGTTAGATATTGCCAACTATAGGCTAGTATATCGTGATTCACGACCTATGTTCAGTATTGACATGGTATTGATGGTAATTCGCTATCTTGTCTGACATCAGTCATTGTCACTAGCAATATGCATACAAAATGTGTCAGATATAGGCCAAAATGTCGAGAACATGGTAGTTGCTTAAGTTGTAATTTCAGAGATCAATGTTTAAAGGCAATAATTGTAAAACGCTTGAAATGAGCTCATAAATATTTCAAGTGTTATTTCATGAAGGATCGTCATTTTTGTCATGGATGCAAGCTGTAAAGTTAGAGACTGTATAAAACGCGTTGTCCCACAGTGTCCCGCAAAAAATCTTACCTCTAAAGTGGCAATGTCTGACTTCACAAAAGGCGCCTTATTGTAATCGATAATGTATATATTTGTGACCACACCATCACTTGCCCCAAGTTCCCAACCACAATAAAACTATAACTATATATAGCTATATAACTGCTGGCAGTCATAACTTTAACCTAATTTCAGAAAAAAATTATCAAGAGGTCACCCTGAAGAGCCATATGAAGTTTGGGGACGATCGGATGAGAGATGTCACCTGTTGGGTGTGCTAACGGAAATTGTTGATGGACGCATGAACCGATGGATAGATATAGGCACAGACGGACGGACGACGGTTGCCAACCCATGGCAATAGCTCAAACTTGACTTTGTCAAGTTGAACTAAAATAGATATCATATGGCCGTGGTCAATTAAGTTTATGTTTAGCATTGCCCAGGATTCTGAGAATTAAATGCAAAATGCATCGCTCCATTTTTCTGTTCAATTAATTTGAAGATAGCGGTATGTTTACAGGGGCAGATTCCAGCAAAAAGTGTACTACTGCCTACTTAAGATTTTCAATTTCTGAAATCGAATTATCTGTATTTATTTCATTTGGTGGTTGGAACTCACAAAATTGAAGATCAGGTGAAAAAAAGATCTGGAACCTTGAAAGTATTTATTTTAATACTTATTTTGTTTTTCTTTTTTAAATGTTGCTAACGTCGTATTATACCGGTAGGTTGACAGAGAAATTTATGGAAATTGAGGGACATTCGCAACTTAAAATTGAAATTCCTGCTCACAACAAGCACACAAATACAACTTCTTTGTGTGTCATTGTTAACAGGTCAGATAGGTTTATTTTCAATAGGCCAAAAGGAAGAATACCTGAGTTTAGGGTAACATGAAGGAAAAAAACAGGGGCGGGCGGGCGGTACTTCATTTTATTTTATTTTTTCATTTTATTTTTCACGGGGGATAGTATTTAAGTATTCGTGCCTTCTAATCGTCTGCCAGTGTCACTCGTATAAAGCTTGGGCAAGTCATTGTCACACCAATCAATGTCATGGTAGCTTTAATCAGTTTAATGGTGTTACAGAAGTTCAATGACATGTATACAGCATGATATTAAATGATATTATATATAGAACTAGAAGGTGACCCGACTTTGTCCGGGCTTTGACCTTGAATTGACCATTTTGAAGGTAAAGGTCAGTTCGGGGTCACAATTTGACCCGTCGAAACCCCCCCCCCCCCCCCCCCCCCCCCCCCCCCCCGATAAAAGTATCTGTAGGTTTCAAATTTCGTCGAAATCTGTTAATTGTTTAATTTAATTTGAGTTAATTCTGCCTTTTTAATCAAGAGACATGATGGTAGCCGTCCCGTGATGGTACCCGTCCCTAAAAGAGGTACTTTTGTGGGTACCCGTTTCCAAGGTGAAGATCACCTCGGGCGGAAAGCCCTAAGTACGTCACACAACACGCTCATGTCTGGATACAGTCTTACACGTACACGCCCAGACGTAATAATCACATTACACACATACGTTCTTTATCGACAACACTGCGGATACGAACGCTCTTTAACTATCAACGCGTTTAACCCCACTGTGCCAATGGCGGTAATTTTTGTGACTGGGGTGGAGAATGGGTGCTCTGACGTTCTCAGACGCGATGCGGTGCCACTTCATCTGGTATTTTACCCTTAGATAGGAAGTTTGGGCTCAATCCGTCCGGCAGTTTTCGAGTTCATCGCGATCACACACACACAGATCTTCCAAAATATATAATAGACTAGCAGGTTAGCCCGCCACCGGCGGCTTGTCCGAAACATGACATTTTTAAATATATTTTTTAAATTTTTAGCTCCACGCGTTTCAATAAGAAAAATTTGTACCCGGTAGCTCCACCAGTTTCCGAGATCTGGTCTGCGCATGAAAATTTTGACCCGGCGCAAGATACATTCACATGCCAAATTTCAAGTCGATAGCTCCAGCCGTTTCCGAGATCTCGTCTGCGCATGCGCTGCACGGGCGTCGCACAGGCTCGGCGACCCGATAAAATTTGTACCCGGCGCAAGATACATTCACATAGCAAATTTCAAGTCGATAGCTCCACCCGTTTCCGAGATATCGTCTGCGCATGCGCTGCACGGGCGTCGCACGGGCTCGGCGACCCGATAAAATTTGTACCCGGCGCAAGATACATTCACATAGCAAATTTCAAGTCGATAGCTCCACCCGTTTCCGAGATCTCGTCTGCGCATGCGCTGCACGGGCTCGGCGACCCGATAAAATTTGTACCCGGCGCAAGATACATTCACATAGCAAATTTCAAGTCGATAGCTCCACCCGTTTCCGAGATCTCGTCTGCGCATGCGCTGCACGGGCGTCGCACGGGCTCGCCAATACGACAACGACCACCGCCTGGTCAAACTACACACACGTACCTAGTTTCGTCCCGATCGGTCGAGAATCGTAGATTTGTATGAAGTACAACACACACACAAACATAAATATATAAGAGAGATATGTAAATTAGATAGATTGTATCAAAATATATAGGAGAGATATGTAAATGATCTACACACCATTACTGGTGTTTGTCAAAGTTTAGTGGGGTATATCAATACTCATTCACGATCATATCATTGAGGTCCGGAGGGTGTGGGCTATCTCTCGAATACAAGGAGTTCTCAAAATATATAGAAGAGATAAGTGTTTAGTGTTGGAAATTAAACGGTTTATGTTCACGCTGAAGCTCGGATATTACAGGCCAAATCCTACGAGTGGACATATTGCTATTCAATTTCCCACACAAGACACTTATGATATTTTGTTTATCCACCGACTCGAATACTAAGAAATTTTGCGAAATATTCAACTCAGAAGGTGAATTTAACAAGAGTTCCTCCATTGGAAATGGCACATACATGCGGCAACGCGAACGTGACGTACAGAATTATTTTTAATCTGACATTTTATTACTATGTCCTTTTCTGTCAGTTCAGAATCCGTGTGGTACCGGTTCACGCACGACAACATGTCTGTGCCATAGTTGACAGGCGCCATTATGTTTCTATTCTGATTCATATGAACGCATTTGTGAAGTTTAATAGCTAAAACGTAGGATCTATCCGCACACGGAAGTGTTTCCGCCATATTCAATCGGCAAAATATCCGGTTACTTTCGATTTGCTAGTTAATACATATCGCGTGTTTTCTGGTTTCCGCTTTCGAGAAATCGGCGAGGTTTGCCGAACAATGACGAGGGAATACAAATATACTACAACAACAATGGCAGCACTTCCGTTTTTCGTGAATTGACGATATTAGCAAGGAAATGGTTTACTTGTTTAAGCTAATTCCGTAGTCGCGAATTCCTAATTACAAAAAAATAAAATGAAGTCGGAGGAAATTTTTGAAAAACGATAAAATGGAATTTGGCGGCAGGTTTTGGGTAGGGGCGGGCGGGTTACCCTAAACACAGGTATTCTTCGTTTTGGCCATACCAATAAGTCGTTTTTATTCTCGTCCCACACGCTTATACATGTACATCCGAACGGATCATGCACGAATCGGAACTTTGGAATGCCAAGTGGTACATTTTTGCTGGAATCTGCCAGTTACACTTTCACAAACAGACGGACACCCACTGTATCTGTAGATATTACAGTGCATGAACAAATTCTGGTTGTAGACGCACTGGTCCAGGTGGCCGAGTAACTGTATAACCCTGTGGTGACTCCAGTAGCGTTCTTTAACGTGCACACACCAAGGCGTGTACACGGGTCAGCCATTAATATCCGCACCCGATTGGACAGCGTACTGGACCCACGACAACATACCTGGACAAGTGTTGTAATGACTAATGGGGGAAGTCGGCATTTTGCATTCGGATCTTTATTCAGTTATCTCAAATGAGACTTTTCAGCCTGACAAACTTGGTATCTGACTGAGTTCTGATTTTTGTCAGAATACCCTGACCAGGTTGCGATCCCCGGTCCGCTAGCACGAGAGACCAGAACGCTACCTCTCGGCTACCGACTTACTAAATACTATTACTAGTATTAGGCTAATTAGCAATTTTGTTCACACCCCCTATAAGAAATTGCTAATTAACATAAATTAAAGCAGTTATTGTCAATATTGATCAAGTTCCAAGCTCATGTGGTCAGTGTCACGTCCGTGACGTGGACAGTCGGAAATCGGATATGCACCGACAATAGGTAACTTCAGATAAATAGACATGGCAGGCACAACAGGAATAATATTAATAACATGTATTATGTAATAAGGAATGGTATACAATACAACCTAAACAAAAAGGCTAATTTCTTCCTGAATATAGCAGCAATGGTTTATTTTGATGCGCAAATTACCAATCTTACTCACATATATTTATACTACCGTGCCAACGACCTTGGCCTTGATATATGTGCAAACCTTCACCATCTGCTCTGGACTCGTTCCTAGGAAGTCGAAGAATGTCTAACGCGTAGAAGGAGGTTACGAAAATTGAACGCCGAGTACGAACACATGGATCGACGATTAACCGCAGACGTAGGGCAGTGATTTGCGGGCATCAAATTCAGATTTGAGTTTAATGGCGGAGTTTTCCAAACTTCAATCGCTTGAGTTCGGTGTTTTGCAGATATCATCTGAAACGGACTCAAATTCTACAGAAGGTATTTATAAACTCGTTTATATTTTATATGTTTATTTCATCATGTCGAGTAAAGCAGATAAATTTAAGCGATTCAAATTTCAATTTGTGACCCGTAGTGTTGTAAGATACATGTAGATGTCATTCACCTCAGACGACTTAACTGCTTAATGGGGAAATATGAGCAATAAAGAGCGTTTCTTATCAGATATGTAGGAACATTGGTGCATATGGGTCACCTGACTTGGGCATTGTCATGGGATAGGCGCCTTTGACCTCGGATAACTTAAAGTGGGACTAATAAATGATATGATAAATAAAGAGCTTTTATAATTACCCCAGACACTATGTGTGAAAAGTGGTGCACACAAGTAAAATGACAATACATATTGTTATTTATCAATTTAAAAGATAGATGTACAGTAATGCCCTAAGTAATCGACTCATTAACCACAGCATAATTATGGGTAATTTTTCATAATTCTGCTGTGGTTAAGGAGTCGATTATTTAGGGCATTACTGTAACTTTATCCGGAAAGTCATGCAATAGGTGCTGTTTACCCCAGATGACTTATAATTATTAAAATGACTTGAAGGGCCACTAATAAATTACGCATTCATGATTCTTCACCCGAGCAATGCAGGCTACCCCTGATAGTAGGTATATATAATAGTATTTATTTATTTATTTAAATTTACATAATGATATGATACATGTATATAGTACATGTAGGGTCAGGCATAACAAAGTGTTTGTTATGACCCAAACTTCTCTATAACAACTCCATTGCCTCACACCCCGTCTGACTAGAAATTTCTCCTAACTGCCTCAGTGCCTGGCCTTCATGATCACGGGTAATGCATTTCATGTATAAAAGACTGGTGATACTGATCGCATGTGGACCCCCCCCCCCACAAACTCAATGTATGATGCAGGGACGTGGCTAAAAGGTCTCAGATGGGCAAATGCACCCCTAAATCCAGACCCCACCCCCCACAGATCAGTAAATTCAATTTTACACCCATCCCTTGGATTTTAATTTTCCAACTGGTACATCTCAATTTAAAGATGGTCTATCTCTTTGTAAACATGTGCTATATAGCATGGACGTATACATCGCTGTATATAGTTACCGGGGTATAAACTATTAGATATGTTTCAAAGACCCCTGTCCGGAAATGCTTCTATCGATTAATATTGATAATATTTCGAATATTTTCTGGTCTAAAAATGTGTCACGTGGTTGTTTATCTAACGAACAATATTGGTTACTGCACGGTTAACAGAGACCAGAATTTTGTTGGTGTAATTTTGTCACAAATAAACGTTAATTAGACTCATTATCGCTTATAACTAAGTAATACAACAACACAAACAATCAATCTGGGACATTTGACGTTCGGAGCATAACTACAGGAACACCCCAATGATATTTATCGCTATACGGTATCGCCTGAATGGTTTGTTCTATAAATAGATCAATAAAGTGTCCCACTCATTTCATAATACAATATTCGAAATAAAATCCGTATTAATTGATAGAAGCGTTTCCGATCAGGAATTTCCAACTCATACGCATCATTTCATACCCATGAAACTATCTAAAATCTGTTATTTAAAGAGATAATAAATTTATAAGCTTTCCAACTGTTGGAAATTTCGTTTTCTGACAACCCCCTCTTAACGTTGACAAATTTCTAACTGGTGACCATTTCAGTCAAAAAACCCTTCGACAACCACGTCCCTGACCTGAATGTTGACAGTTAAACCAGACTTATGTGCGTGAAACGAAATGGTTAATTTCACAGCGAACTCATGGTACTGAAATCACTGAACCCCGGGGATCAACTGACAAGCTTGCTCAGATACGTGAACCAGATTACTCTGCCTGTGCGTGGATAACACATTGCAAAATGCGCAACGAACCTCACCAACTGAGCCACCGGGGCCCCTATATATCTGGTATTTAGTCTGTTTAATGTCTTAAATTAACTAAATGCCCATACTACAGACACGGAACATCACCGGAAAGGCCCTGCAGGCATCAGGAAAATAGTTGTCAACCAATGCATGCATTAAACTGAAATTCACCGCCATTCCAGGGGGGGGGGGGCGACTAATTTATTTCAATACAATAATAACGTTCATTTGATGAGGAAAACCGCTTATCTTATCTTTATTCTTGGTCCGATATATCCCGTTATTGTACTTTTACTGACAATGCTTTTTAATAATTATTTGGTACGATCAAGCAATAGTACGTTTATAATTGATCGATGACGTCATACATTGTAAGTGGAAAATGCGTTACAACGTCCTTTCGTACCCGGCGTAATATAACAACCAAAACTTCGTAACCTCCTTCTACGTGTTAGACAACTTCGCCTTCCTCGTTCCTAGCGCTCAGCCTCCACTACGCTGAGGCGTAACGTTCCGGAAGCGTTACGTCGTGGAGTTGGACGGAACAGTGACCGGAGTGTCTGAGCCAGGTACGAGACTACTTCTGCTCTCGCCAGTGTGCTCAAACCAACAGGTTATTAAAACGGCGATAGCAACATCAGTTGAAATAATAATGCTCAGCATTCGTATTTGTTTTACGATCAATATAATATTTTGTTTGAAAAGAGCGAAACATCTTACTATCAGGTTTCTTTGTGGAATATGCACCTATTTCGTGCTATTTTTTGGTGAATCTCGTTGTCATAATTCATTAAAGAGCGTCCCAGTACTAGCTAGCCTATATTTATATGTGTAGGCCTATATCTCATCATCAACAATTATGACATGTCTACATTAAAGAGCGTTTACTATTGTATAATTTCTTTGTTAATTATAAACCTTAAATTCGGTTATTTTATGCCGATATATTAGCCTTTATTTAATAATTTATTTAACAGTAATTAATTAATAAAACATATCGCGCATTGCATAAAGAGCGTGAATTCTCTAGCTGATTTAATTATCGATGATATCAACAACACTTTTTTAATTTATTTTTAGTGATAGGCCCTAAGTACCCAAAATAAAGAGCGTTTGAAAAACAGTGGAACATCTACAATTCTACATGTAGGCCTATATATGTGTGCTATGTGAACCAAACAACTGATTGCTACATTAAAGGGCTTTCAAGGCTGGCAAAAAACTTTATGTAAACTCACCAATGATTAAATTTGGTTATGTATTGTATAACTATATTCATACAGAGTTTTTAGAATTTGTATGATATAGGGAAAGGCTTTTCTGTCACTAGCGTCAGAATAAGAGCGTAATCTTATTATTCCGCTAGCGGCAGAATAGCCTTCCCTATCTACATGGTTCCTATCCTAGTTCAACATGAAACAGTTCAAAAGTGTATGACAATTAGGACGTTCAATTACGCTATATCGTCCCCTAATTGATTTTCTGAAATTTGTAACACCGATCAGTGTGACTTTAATAGATAAATAGAAAGCAGATTATAAATTATTGTTTCAATAAAACTGCTTCTTAATTAGGCCTACTACTAGTTCCCATACCATCAAACAAAAACGCTCTTTATTATAAGTGTCAGTTTTGTAGTCCACTGAGTCTAATTTTAAACATACGCTCTTTAAAATATTGTGATGCTGTATTATATGATTTTCTATTGCATTTTCACAACATAAACGTCGCATATTACATTTAATGTTTGCAAACAGTTTTACCAAATACCATGCTTCAAAGTTTCAAACGCGCAGGTAAACAGTGAAAACAAACTTATAGATGGGCTGATCTTTCGATCATGATACCGTACCAAGGGGAGAAACTATATCTTGCAGCTAGGGTTGGTAGTTCGCACAGTAGTATGGCAATTTTTCCTACTTACAGCAAATAACTGATTTCTGGCTGCATATTCTTACAGCAGATACAAATGGTGGTCTGGCATTCTGGGTTTGAGACTGCAGTATTGTAGTAAAATGATCGAATCAATTGACGGATTTTTAAAATTATTATTTTCAAATGTTTCCTTCGTCCTATATGAACACGTATACGTGCTGATTTTATTTGCAAATAGTTTTTGCCAGCATTGTTGGCTGTACGAGATTATAACCTGTGTTCACGCTGGTCATCCTATAATCCCCGCTGCGGGCAGTAAACCCCGGTGCGGGCGTCAGCAAACCGCACATCGGACAAAAAACAATTAGAGTTTTCCACATGATGGACTATAGTCTAATTAGTTAAATATAGTCAATTTAGAAGTTACAAAATCAGTTCGCAGCGTGCTGAGCGGTTACCAATCTGCCGACTGTATTAGCTGGTCTCTCCACGCTAATACGGGAAGATTGGACGTGGTTTTGAGGTTCCATGTCACCCCGGTAGAACCCTCTACCGGCCGTGGCCTGGATGGACCTACAGGACTCCACCGGACAGGGGCTACCAAGATCGCCGGGAAGAGGAAGAAGACCCCCTCAAGGCGCCGCAGAGATGCCATCAGAAGGGCCAAGTGGAAACGGGGAACTGAGAGACGCCCAGTTCCCTCCCACTTGGCCTCCGGACAAGAAGATCAGCTCACTGATGATATCACCACCAGACGGAGCAGGGACGCCGATATGTCACCCCGGATGTCCCTGCCGTCGATGTAGACAGCGACAACAGGGACGCCGACGCCATTCTGGAGGTCCCCGTCGCTGTCTTCGATGTGGAGATGGCAACTCCACCCAGCCAGACTCCACCAGGGACGGAAACCACCACCTCCGTTCCTGCGACGCCGAGGTATGAGGAGAGGCCTGCGTCGCCGAGTAGGACAGATATTGAAACAGAAAGAAATAGGATCAAGACAGCGATAGTAACACACCACTCAGCAGGAAAGACTTATCATCTCAACAACATCGAATTCTTCCTGCTGAGGAATCGCCACGTCTACAGATGGACAGACCAATATGGAAGAACACCTGGAACAGTGACTGTCAAAAAGACACAGGGCCAGTACTAGGTGACCTGTTCAAAGCATCCATCACCACCATATAAAAGAAAGCGAACACCAAAAAAAAAAGAATTCAAAATTGCTAACTTTTGTTTCTTTTTATTTTGTTATGTTTTAATAAAGGCATAAATATGAGGGATGAAGGAAAGGGCCTATCGGCCCTTTCGACCATCCCAGTGCTAGCCCCCCTAAACCACGGGAGCAAAAAAAAGAGTTACAAAATCAATGGAAGACGTGTATGATAAGCAGTGCATATTTATTCTGTGACAAGAGTTCAGAGACATTTCACACATCAGTAAATTATGGAGAAAAACACAATCTTAGTAGAGCGCATTCGGAATTTCGGGGTAAATTTGAGTTTCATTCAGCAAAAGTTTCACTGAAAACGTGGAGCAGTCTATATGGAACAATCTACTTGTGACGTGTTTTGATACTAAAAGCACACAGTCCCTATCCAGTAACTCGAATAAAGACATCTTTCCAAACATACCATACATCGATAAAGTAAAACGGTACTGCGAGCAGGAGTAAACTCACTCAGACGCGGGCAAAAATCTTTCCCGCTTCGGGGTTTACTCCGACACCGTGGAGTGTCTCATGTAATTGTCAATATTTTCCTGCATAAAAGCCGGAAATTCCAATGTGAATGTAGATTTAGTTTCCTAAACTATCTATATCATGGAACGTTGACAACGTTGTCCAAATTTATCACCTCGCACTCATCTTGCAGCTGAAAACACACACAATTTAAACATACATAAGCTTATTCTCACACTTCATCGACAATTTCATCTCTTTATTGAGCTTTATTCGCCGAACTTTGGTTGAAGCTGGGTTCATTGTGCACCTCCTGGATCCGGAGTTAATAACAAAATTTCCCTCAAAACAAACCAACATGTACTTTTCACTCGTGCCCGCAACGGGGTTTACTCAATATGTGCCCGCAGCAGCGGGTATTATAGGATGGCCAGCGTGGTGTTTGATTGATTAACATTAATTAATTAATTTTGCAGCAACACCATGGTAGAGGGGTAATGTCGCATGAGCTTTAGTCGACCTTCACCCCAGAATTGACAGTCACGTTATATTCAACTAATTAACGGATCTCTTTCGGGTGGTTTCTAAAACACCGAAGTGGGTGGAACGTCTTCACTGTGTGTGGGTGGAAGTGAACGCTGGTTTGCGGTAAACTGTTGCAAACAACAGCCGCCCACCTCGGATTTACTAAGGTACGTATATTTTCATGTTTTCCTTCAACTGTGTAAAAATCGCAGCCCGGGTGCCAACCTGCCTCGATGAGCGGTGTGTTCCGCTCAGTGTTCGCGCTGTCGGTAGCCAAATTAGCCAATGGCTAATATTTTTCGAATTTGGCTAATGTAAATTTCATTTGGCTAAACTTTTGGCTAATCTTTTGTTTACCCCAAATGGAGACTGAAAGCATGGAGTCAGAAAGCTAATTAATAAAAGCGCTCAATAGATCGACATTCAAGACGAAGTTGGGCGACGAAACTATTTCATTATTTTCGTACTTATGAAATATCGTTCCGTATAGCAGCAAAAGGTAAGCTCTAACATTTAGTGATGTGAACGATCTAGTCCGAATTTACGAAAACAACGAAAGTGGGAATATATCGCCGACTGTACAAAGGGAAACCCGATCGCGGACAGTACAAAGGGAAAGCCGATCGACAACTCTATCAACCAATCGATCACAAAGTGATATGCAATCATGTTTAGTGTTTTAATCTGGAGAAAGATTACGTCACTCTGCACGAAACAGCAAAAGGTTATTATTTTACATTTAATCCCCTAATCCCACAATGTCTGTCTGGTCACTCACGGGGCCTCTGCACAATGCATGTTTATGATGAAATTGTATTTATGACCGTCGAGGTTTATGAGCACCAAGTGTAAGACAATAGCTTAATCAGCCAAATGTGAATCACGACAGATATTTTGTGGCTATTTGTCGTCAATATCGATACAGTCAAAATAATATGCATGCTTTTATGACAGATTGTAATTTGATAATTGCGTAACAATATTAAGTTATTAATTTCCAGATGTCACTTAGATATTTTCGCAAGGATAAATATTTAATGATTTAAAAAAAGATATTGATATAAAACAAAACAAAAATTAAGGACAATCCCGCCCGACCAGGAAACGGTGATTTAATTTGGCCAAAGTTTTTTTTAATTTGGCCAAAAAACATTTGGCTAAATGTTTTTTAATTTGACTAATAAAATGTTCATTTGGCTAAAACAAATTTTTCGGTCCAGCGCGAACACTGGTTCCGCTACAGTTTCGTGCTAATTTGGTTTCAGTGTCATTCTAGTTCTCTCGTAATTGAAGATTGATCCTCCTATTTTCGTGCTAAAAACACGCCACGTTTGCACATAAATTTCCCAAACTATACGATGTCGTATTTAATAACAAAGACACGACACAGAGTGGCAACGAGGGCATGGTGTGGCCCAGAGTGGCAGCCGAGGAGGGGTACCACCAGAGTGGCATCGATAGCAGGGGTCGGACAGAGTGGCAGTCGAGGAGGGGTACCATAGTGGCATCGAGGACAGGGGATGGCCCAGAGTGGCCACCGATGAGGGTGCTTTAGAGTGTCCACGAGCCCAGGGGGGTGCCCCAGAGTGTCCGCCGAGGACGGATGAGCTCACACAACGGTTACCGAATTTAGCCAATAGTATATTCATATCGTATGGAAACCCTTCCATGACACATTTCAAATCAGACTCGCATCAAACTCCAGCACAATCTAAAGTCAATCGAAAAGATTCACATGCCTTACTTAGTGAACTAACTAGTCGATATCACCCCATCCAATGAATTGGATAGATGGCCATGGTGGTATTATGCCCTATAGTAACAGCAGTAGTGACCTTCCTCCTGCTGACTCCCCGATTTTGTTGGAAATTTGTAAAATGACACTTGCCAAGGTTAGCCATTATGCACCACAAGCAGTTATACCAGCAACCAGATGATACCCCAATGGTCGTGCTCAATGAGCCCATCGACGAAGCGTGGGGACGGATGCACCAAAACCGTCTGCTCCATTTTGGGACAACACTCAGGAACGCCTCTATCCTATTATAGCCATCAGAGGCTAACCACACCCCTGGCGGATTGGGATTCGATTATATACTTAAATATGTATCTATGTATTTCTCATATTTTTCGTATCCATTGTTGGATTGGGATTAGTATTACTGGTATATGTAGTTATGTATTTATCATAGTTACCATATCAAATGTCGGATTGGGATTAGTACCACTTACATATGGTCACGTATTTATCGTATCTCCATATGGCTTGGGTACGAACCAATGACTTGTACAGTATTATAAGTCCCGGGCAAATTTGTTTCATAAACCAATTTGGCGAATTATCGTGTCTCAACGTGTAAATACTGCATTTCATTCATATGTTACAAAGAACTACACGCCATGCGCACATTTCCCGTATATCGTGACACCCATATTCACATATTAATATTCAATTCATGTTCTGTTATACAGAGCGAAGTACACCTCTTCCTGTCACTATGATGCTAACACTCAGGTGTCGGCACACCTTATCATCTATAAACTAGACACACACTACATACATGTATACCTCAAGCGTTAATGTCATCTCCTGTCTATGCATTACAGTCCCACCCACAACATACTCGTCGGGGCCAATGCTGAGGTCAGGCCATATCGAGAAGAAGGGCCGTCCCCACCTCTTGATGATGAAGCCCACTTCGAGGCCGCTGGACATCCAGCTTCACCCTCCCTGGTGGCGTTCTTCCGGAACTGTGACCGGCACCAGCAGAACAAGGTCGACGAGGGTTTCACCGCGTCCGAAAAGGACCGCATCGAGGCGCGGAAGACTCGGCCGGCATCGAATCCGAACCACACGGGGAAAGGTGGGACAAGGAACCACAGGTGGAACGGTGGGACGACGAGGGCATGGTGGATGAGGGGTTCAGCGAAGACCACGGGGGGCATCGATATAGCATAGCTATAAATCGAAAACGTAATAGAGTAATGTGCCAATATGCTGGGCAAATACGACATACAGAATCTTCAATACATGGAAGCAGACAATCTTCAATACGTAAGGGTCAGGCGATATACATCTACACATCGCCGTCCCTGCCGACCGTAGATGGACCCCTCCATTAGCTATACACATCGCCGTACCTGCAGACCGTAGATGGCCCCATTAGCTGGTACATAACTGGCCAATCTACACATGGAATCATTAAGATACAATACAAGGACAACACACGGCCGATCACGCGAAGAAGATGCCCGAGGCCGACCATTGAAATCCAATGGGCATGCTGGTCAGACGAGACAATCTGCGGATGGAATCGGGAAGATATAGAATGCTTGAACGATGCCGTGCTGGCTCCGACTATCGTCCATCCCTGCTTGTATTTCTGAACAACGTATCCCCGATGTGTCGATGACGAGGCACGCCCAACGACAGCAGACGACAGGCCGACATGCTCAACTAGAGATCAACGACTCGACCTGTGAAGACACGAGAAGCCCCCGATTCACGCAGACGACAGGAAAACTAACTCAATCCATGAAGATACGAAACACCCCCCGATTCACGCAGACAACGGGAAGACGAACCCAATTAGGAGAAGCCATACTGACGACCGGAAGATATATTATTAAACTGTTGTAAATAAATGATAAAATCATTCTGATGTCTGAACGTTATATGTCCCCTGTCTTGGTACAGTTTGTGCATTTTTTCGTCCACTTTTCATCCATATATCATTGACCATCCAGATGCCAGGATTTTTATGCTGATCCTAGCTTGGAGGTGTCAGGGGAAATCAATCTACTAATTTGTATTTGGTGTATTATAACCATAATAACATGCCATGTTAAAGCATGAGTTCACTGTTTTGGAACAATATTCAACTTTTGTAAAAAACAAAAACAAAACAAAAACAAACAAAAAATCCCGAAATTCCCACACATTCCAGCATCTTCCCCAGGTAAAATGCTCAATGTTTTCATCCGATGTTCATGCTGGCGTCACTTCTACATGTACTTGTCAGACACATTTAACTAATTTATCTGTATTGTATGTACAATGTACACCTGTTGAGAATTTGAATGAAACAATCACGTGTCATGCATATCCAAAGTCATTTAATTTATATTAATAAACACCCCAACACATATCAAATTGAGTTAATAAACATATCTCAGTCCGTTATCCTAAAATACTTCGTTTTATTTTGGTTTTAAGTTGCCTATTTTCGAGACATCCCGTTTTTGTGTGCTTGTTATCCCACTAACTCCGATTTATCGTGTTTTGTGAGCGTGATTTTGCCAGTTAATTAGTCTAATAACTACATGTAATTGAATTAATATGCAGCTGAAACTAATAGAAAATGGAAGAATGTTTGCTTATTTGGACTTGGTTTTACGAACTTGAGAATGACCAGCGATCGAAATAATATAAGCGTAACCGGAGGGTCAATATACGTCAACAAAATTAGTAGAGGCGGGGATTACGGAGTTGGAGCTTGGGGCTTGGTGTTTTTTATTTTAAGCCTTACAAGTTCAAGGTAGATATTGTTAGGCCGATGTATTTTCTTATTTATGTGAGGCTCCATATATATGGCCGGGAGATTCGGATTTATAAGATAATGCATTGGCACAGGGTTTTCACAACATTTCATGAAGCTCCAGTCATGGAAGGGTTAATTAATAACATGTGTTCAGTCCTCCGTCCGGAAGTCTCCTGTTTGTCCAAATAATATTTCAACTTGTCTTGATTGATCTCAATGTAATTTGAAATGTTCATCGTTATGGCATTCGACGTATACCGGTCATGTTAAATGGACCATGGGCGTAAATAATTTTTCTATATAAGCGCGTTCGTCATGTGACATATTGGTATATAATATGGATGTATTGTCTCAGTGGATTAACACCAACAGTTTAGTACGAAAGTATAGGAAATATTCGGAACGCCCACTACTTCTTCAGTACGAGAATCGAAGGTATTCGGGTCACAACATTAATATTTAAAATATTCACTACTAAGCACAAATGTCCCCGCAGAGTTGAGCGATCGAACTTAGCATTCAGAATCGCGAGTCATGTACCCCGCAGACTTGACCAATCTGCACTCTACGACTTTAAAGACATAGTATGGATTTGTTCGGGTGCAAGAAATTGATAAGTTAGTACTCAGACACTATATGTCAACCTGGTAACACATCATTCTACTAACATCGCCGAAAATTTCAAAGAAATATACCATGCCACTCCATAGAAAATATCGTCTGAACTACACTCAATTGTAAATATGTACATCTCGATTCGGGACGCAACAATTGGTGATAAACTAACACAAATTATTTCGCCATCGAGATTCATTGCATTTAACTAATACATAAGAATGACGGTGTTTTTTTTTCAATTTGGATGAACTAATTGTAAAAAATAACTACTTTGAGCAAGATTATTCTCAATTTCTATTTGATCACCCTACCGGAGTGTTTCACATCACTTTAATGGATTTCAGCCCGCTACCACGAGACTTACTATATATATCATCAGAAACTTAGAAAATGCATGACATGTGCCCCCATACCCTCCACCGTACTAAGTTTATTTTCAATAATGGGAGGGGGCCAATTATTCCAATGAGATATATACCGGTGCCAAAGTTTAATCAAAACTTGACGGTAATCATTGGAAAATGTGAAAGAAATGAAAAATATTCGAAAATCATTATCAGACTCTAATGGTTGAACTTACTACATGATTAGCCATGTTTGTAGACAAGTTAGTGTAACAATTTGTTTACATAACAATGTCCGTATAATTAAGACAATCGTTGTTGTTACTCCATATTATCATGTTCCGGTTCCGGTAATCAAACAGTTACCCTTTAATGACTGGAGCTTCCTGAAATTTTGCGAAAACCATGTGCCAATGCATACTCTTATATATGCGAGTCGCCCATAGGGCGCCTCGCATATATAAGAGAATGCATTGACCTAACAATATTTACCTTGACCATGTAAGCCAGTGCATTCTCGTATATACGCGAGGCTCCCTATGGGAGACAATAGCATACCTTACTCGTATTTAAATTCGCGCACTACTATATTTCGCTCAGTTTTGAAATTCGCGAACTTTACTGAAATTCGCGCATATATCTGCGCTAATTCAAAACTGACAAAATTATTTTCGTAAAATTCTTGGATCTGATGACAGTTTCAGTTCTTAGTCGTTTCTAAAGACAATCGCAGTGGATTTACATCTTTTTGACCATAACTGCATCATCGTTTTGTTACGATGATGGATGCTTCAAATAATACTGATATTGAATTAGTTATGGACTGGACAATATTGAAATAAACACGAAAACAGAAAAACACAACCGCGAAGGCAACAGTTTTTGACTTCAGAAAACTCAACACTTGGCTGCGGATTGTGATGACATAACTAACTCAGACTGTATGGTCATGGTACCCAGGTAGTGGATATGGGGGACGTGCTTTCATGCACATGCAATGTAGAATATGTGTATTTCTTACACGCATTTCAGCATCATCGACTTGACGGTATACCGTGATATTTGTACATCGCTTGGCATTGAGTATTGGTGTTGAATTTCGTACTGTATATTGGTTGACCGAATTTAAATATAGGCCTAGATGTACACACGTAATTATACATTCAGTGTTCAACATTTTGTATATATGTGTACCTCGTTAACATAATCCTCGATCTTATTTTCCCTGTGGTTGGTAAGTTTTAACTCAGAAGTCGTACTATTTTTCGCTTAATTTTAAATTGTTTCCCATTCAATATTTTCAAGGCCTATATTGAAATCTACTCCAAAAGTGGTCAATAATTTGAGAATCAAATTCATTTTCGCATGTCAAACAACTTTGGATGTAATTTTACCATATGCATATCAATAAATTATGTATACGGTGATCCACGTTCAGGGCATCCTTGTACACTTCTCCAGTGCCCACCAATGAACAACAAAGTTGGACTGTTAGAATAAAATGGTCTCTATTCATTGAAAACCGTTGGCATAATTTCCAAATAATCGTACTCACACCATAATGTGGGTGAACACAAAGGCATCTAGCGAATGTCAGATCTTGGCTGACGCGTTCGTACCATTCATGCTCCATATAGACAGGTCAGATCTGTTTTTAAAAATAAATTTCCTTCCATACTGACGTTGTGGGAATGACTAAAACATCACTGAAGATGCCAGAAATGATTCCATTATGTCAAACATAATTATTGCGCATTTTTATCATTAAATTAAGTTAACGTTAACATGACTCACGTGAATTGTATCAACCATGATACCAACAAGCTTACTTTCGAATTAAATTGGTCAGTGGATTACCCAGATTACATATAGTTCGTATTTCATATAGCCCCCAAAAACATTTACGTTTTATGGCTTCTGTTCCCTTTGAATTCGATGACAAATTTGTTTGTTATGATTAAACTTATATCTCCATTTGAGGCTGTATGCCAAACATATATGTTACACATTTATAGTAGTATATACTGAGACATTGAACACAGTGTCATATCATCAGCGTAATATATGTAGTTGTGGTACAATTGAGGTTGTATTTATGAAGACCAAATGATGACAGTGTCAGTTTGAAGAGTAGCTCGTCAATGTAGATGTACAGAAACGGCGACATGGTGCTCCCTTAATTAATGCCTAGTCCCATGCATCACTGTTATTTTATTTTAGAAATAGCCACACAGGGATGGTTATTTGTGGTGGATTAAGTGAGGGTATTATCCGTTGGTCATGCTGATATATGTACAAAATTGAACTATTTCTTTTCCGTGCTGAAAAGATCGATAGAGTCTAAAAGACTCACACCGCAACTGGTTAAAAAGAAAAACTAGAGTAACACAATTTAAAACAATATTTTTATTGAAATCAAGAACATGTTAATGAATGGCATGGTGTCGACACAAATAACTGGTAAATTGTTCTAGGTTTCTGGAGGGATAGAGAGTTTAGACCGAATGAAGATAAGGAGAGGGAAAGAGAAAGTTACAGAAGGTGATTGGAGTGAAGCAGGTCACTGTGGGTAATTTCTATAAGAGTAACTGTATTCTAATGGGATTGCTGTCTGTTCAGAAATGAATTTTAGTTTGTACATTTATCGGTTTCTTTTGTAAATATGTAATATACTACATGCTTTGTCGAAACATAAAGTGTTTCGTGATAACATATAATTCAAGTACATGTGTGTATAGTGGTGGAGATATTAGGAGTGGCTAAGTCAGTATATCAATCAACATTAATGCATGTGCAGCAATCGAAATGTAGCAATTGATTTAATATGCATAACTATATTAAATATGAAAATATCTGATTTAAAGTCGAATATATCGCATGACTATTATTAGAACACGATAAGACAAACAGATGAAAGGGTATTACCGGGTTCTGTTGCGATGGGAACATTTTATCGTTGTCCAGCGTGTGAAGAAATTTTCTAATTGTGACGATTATTCTGTTGAAGGTTACAAAATCAGGTGTATATGGGAATTTTTAATGCGCTTCTCCATACGATATTATAGTTCCATCTTCGCAAATGAAGTCATTCACAAAGGAAATGCCTTGATAGGTTCTAATTCATGGATTTTGAGTGTATTCTGTCCGATTTTGATTCGCGAGATATCTAGCAAAGTGGCAGCATTTTGATAAATCAAACGTATTAACAGTTTCTTAGCTTACACAACATTATTCTCGTTTCAATTTTCTTTACGATATTTAGGTACGGGTAAAGCACTTGTTCGTATTTCTGTTTCACTGCAAGGTATGCCCATAATTTTTTCGCACCCGAAACTTTTTCATCATTAAATATGTCAAATATGAAATTCACTATACGTGACTTTCTTTTAATTTGAGCTGAACGTCATTGGTGTGCTTATGTATGCATTGAGCTATAGATAGGGGCAGTTTATAAGCGAAATCGATGAGTCGCTGTCATATATTGGATCCACCCAGCCCACATTCCGCGGTTTAAGTGCTGCAGGTCAAAAGTTATGGAGTAGCATTCCTTATATGGAGTTTTGAATATTCACGAATTCCATAAATGGAATTAATAAATATTAAAAAACTCCATATATGGAATGCTACTCCAGCAATTTGACATGTTGCACTGGATGCGCGGAACGGGGCTGAATGGATCAAATATGGTAGCGACTCGGTGATCTCGCTTATTCACTAATATTTTTGACACCAAGCATGGTTCAGTTGGGAAAATGGCCAAAGAAAATTTAATTTGGCCAAAAAGTTTCAAGGCTATATTCAGCAATCGCCTCTCAAATTGTCATCAGATCTCCATGAAACCCTTAATTCATTAACAGGTAGTCAGAATCACCTCTCAAGTTATCATCAGATCTCTTTGAAACCCTTAATTCATTAACAGGTAATCAGCAATCGCCTCTCAAATTATCATCAGATCTCAATGAAACCCTTAGTTCATTAACAGGTAGTCAGAATCACCTCTCAAATTATCATCAGATCTCAATGAAACCCTTAATTCATTAACAGGTAGTCAGAATCACCTCTCAAATTACATATCCCAATGAAACCCTTAATTCATTAACAGGTAGTCAGAATCACCTCTCAAATTACAGATCTCAATGAAACCCTTAATTCATTAACAGGTAGTCAGAATCACCTCTCAAATTATCATCAGATCTCGATGAAACCATTAATTCATTCACAGGTAGTCAGAATCACCTCTCAAATTATCATCAGATCTCAATGAAACCCTTAATTCATTAACAGGTAATCAGCAATCACCTCTCAAATTCAAAATTATTGCTTAAATAATTTAAACTCTTATCCGACACCCATATGTCACTTCCATGCATAAGTATTGGTTTAATGACCTTGCCAAGCAGTTTACTCCACAAGTCGACCGAGGCGATATTGTGTTCTCGTGATGACTTAGTCAATGAAAATGTGGCTTTCACGTGCTTGTGTTTCAACTATACAGCATGGTTTAATGGTTTGAGTGGGTTGACATATTGAATAACTATATAGCGAGTCACTTGGCGTGTCAATGCACTACAGCCAACAATGACTGTTCGTGCACTTATACATTGCCTTCCTTGTTTGATTCATTGGTCCATGTCTAATTCACAGATGAATCCGACTGTTCTCGAACATGGCAAATCATCGAAGTAGTAACTACACCATCGACCGAATGCCATACAGTGTTGTATTCCATTGAGGTTGTCAGGTTGGCCCGGACACCACGATGAGTATGCGAGCTCGTCTCCCTTGGTTGTTAGCCAGATTCCTTCTGTTTGGACATCTGTTCCGTCCAGCCACAGGAATTCAATATTGGCGGCCGGCTCTGCAATGAAAAATCAATATTGTGGGTTAGACTAAGATTCTGAGGACACCAGTCCTGGTTATAATATCTCCACGAAAGAAATGTCCAGGTGCACTTCTGATCGTGGTGCTATACTGACTAATTATTTTCAGTTTAAAATAAATGTTGCTGTATATCAGCTACCTGTGGCCGATAAAGAGCGATATCTTAAGTTGTGTATGTTAGGCCATGAATCTGTCGTAAAAAAGAAAGAAACCATCTGTATCGGGAAGATGTATCCTTGTCTGATGCCAGTACTGGAGGATCCTTAAAAACCACGTGCTACTGACTGTTTTCTTTTATCTAAGAAGAAACTATATTTGACTGCACACTGTGACCACTATGTTTGAACAGGCCTTCTATACATTTCCATCTCTCTTGACAAATTGCATTTTTTTGGTGGAAAATATCTTGAATGGGAAAGACTCTATTTTGTTACAATACATGAGCCATTATAATATGCCATCCTCTGACGGTTTAGTGCCCCTCATGTTGCACGAATATATGCGGCTCTTAAATAGAATGATACATATACTTTTAATGCTTTCTTCTATGTATATGTTTTTGCTAATATACGAATGTCCTGATTCCCGCCCCGTATAATATGACAGTTGAGAAGATATAATTGTTCAAGTGGCCTAATTCGGTCACCATTTGTCGAGCTTGTGAAATGCGGACGCCAAATACTCCTTACAACGAATTATGGCGATGACTATATATATATACATTTGTGGATATTGTCGACTAAAACATTCTTATCAATGTTAGTGCCCCTCCACTCTCTACCCTGACCCAAACGGCGCCACGTGTTGCGTCTTTAACCCACGTGATTTGATTCCTCGTATCATTGGAGAAGAACGTGTACGAATTTGGATGGAAATTAATGCTAAACATATCTCTATAAGCGTTGCTGCCCCTCCCATTCATCATTCGAATGGTGCCGCTTTTGACATATTTGAACCAAGTCAATGAGACTCCTGACATCATGGAGATGATTATGTATAAGTTTGGTGGTAATCGCTAACTTAAAAATTCTTACCAATTTAGTGACCCCATTCTCTCACCAAAAACGGCACCAATTGGGTATCTTTAAATCACACGATTAGATTCCTCGTATCATGGGAATAATATATATCAATTTGAAGGAAATCGGCGCTAAAAATACTTTTTTTCTATGAATTTTTTTGGTATCCCTCTCCCACTCCGTGCACCCACACTCGATCGGTGTCATATCATGGAGATTATTATGTATAAGTTTATATTTCATCATTTGTGCTGCCCCTCCATGTGTTCTGCCCCTGACACCAACATCGTAACTTTAAACATGTTAAACCCGCACCATTATCTACCTCGTAAAAAGTTACCCCTCAGTGGCATTTAGATGGTCATCCGTGAAGTTATATAGAACACAGGCAGATAGACATTCGCAAATATAGGCACCAACTATATTGGCGCTAAACATATTTTTTATAAATTTATGTGAACCTCCCTCCCTATCCCTGACTCAAACAACGCCACATTTGACATCTTTAAAAAGTACTCAATTGGGTTCATTGTGAAGTTGACTATATATAAAATTGGTGGAAATCGGCGACTAGACAAATTCGTATCAAATTTGGTGCCCCCATTTTCATCCAACGGCGCCAATTTGGCGTATTTAAACCACACGATTACAGTCCTCGTATCACGGAAAATAGTATGTATCAATTTGGTGGAAATCGGCACTAAAAATATGTTTATCAGTTTCTGTTTTCTCTCCCCCTCCATGCAACGCGTAATCGAATATTATTTAAACCACATAATTTGAGTCCTGATATCACAGAGATTATTATTTATTAGTTTGGTAGTAATCGACGACTAAACAAATTCTTATCATGTTTAGTGCGTCCCATCTCTCACACATACGGCACCAAATTGGAGTCTTTAAATCACATGATTATATTCCTCGTATCATGGAGAATAATTTGTATCAAGTTCGTGGAATCTTTGGAATTTTGGTCCCAGTCTCCCTTCGGTGCATCCCTGCCTCGAATAATGCAACAACGTTTGACAGCCCTAAGCCACACCATTAGACTCCTGATATCACGGAGATGATTATGTGTAAGTTTGGTCGTAATCGGCGAATAAAACATTTTTAATTTAGTAACCACCCCAATCTCTCACCCAAACGGCAATAATTCGGCGTCTTTAAATCACACAATTAGACTCCCCCGTATCATGGAGGAGGACGCGTATCAATTTGCTGGAAATCGGCGCTAAAAATATTTTTATAATTTTTTGGTGTCCCTCTCCCCTTCGGTGCATCAACCCTGACTCGAATGACACCACTTTTGACAGCTTTAAGTCACACCATTAGACTACCGATATCATGGAGTTGTTTATGTATACGTTTGGTGGTAATCGGCGACTAAACACATTATTATCAAAAGTAATGTCCCACACATTCATCTAAACGGCACCAATTTGACGTCTTTAAATCACACGATTGGATTCCTTGTCTTGTGGGGAAGAATTTGTACCAATTTTATCAATTGTTGGTGCCCTTCTCCCCTTCCGTGCACTCCTGACTCGAACGGCGCCACATCTGACATATTTAAACCACACAATTAGATCCTCATATCATGCAGATGATTATGTATAAGTTTGGTGGAAATCGGAGATAATTTTTATTTATCTTAAGGAAATTCTAACACGCATCTTCCTCGTGAAAATTAATCCCTTTTAGCCCCCTTTGGTGCCATCTAGATGGTCCTCCGTGAATTTATATAGTACACAGACAGACAGACATTCGCAAATATAGATATAGACTAGCAGGGTGACCCGACTTTGTCCGGGCTGTTTCCCCTCTGCTTTCATCCGTCGAAAGGCGCGATTTGACCTTGAATTAATTGATCATTGTGAAGGTCAAGTCGGGGTCACGATTTGACCCGTCCAAAACACTCCCCGGACAAAAGTAACCCTAGTTATCAAATTTCGTCGAAATCCGTCGAAATGCGCGACTTGACCTTGAATTGACCATTTTAAAGGCCAAGGTCAGGTCGGGGTCACGATTTGACCCGTCCAAACACTCCCCGGACAAAAGTAGCCCTAGGTATAATATTCCGTCGAAAGGCGCGATTTGACCTTGACTTGACCATTTTGAAGGTCAAAGTCAGGTCGGGGTCACGATTTTACCCGTTCAAAACACTCCCCGGACAAATGTACTCCTATGTATCAAATTTCGTCGAAATCCGTCCGGCAGTTTTCCCGGCCAAACAGAAGACAAAACAAACAGACAGAAGTCCCAAAATATATAGTAGATTATGTGGGTCGTCTCCTATCGGTGACAGTGACACTAATATCCGGTTATAAAAAAGTGTCCAAATTGTGTCGGGGAGACTACTCCGACTCTCGATGTATATTTTTTCTCCATCTTTGGTCAGATGTGACTGTATTTTTGCGTCGTTGGTATGTTTGACATATATAATGATCAGAGAATGTGTACGGTCACGATAACACTGGAATATCCCTTCTATTTTCACATAATTCCGGAACTTTGGAAACTTGACCCAAAATTTTCATGACGATTTAATTTGTTTGGCCCTTCAACTCATTAAAGGCACGTGAGGCCTTAGTTGTCGAAAATATTCATATTTGTTCTAATCACCGTAAACAGAAAAACATTAAAACGCATACAGTTTCGTTCATATATACCATGACCATCACGTAAATAGCATGTTATCATAAAGACCTACTATATTTTACCTACGCAAGAGCCTGATTGCATTACAGAAGACAGCACAATGCTACTGGCTAATCACACACAAATGGCATAAACGCTCTTTATTAGTTCCATATCAGGAATTCACCAACAAGGAACGCTCTTTATGTTTACTATCATAATATAAACAAACACCAGAAAAGTAACTTTTTATGCTTTTGTTTACATAACAATGGTCAAACATTTGACAATAACATACTGTTTATGCGATATTTCTTATTTGTATACGGACAAAGTCTGTCTATATTTTTATGTTCTTTCTGTTTGTGGCGGTTTTTGACGGGTGGAAATATTTTCACAGGATACCCACCGCCAAGGCCAACCGTACCTTTAATTTAAACAATGTACAACAATTGACCCAGCCCCCCCCCCTACTAAAAATACGTTTTTTTTACTTTTCGAATTCGAAATGCATTAGGACTTATTTTATGTTAAACATTGCACGTTCGATGGGGAATATACATGTTGAAAAGACGTAAGAGTGGCGAAATTCATAAAATTATCATTTTTGACCTGTTTTCATTCACGAAAAGCTATTATTATTGATTTTTATACGCCCTTTTGAAAAAAAGGCCGTATTATAGTATTGGTCTGTCCGTCCGGGCGTCCGGGCGTCCGGGCGTCCGTCCGTCCGTCCGTCCGTTAACCTGTTGTCCGGATGATAACTTTAGTAAGAGTGAATCAAAATTAGTAAAATTTGGTATGTGGGTTTATTAGCCGAAAAGTAAGTTCAAGTTCGAATTTGGGTTCCGCCCGCCAATTTTCACCGGAGTTATGCCCCTTATTTAACGTTTTTTGACTTGGAAAATCCTTGAAATTTGTTGTCCGGATGATAACTTTAGTATAGTTTATCGGAATGAATCCAAATTTGGTATATTACTTTCTCCCACCAAAACACAGGTCAAGTTCGAACTTGGGTTCTGTCCGATTTTTGGCAGAGTTATGCCCCTTTTTCGACTCAGAAAATTCAGTTTTTCTTATGTTTTTTGGTTTCAGGATGATGACTCGATTTTGGAATGTTTATACGCAAAACCCGTTTTTTTGTGGATTACATATATCAAAATACAGCTCAAGTCCGAATTTCGTTTTAATCCGATAATTTTTGCGAGAGTTATGGCCCCTTTTTTGACGTAATTTGACTTAGAAAATCCCTGAAATTTGTTGTCCGGATGATAACTTTAGTTAGAGTGAACCGATTTCAATCAAGTTTGGTATGTGGGTTTATTAGGAGAAAAGACAGCTCAAGTTCGAATTTGGGTTCCGTCCGCCAATTTTCACCGGAGTTATGCCCCTTATTTGACGTAATTTGACTTAGAAAATCCCTGAAATTTGTTGTCCGGATGATAACTTTACTAGAGCTTATTGGATTCAATGATAATTTGGTATATTACTTTCTCCCACCAAAACACAGGTCAAGTTCAAATTTGAGTTCCGTCCGCCAATTTTTACCAGAGTTATGCCCCTTTTTTACCAGTTTCCGCCGACCCAAGAGAGGGCGTATATTGCACGCCCAGCGTAGCTCTTGTTCATAATAAAATGCGGTTAGTATTACCGAAATTAAAAACAACTGTACTTCCACCAGATATAATTATGTTTGAGAACATACACAGGGTAGACTACTTTTCGTAAAATCAAGTGTTCATTAATTTTCTTAAGGGTCAGACGCTCGTTTGGCCAAAATTTCCTGGTATTTCAAAATCTGTCAGGAATTTCTTTGTTCATATCCGACATAGGAAATTATGCAGGAAAATTTCATTTGTTTACACAATATGCCGATATTTTTTACCGAACATTCGTGATTGTTAAAAACCAGGACACACCAGGAAGATAAAATCCCTCTGAATAATAGTAGACTATACTATACTTCTAAAATATACTATCTATAAATTCTGTCCTCGGAAATCACGATTATTAGGCGAAAATTATACGGATCGTCTGCAACTTGGTCTGATAAACACCGATTTTCTTATATCTAAAACGACTGTATGTTTCAATATATATCTATACACATGACGTAAGAAAAGTCCACCATAACTGACATAGCACCAAACATGAGTTTTTCGGAGTTTTTGTTACAACTATGGCCGAAAGACTGTCGTGCAAATTGCAATTCGCATGTTTTGTTACTGTATGGCGTACTGCAAGCCCAAAATAATATCTGCCAATTGTAGGCAAATAATTGGGTCAAAATGGGAGTCATATCATTACGCATCATTACGGTGACGATTGTGTCATTTGTTTTGCTTTCCAGCTCATCAGAACACCGCGTGTATGCCAATTAAATGGTGACTTATTTTTCAGCTTCACCCTTTGGAGAGTATCTGTAACGTCATATACATGACGTCATGAGTAAATTTAACGTCAATGTCATAGCAATAATTATTAACAAGTTCGGTCAAAAGGGTCCAATACGTTTTAATTTATGTGCACTTTTTGTTAACGTGTGTTATCATAATCGATTGTACTTATACATTCGGGACATTATATTAATCAAAATAAGTCCTATACAAATCATTTATAAATCATATGATTTATTGAAGTTATGTCTATATAAAATAACACTTCCTTAAACGACATATATGTCGTTCTACCACTCAACCGATAGACGACATATATGTCGTTCTACTCGCCAAAGGGTTAATATCACATCAGAGGCGGCTATCTACCAGAAATATAGTTGACATGATAAATTTGAAGATCCACTTTTAAATTTAACACAAACTATCCTATTTGGCGATGGTTATGATACATATTTCCCCGAAACGCCAAACAATGAAATGAGCATTAATGATTATAGACCTCCAATTAACTTATGTTCGAAGTCAATCTTAGTTTACACCCAGTCTGACTTCACACACCATCACTGGTTAGTAACTGCATGCCAACAGTGGTTTTATAAATATAAAAGAAAATGTGCTGCGAACTATGTGAATTATGTCTCTGTGTCATTATAAATGTCATCATTATAACATCTGCATTATACATGTACCTCGATAAAATGGAGCAAGTAGATGTTCAGTTTTAAATAATTGCTTGCATGGGGAGAAAAAGTGAAAATGCAAAACATATTTATTTGCGGTTAAACCTCACTTTCAAGATTATTTATTGCCCCCCCCCTGATAATTTCGGAGAACTATTATAATAAGTGGTGTCCATTCGTTCGTGCGTCAGTTCGTGTGTCCGTCCGATTCCTTATCAGTCTGTTAATTCCAGTTCAAATTATCCGATCGAAACAAAATTTTGTATGAGGAATGACCATTACATTATTACGGTCCGATAATGTTTTTCTCTGATTTATGGCCTTTTTTGTTTTTGTTTTTGAAATTGCTATTTTCATGTTGTCCGGATAATAACTCCGGTGAATAATATCCGATTGGAACGCGAAATTGGGTACGAGTAAACAACATTACATTATTGAGGTCGAGTTCCAATATCGTTCCGGTCAGATTCAGATCGAAACGCCCTTTTTCCACAATACAAATATCAACTGATTCCACTTAGAATATGCCGATTATTATTCTATCATGTACAATTTCACAAACATGGTGTTCTTCTGAGCTTGTGTCTCGTGTGGTTGTTGTTGTTGTTGTAGCACTAGTCTTAGCGATAGGGTTCCATGACGTCGGCAGTAACGTATCTTCAGGTTATACTTGTATTTAGTTTTAACGTTTATTCACGTTTATCAGTGTTTATGGACGCTGTCACCCATATGGTGAAATGCGTCGCAATGACAAAACTCTGTTACTTATCCTGGTATGATAACCCCGTGTAAATTCGAGAACCACCCCATTAATCTACATGCATGTCCAATTTAAACAACTGACATTTGTTCAGCATGACAAAGGCAGAAGAGTCGCATTGCTGAACACCCCCGCCCGAATCAAACAAGGGGATTCATAATACCATATCTCCAGGAATGATAATAAGTATTTATAGATTTAAATATTTATATAGATGAATATTTATTTATGGATGAATATATTTCGTTCTCACAAATGATCACAACTAAATTTATTGGGGAAGGAAAACAATATTTTTCATTAATTGAACAAACATGAACCAAGATACTGTATTGGTGCATATATTCGTTTATCAGCATCTATAACATGAAGGCAAAAGTTATACTTGCATATGAATGTTAATTGAGAGGAACCAAATATGTAACCCGTGCAGTAGAGCAATTACCTTCCTTTAAGTTTTATAGGAGTTATGGGGAGCTGGAGCATCGATGAAGGTCTTAAAGGTGGATTATCTCTTTGTAAACTTGTATTATATAGTTACCGGGGTATAAAATATTAGATCTGAATCGAAGACTCCTGTCTGGAAATGCTTCTATCGATTAATATTAATATTATTTCTAATATTTTCTGGTCTAAACAGGTGTGTTTGTTCAGCTAACGAACAATATTGGTTACTGTTAACAGAGACCAGAAATTATATTGTGCAATTTTGTCACAAATAAACGTTAATTATACTCATTATCGCTTATATCGGTGGAACAAAACAGTACAAATAACCAATCTGTGACATTTGACATTCGTTGCGTAGCCGTAGGAACACCCCAGTGCTCTATATCGCAATACGGTCTCATCCGAATGGTCGGTTCTAAAAATAGTAACATAAATGGGCCCGATTTAATATTCGAAATAAAATCAATATTAATTGATAGAAGCTTCTCCGGACATAGGTCTTCAGTTCATATCTATTATTTTATACCCACGCAACTATTTAAAATTTGTTATTTAAAGAGATAATCCATCTTTAATGAGTTGCAAAAATGTTTGCCCTAACCCATTTTGTATATTATAGATATCAAATAAATTTCAAGTCAAGCTGTAGCAATTGATCGCCTTAAAAAACCTGGCCTGACTTCGTTTCAGCACATTTCATTGTAGCGAATAACTACCAGTGGATCGAATTACAAGTTAGTTCATCTTAAATGCAGTCAGTAAATCGTATTTATTTCGTTTGTTGACGTTTATCGAAAACAAACCACAGTATATATGCATGTGTCGATTTCTGGGCTAAAAAGTTGCTTCTTGCTGGAAGGCGACAGCACCAATTCGCACGACAGTAAATATATTGTGATTTGTAATTTGCTGACAATTGCCACACAAATCCCCACCCGATCTTCGTTGGTACAATCTCTTCAGGAACATATTGATGAAATTTAAGAGGGTGTATTAAATAAGAGGCGTTTTAGCACTCATTATTGATATTTTCCAGGAACACACTAATATTGAACAGTACGCCGTGTGCTTTGAACCGTTCAACTCATTGTCGATAAACCACCAAGGCCTTTGTATAGCGAACGTGTTCCGCGAGAGACTTTGTCAAAAGTATTACGCATTATAAATGAAATTGATACAATTCTAACAGCGGTATACTATCAAGAGGACAATATTGGTAAAATTCCTGCATAATTTCCGCTGTCGGATATACACAGTGGCTGCCCCAGTTCGTCATTCCAGAATTGTTATTCAACACGGAGTCGTTTTCGACACCTTTAACTGCCATCTGGGTTAGGCTGTACACATTGGACGATACAGACACCAACAATTATTGTTAGTAGCCTCGTTTTGTGGCGGCCGACAAAGATGTACGGTTACGTACCTTTATTCCGAAGACCCAATACTCCGAAGGTCCAATAATCCTAAGGTCCGATACTACGAAGGTCCGATATTCCGAGGTCCATTACTACGAAGGTCCAATACTCCGAAGGTTCAATACTACGAAGGTCCGATACTCCGAATGTCAGATTATTATAAGGGCTGTCAATTGATATGCGTATGTAAATTTAATTATTTGAAAATAAGCCAAAAATACTCCGAAGGTCCGATATTCCGAAGTATTATTACCCCGAAGGTACAATAGTCCGAAGGTCTAATACTCCGAAGGCCCAATACTCCGAAGTTCTAATACTCGGAAGTGTTTATACTCCATAGACCGATTATTCCGATACTCCGAATGTTTTCTGATGTAACGATGGGTTTCACTGCATACATACCTTTGATTGACGTCTGTATGGATAGATCTACCTATGCATTGTGTATTGTCGTGACTGTGGGGTTATGAGATTCCGCATCGTCGCAGTGGGCCTTTGACGAGAGCAGGCGATGTGAATTTGTTCACCATATATTATAAAATTACCGGAATGACCCCAAATTCGTTCATAGCCACCTCGGCCAAACATTTTGGGTTGAAAAAGAGTTGAGACGAAGATGAACAGGTTGGTCGAAAAGTGTTCCGAGCGCTGCTCGGGCCGAAAACATATCGGGACAAATCACCCAAAATTATATTTTTCAAACTCTACCCATTGTTAAATGATTGTTTTCGGCTCAAAATATTTTGCCGAGGTACCTGGACAGGTTTTCCGAATTGTACCTTGTTATTTGATATTCCAGAGTACCCGAAGTCCCGGACAGTTACTCCAGAAATCATGGCCAGGTATATGACTACATTGTATACCTGGATATATGGTACTCCAGAGTAACTGGGCAGGTACCCAAGAGTACCTGGACAGGCACTCTGCGGAGTACCTGGTCAGATACTACAGAGTAGCACCATTTTGGTACTCCATGATACATGGTTTTTTTTAAGAGTGTAGGAACACGTTTTTAAATATGAAATATAGTCTTAATGTGGAACTTGCATGTAAGTATATCATTTGAAAATGCCCCCATCCCATTTAACATAACAATTTATGCTAATTATAATCAACACCATTTGTAACACACATTCACCATGGATACCCACATGGGCATCCGACATAATGCTATCACAATTCGCATATTAGGAACTCCCGTTAATTTATCGTACTACTGCAATCATAACGCTCTCTATCAGGGATAACCGCTTGTGTCTGACAATAGCTTTTAAGTGATGAGACTACTCCTTTCAAAAGTCGATATCTGATAATCAAAACCTGTCATGAACGGACCCACAAGTTCGAGCTATTGAGGAGTCCGCACCAGTGGATTTATAATGCCCGTGTGCATTCCATTCAGCTTAGATGTTTCGGTTTATTCACGATGGCAGTCAAAATGTCCCCTTCATTTAAAATTTAAAATGGAAAAATATTTATATGTTGACTGTCCCTGTGGTACGATATACCCGATAACATATTGTAAATCCCCCAGTTCGTATAAGTGTTCCCTATACCTTTTATAATGGATTGTTTATCATCTCCATGCATTCAACTAAACAGTAAACACATATATCATTATAATATCAGCATAGAAGTAAGACATAACACTGTATACTTGTTAGATAGGGAATATTGATGAGGTGCCAATTAAGGAAGTTACAGCAGTTTAAGAGATTACTCTCACCGATTACCAACATTGTCAGAAGCCAGCCGTATGTAATCATGGATCAAAATCCTATTCTTCTAAAATTCTAATTGAAACTTGGAATCGATGAACACTATAACAGTCGCAACATGCATAATATTGTCCAAGCGTGTATTCCTTGTGTTTATTATTTCGGAAAACAATTATGTTACATGTAATATGGCTATCCTTAATGTAGCCCAATTGCTCTGCGGGGGTATCGTCGTTGGACAGTTTCACCTCTAGTTTTTCCCTCCGAATGGGATGTCAATGTGGCAAGATGGTCTCTAACCGCTTAAATATTACTGAGTTACTGTCATTACGCAGTCATTTCCAGGTGTTATTGCCCCAGTGATTCATTATTTGCACACACAATTCAGAGTACCCCAAGTACGTACCAAACTTAACAGTCTTTCACCAAATAGTTAAATCGAAACTGAAAATGATCCATAGTTAAATCGAAACTGAAAATGATCTAAAAAAATATTTTTAGGTTAATTGAGAGATATCGGCCATATGTTGCCCGAGTGAGGTATTCATGAGACGGCATGGTACCAATATTGTGTATTCTTATTACCATTTTAAGAATATTTGGTATCATCTTTCTTAGTGGGAGGAACGACCAAAAAATGCTATAGCTTACTGTCGTCTCCGTTTCCAACCGATATAACATGCCTGCAAATCTCCGATAACATACACCAACAATTTTATGTCAACTATACTCTTAATTTGTTATGTTTTATATATCTGTGTGTATTGTCTTTGTGTTGGAATACAGTATGTTTAAAAGACAAAAGCCAATTTCGCACCCAAAAAGTGGACACTGCTGGTGGGAACAGGTGCGAGTGCGCCACTAGATCTGTCTCGTGTTAAATTTATCACTATGGTCCATGCCACCAATCTTTGTTTGTAAATTTCTCAAGGTTGTGTCCTCAATGAAGGCTGTCATTCTTCGCCATTTGTTTTCGAGACCCCCGCTAGTACTCGATCTATTCCTATATCACCGGAACCACTGGTTTCCAATATGTGTTCATATTCATTGATTGTTTCTGTTGAAACTACGTTAGAAATATATGAAAAATCTATTGTGCCAATTATGACATACGGAGCCAAAATCTGGGACTATGAAAACTTACAATGCTTTAGAAAACAAGAGTAGTGCCATCAAAGTGAAAATAGTTATACCTTGTCGAGAGGGGAACCTGAACATCTTTAAGGAATTTAACCAATGTATTTCTTTTCTTGACGCTGGGTGAGCACTGCGGCGGAGATACTATACCGAGAATCGTGTCCATTTCATAGCTGTTCATTTCATTCAAAGGTGTTACCGTGTCTATTTCAAAGAAAATCGACGAACAAACGTCAATGTGTAACTTTCCCCATTGACCGAGTTCGCCTTAATGTATCTTCTGCTTTGTTCATAATTATGTGTTCCTTTCGATTCCAAAAAATAGTATATTTATGGATTATCACATGCATGTATGTACTATATAGTCTTATAATATACAGTTATCGCCCGCGATTGAGTGAGACACGGGGATTTGTCACCCGCTCGAGACGTGGAATGTCACCCGAGGGCCGCCAGGCCCGAGGGTGACATTCCAGGTCGAGAGCGGCGACAAATCCCCGTGTCTCACGAACACAAGGGTGATAACTATTTTGTTATCCGACAAAGGAGTACACACGAACCTCATTAATAGCAGGCATAAATGCGCGCATATATTCTTTAATCCAGTTCGAAATGTAAATTTAATGTTGGAATCATCGCTATATAGAAAATAAAACATTCATAATCTGGATCAATTAACAGACACGTCATTTGCGCAGCTATTCTCCGGTCAGTTTTCTGGTTGCATGGTGGAAATCCGTTCACGGAAACGGGAGTAAAGCAATTTCGAAGTTGAGTAGCCATGCAGCGAAATGTTCGGTTTCGTTTCAAATGAGCGTGAAGACGCCGACAGACGTGTTAATTTCCAGAATGCTAAAATGTGAAACTAACACGTTGTAGTAGTGCAAAAAGAAATTGACATATGCCACATATTGTTACGCAACATACGGATATTCTCTGAAGTCGGATGAATGTATTGAAGAAAAGAAATAGTCAATTAATAAACAGCAAAGAGTGGCTATTTGATCTAGCACATAAACGTAGTTGTAACGTATGTACATCGTGTGTGCAATTGTCTGCAGCAAATACCAACTGCATAATAAGGTTTATCTATTTGTCCCACGGTCTTTATTATTGATATAAAAAGGTCCAATATGAATATTACACCTTATAACAGATATGTGTCTGTGATAACACCATTTATACACAGCGTGCTTTAATTGCAAATAAAAAAAACACAATTATGCAAATTAGCAAACACCACAGTTCGCGGTTGTTATGAAACAGTGGGGTTTATAAAAACAGTGTTTTTCGAAATTATCAGAGAGCTGTCAGATAATCTCTGCGCGGTGAGTTCTTCGTAGTTCTATGTTTACTGGTAACAGCTGAGCGGTCAATAACTGAGACAATGTTACCCTCCAGGGTAATATGGTGATTTACGGCCCGCCATGTGACGCACTCTCAGCCAATCAGAAGAGAGGAAAATGGGATGAAGAATAGCAATTAATTCCTTATTAAATATATGTTATTTCGTTTCGCACAGTAACGCACCGAACAAAGTGCTGAACATTAAATGCCCACCTTCGCACAGTAGAACGGTAAATTCGTGATGACATTCTTATTATATTTCTCGTCAGGAATTTCGATCACTTTTCACTCGCCCCGATGTGTGTAGACTGTAGTTACTATAGTGTCGTTATTTATTGTGTCTTATATTTTTATCAATAAAAGGTAAACAAACGCTACGAATGAACTTACATTGCAATTCAATGTTCATAATTCTCATTTGCAATACCAGTAATCCAAAGACACAGTAACAAGATTTTCCGATTGCGACATTAATGCTTTAAGCCCACCGATCTACTGTGCGACAAAGGTGGTCGCGAAATTCAAAACAGCTGCGTCGTATTAGATAATAATTGGTGACGTCACAAAATCAGATATAGTCTATATACGACTCAAAGCGTCCGGCTTTGGTTCGTTATACAAAATACAACAACTTTGAACACGATGATTGGGTCTCAATAAAGCACGTGGCATTTGTATTCATCGGAAACGAAATGTCCGGAAAATGTATATTGCGTTATCTTAACATGCAACCATATTTTAAAAAAAATTCACACACTGCTTTCTCTTCGTTTTAAGCATCAGAATTAAGTAATATCATAAACATTTCAGAGCGAAGACAGCCCAAGGTCGTCTACATGTGCAATGTTGACGCGACCACTGATTAAAAAAATTCGAACCGGCACCAATGAAACGATCTCAAATTTATCGAAAACTATTAGAAACAAAACACGTGTTTTCAGCGCCATATACGACGAATTTGTTCGGAAATCTTCCGCGTATGTATGTTTTGTGATAACTCTTAACATGTATTCATTATTGTGGGGTTCGGACGAGCCACGTCCGTTTAATTGATTGTTCTTTATATAATATATTAACCTCCTGTGGCGGTTGCTTGTACGGATTGAAATATTTCCGCAGTGTCGAGGTTTGCCAGACGACCGCCCATCGCAGCACACGCATCCTTCGCCGTGTCCCAGGTCACTGGTCCCGCGTCAAACACCATGCACCGGCCGCTGACTGGATACATGTATGCGTTGATCCCAGACCAAGTGCATGGTCTCGTTGTCGCTGAAAAAAATGAAAGTATCAATGGCGATGCACATATAGCATATCAGGTCCATCATAATGTCACAACTTGTTCGCTGTGACATGTTCACATGCGAAAATATATATATATGCTATACTCAGATTTTGATAAGGATCACCTATATCTATAATCGGTACGTTTTGATACAAAATTGACAATTTGGTCTTCCGCGGTTTATCATACCATAGACGAGGTACAAGTTGAATATTTTGCTCACAGTCCGTGTGCACGATGACCTGTGGTGAGATCTAATCAGGACACAAATATGTCATCTTCTTATTCGTGATTTCGTCCATGATTTGATCGATGTAAAATCAGTGTGTTAGCTTGACGCTTCTCGTCAAAATGACTTGCACATCACTTGAGTTGAACAACTTTTCTAATGTCATCCCAACGTCACAAACATGAGCGTCATAGAACTGTCCCGAGTGGAAGGGATTCTTCATTTAAGGATGTCACACAGGAAAGAACTAAATCCGTTGGCCATATAGTTACAATTATTTCTATAGGGTATGGAATCGGTACCGCACTCACGATAGAGTGGATGGAAGCCATGGTGGTGTTCGTCGCGGGCTACAACATGTCCGTTGCGTAATAACAACATCAAGTCGCACCATGGATGCCACAGCCCTGCAGAATAATGTCCAAAATGCAAAATGACTTTAGAATTACGAGGCAGACAATCGGCAACTGACTCCATGGTGCTGGTTTCCGCGCCAGAATACCCCTTAACCCTTTCAGTGCCAAGTCCGATTTTTGTATCAACCCATATTTCCTTGATCATTTTACAAATTTATTGATTATAATAATGTGATACGTTGATGGAAATAGCTCTTAGAGCTATTTCCATCAATGTATCACATTATTATAATCATAAATTTGGGTTGATACAAAAATCGGACTTGGCACTGAAAGGGTTACAATTCGTGTTCCCCTGCGTCCACTGCACAGCCGACATCGGATACAGTGGTGTACACAATTGTAAATCTAACAGTCCAATAGTGGTCCACCATCTTGTTTCATGGGTCCACAGTCTGTTTGGATTTCCCAGATAAGCGTGTATTGATGTGTATTAGAGAATATGACCACTATATTGGTTAAATTCAATTATAGTGTGGAGAGGCATGTCTTTGGATGATCACATTTTTGTTGGTTGTTAATGCCAGACACAACTAAGCCAGGTTGGTGAAGCAATATCTTGAAGAGGGAATAGATAAAATGTACTGGCCAGTGAGATGACCTGACCTCAGTCCGATAGAACATGCTTGGGGTTGACTGCAAGCTGCGATAACAGGTCGTCCAGTCCAACCGATCATCTTGCAAGAACTGGGTCAAGCTATGGCACAGGAATTGAGAGTACATGCTACATCAACTGTTCCTTACAATGATTAGCTGATACATGTACGTTGCCATGTGGTACTGGACGCTGAAGGAGGTCACATTCAATATTAAAATATTCACTTGATGTCTGGAAATGTTCCGAATAAATTCTAGAGATTGATTTTCATGGCTGAATTGTCTTTGATTATAAAGCGAATTGCTGCCCAAATGGCGACTGTAGCAAACATTGCAGCGCAAGTATTTACCGAATTAAATAATTATGGGATGCAACCACCGAAAATATATAGTTATAATTGTCATTAACACCATACTATTATACTATACTAGCTGAAAGAGATTACATGATGAAGACACCAGAACTGGTAAAACCGTGTTCGTTGCGAAATTGCCTCTAAATTTAATAGTAGGCATTACATGATACGAGGAATCTACTTGTGTGGTTTGAAGATGCCAAAGGAGCACCCTCTGAGTTATGGCGGAGTCGTGACACCATATCTGATCAAAACAATCTTGCTAATAGAAAACTTAACCATTTTTAATGAATGGTTACTTTTTAAAGGCAAACTGTGTGTTATTTAGTGAATCAGCACAACTTGATCAGTGAGAACTCGGGTATTATCCAATCTGGAAGAATATGACAATCATCTACTGCACAGAACTCTAACCACGTCGATTAAACAATTAAAAAATAAGATGACGTTTAAAGTACGCGCTGTTGTAAATAAAAACTTCTTTACTCGCCGGACGAATTAATTGCCATAAACTAATGGCAATCATTTCGACAAGGTGGGCCAATTCTTATACACTTCGAGCAAGATTATTCTTTATTCCCACCGAATGTCCACAGCGGAGGGTTTCAAATAACTTTAACCTGGGCAAGGGGGTCACCTTGCTAATATATAAACATATTGGAGAAAAGGGGCTAGCAATACACAGTACATACACAAGTGTCATGTCACTGATACCAACAGTTGTCTACAAAATTAAAGATGGCTGTCAACATGGTAGCCGGGGTAGGAAGTTAGTGAAAATGTCCATATCTTGCTTTAAATTCTTCAACCCCACAAAAACAGACTCAGCATAAGTAACAGAACACCACTTTCAAAATGACTGTCTCGGATGGGGGAATGGACAACTTCCATGTATTTATGCTAATATTATCTCGGTTGGGTTAGGTCAGTGATGTCCAATGTTTAATTTGCAAGGAGATACATTTGAGCGAATTAAAGGGCAATACATGTTAGCTTCAAATATAAGACCAATTTAAAATAGATACAGAAATTTGTTAAAACCGATATTATGATGTAACCCCATTTTCAGCGAATGCTAGCAATAATCGGCAACTAAAATATCAATTTGAGCCAATAAATTTGCCAACCTAATTAACATGGTTGGCAACATGGCGACGCACAGTAGATAAGTCCGTAGATTATGTCACATATTGACCAGTCTTCGACAGCAGTACCGCCTATGGGTCCTGTAGACAAATTACTATCACATTTACAAGCATTTCCCATATCACAACTCAACATATCGGCATGCAGTTTTGATGTATTCTGGAGAGGAACTGCGTGGTCAGTCCTTGTCTCCCGATACCATAACCAGTAATGTATGTATAGTATATATATGTATGTTTCCTAGATCAATGTTTAAATCAACGTTCTGGCAGTGGTAGTGATCTTTTTCAATGAGGTTTGTCTAAATTCGAGCCTAGTGTGTTTGCCAGATAGTATGGAAAATTTATGAGTTGATAATTCCTGGTAGGAGAGTTAATATTGCGGACTTTGAGGTGCAAGAAGAATAGCGAAAATGCTTAATCCTTATACAACGCAGTGGTTTCTGTTTGTGCTTAGTCGAGTTCACTGGCGTAGCCAGCCATGGTTCCGTGTGTGTATACAGCCTATTCTTCCCAAAACCCGCATATTATCTGCTTATAATATAACTTGTTTTAGGTAGAAAATCTGCTTAGAATCTGCTCATTTTGAGTCGATAATGTGGTGAAAATGAGAGCGTTTTAGACACATTATTGACCCATAATGAGGCGATTCTAAACAGATTATGTGCGGTCAATGGTACACATAAATCAACTCACGACTTTTCATGTGTATGCTCTTTAACATGTATTTTCACTGTGGTCCGCGCCATAAAACTATTTCACATTATGAGTCGATTATGTGCGTATTTACGCGAGGATATGTTTTTTGTGTATAAACCGCCACAGAAACAGAAGCCAGATTCTTTAGATGCAGTTTAATGGACATTGGAATTTTGGAGATAGAACCTATTAACCCTTTCTATACTAAATGGATTCTCACATTCAGTTAAATAGTGTACATCAGAATGGAATATTATTGATTCGGAGGGTTGATAAGACGATAAAAGCAGACGACATATAATAAAAGAGAAGAAAAAGCCATATTTATTGAGGGAAATGTTCAGATAATACATTCAACAAACGACCTTGTTCGTCCGTTGAATTTATTATCTGAAGATTGCATATGGGATAACTATCCATCAATGATGCGTTGCATAGTTTAGAAAGTATTGAATATATTCTGTCTATGTAAACTCTAGATTAGTAAAATTTTGTGCAAATGACTCAAATGTTAACCGTAAACAATAAGAAACTATTCAAACATAGCATGAGGGAAATCTACATGCATGCGGAAATGTTATAGGTTGCTATTTAACTAATAGCTCGTGGGTCCGATCAGGTATCGAATGCTGTAGCATTGAGAGCTCTAGATCTAGTGGCGCTTTTGCTGGTCGGATAAATGAGCAAATTTGTGCTTTGTATCAGCATTCTAGATGTGCTCGCAGCGATTGTTTGTGCAAGAAATCGATGGGTGTAATGGAGTATGTGGTTCAATCACATTTACAAGCACAACGGTTTGAAATTGGATGTCGACAAAGAGGCTACTCGCGTGCACTGGGTTAGTTTCTAAACTATCTATGCTATATATTAATGATGTTCATAAAACGATACATTGAAGCTATGGCGTTCGATTGCTTCTTTGAGATAAGTTCTTTTATTTATCGCTAGGTTCATCCACACTGTTGGTTTTATAGGTAAACCAATACAGGTAAATGGTTGCCTTTCCGGGTCAGCGAAAATCACTTCTGGCTCTCCGGAATGACAATAGTAAGTAAGAATTGAGGGCTGGCTGACGGACCATAAGGCCTTTCCGTTTGTCAACATAAGAGATAATTACTTACAACCTATCCGACATATAATGTCCCCCACATAAATGTATGGATGTCAAAAGTAAGGGGAGGATGTCTGCAAGCACATTAAAGAAGATTCGAGGCTAAATATAATGATGTCCAAGGTCCCAATTTCTGGAGCTGTTTAATGGAATTAGGAAATTAGTTTTAGAACGAACCCCACACAAATTTTATTTTATGCCAAACGTAGAATTTACACATTTTTAGGAATTACTCTCAATGAGTTGAAAAGATGCCAAATGTTTGGATAAGATCATCATCAGTTGCAGTTTGCTGACAATGTGTCATACTAAGCGCATGTCACATTACGTTTCGACGGTGAATTCGGTGAAGTTAAAATTCGTGCGGTCAGCGATCAATATCGTCGTGAGGAAGTTGTCAACAGTGCAGGTATTTTGTAAAGCACAATGTCCTAAATTCCCCCCAATATGGGACTGCTGGCAAGTCGCCCACACCATCAGTTCTTTTGTCATATGGGCACCGCTGTCGTCTGTTTTTGCTTTCGCTGTGTTCTCGCACTGTAAGTTTCTCTTTTGTGGTGTGTTTAATGTCGGCACTCGATTGCACACTGGATTGACCTCATGATTGTTTTTTTAATCTGCAGTTTTGTCGCTGTCTCTCATTTCGATTACTCTTACTTCTTGCTTAAATTGGTATTTTCATCAATTCCTTCTTTCCAATGTCCTTAATTGTTTCTTCTTAGTAATTTTGTAACGTGTAATGCTACTGACTGTTGATTTTATTGCCGTATTTTGTAACGACAGTAAATCGTCTCTCTACAGGAGTGGTAGTGTCTCTTGTTTTTAATTTCCGTATCCCCACTCGGTTCGTTATCTCCTTGTTGGTTAATAACATCTAATATTGCTCCACCCAAAGGGGATATGTTCCGCAGTATTTATTCAGTAGTGAGTGTGCTACTTCTGGTGTATGCATGTATATTTCAATCGATTTCGTTAAAGTGTGGAAATAACGGACACTTCTCGTTGATGGTTCCTTCGTCTAGGAATGTATCTTCCTTCTCGTAGCGTTTAGTTTCTGGTCAATTACAGTCTTGAATCTATATATTCTTTTGATTCATCTTTGTCAGCTTCTTCCACGTTCGTGTGGTTTGCATGGCTGCAATGGCGAATTGTCTCACGTTTCATTTCTTCTTACGGTCATATCAATCAGTTATATTAGCTCCAAAACAGCTTGAACATATGGGCAGCGCAAATGTGGATGACTAAGCGTGCCTAGTTGGGCTGAAGTTGATTGGTAACGGATAGCCTTCCAACAAATGCCGAGGTATGCCTTTACTCGTGCTTCAGAACTGAACGACACGAGTCAGCTTATCATGACCCAACTGAAATAAACCTCTGTTGTTTTCTGTTGCAGCTGGTCGTTCATAGTTTCGTAACTATGGCGTCGCCTCATTAAAAAGTATGTTACAGATGGCGCGTCATCGTTTGTTGTTACAAAATCTTCAGCTATGCACAGTGGTCCTTCATCCAGTTTTACAACTGTATAGTAGTGAAGGGTTCGCTTTTATACATACATTCTATGCACAACTCAGGTTTCGTCTAGTATCATATTTTGTCACGGTCTTTAGTATTTCTAACTGATCATTTGAAAAGCATATATCACTGAATAGGAGACCATCAACATACTGATTGAATCCGTCCTTATATGTGCATTGAAATACTCTGTTTGTAACGTCATCTTAGCTATTGTGTCACGATGTAATAACTCTTTCTGTATAATTTGAGGCAATCTTCCGTAAATCTGAAATAGTCTGTGGTGTTGTTCTGTTTCCAAGGCTAAGCTCTTTGTCGGATGTTTACGTCAATCTCTCGTACTAGTAATTTTCTAAGTCCAGCTACGGTCTGGAAAACAAGAAATCTTGAACCCTATTTGAGTGGGAGAGCACGAATTTGACATATACGGCACATCCATCCAGTAATTTTCTAAGTCGAATATCGAACGTCGAACGTGAAACTAACTTCACGCCAATATCAAATGAATTTCGAAAGTCGAACCAACTTCGCACCCCTACAGATTTGTTTTATTGTCGGAGGGCCGGAACATCTTCTCCCTGTCTTCCTTTGTCATTAAGTAATTGGGCGATCGCGCGAGCGAATTATGTCATCAAAGATGTAATAAACGTCTGTTGTATTGCAGCTATGGGCGTATGTAAAATTTGACCAAACAAGATGTTATATAACTTCAAGTAGCGAAATTATGCCATGTATGTTGTTCGGCCACTTACAATGCTATACGCCCTTATATTCAACAAAAAGTCTTTGATTGTTTATAATTACGTCCGGAAGATTAATTTCAACGCATGTTAATTTGGAAATAGAAATGGGATACTATATGAATTTCATGAGGATCTTCCTGATACATTGGCATACTGCAATTTGCATTGATGTGATTAAAGCCGACAGCTGCTAAAGTAGGCTATTAACCATCTGATTATTGCAGGTGATGTAAGTTATTACCACAGACATGTTATTTCGCCAACAATTTTGAGGGAAATTATTGTTTGTGCATCTTTTATTATTAAAAAAAATGCAACGAAGCGACCACGTTTTACTTTGAAGGCTGCCCATCAAAATATGTAAAGTAGCTTCTACCATCAGATTTTTCGTTGACAATGTATTTATAATATCTCATTAATGGCGCATGCATGAACCTTTATCAGTCTGTCAAGCGGTCGGTATGTTGAGTGAGACAGATTGTCACCTTTCACACAACCGACAGCTTCGATCGTGCATAAATACTGTTTGGTGTCTTTTAGTGTTAATCGTTTCCCACCAAGCATCTGGTCAAACTTTGAAAGCTCTTTCTGAGAGTCGAAATGTTGAAGTGAATTTGGCGATTGTTCTTGTGGAACAATAGGATCAGCACGAATAGACTTGTAGTAAATGGTTCAGCGTGAGTGGATTGTTTGGGGACAGGCTACGTCAAGTTGTGCAGCTTGTGGTACACGAATGATGTTGGTCTGACGGTTGTCTGTCAAAGTTATGTCATCAGCACACGTTTTTGTAGAAACGACAGCAGAGTAATTAACTGTTAGAATTGACAGTCGAGCACCAAATATTTCTTTGCACCAAAATATGATAGTTTCTCAGCACCGTTGCATTGTTGATTTTTAAATGCACGGGTGGCGTTCGTTGCAGAAATATTTATATTTGTTCAAATCGCCATCAACAGAAGGAATATTAAAATATATATATAGTTTTGTTCATATGCCAAACATAATCAGTGTGTACATAGTATATTGTCGTCAAGACGTACGATGGTGTACGTAAACAAGAGCCTGCGCGTGTTAAATAAGTTGTACTTCTGTTTACATAACACAATGCAATTCTATTGGTTAATCACACAAAAATGATATAAACGCTCTTTATTACTTCCGTATCAGGAAAACCGTAGCAAATAACGCTCTTTATGTTACCCTATCCGGATCTAAACAAAAGCCATGTTCTGTAACGTGTTTTGCTTTTGTTTACATAACAAAGAAAAAAACATTACAATGACATACTGTTTATGCCATATTTCTGATTGATATAAGAACACAGTCTGTCTATATTTTAATATTCTTTCTGTTTGTGGCGGTTTTTGACGGAGGTGAATATTTTAACAGCATACCCACCGCCAACGCCGCCCGTATCTTTAATTCATAGTTCAATATGGGACATGACCAATCCATTGCAGCATGTGGACCTTGACAGTTTAAAAACGTTTTTGGTTTAGTATAATCCTAATAATCATGAACAGAAACAACAGCGCGCATGTGTGGTTTCTTTACTTTTACAACGTTCCTGACCATGACCATACTACTGACATTTAAAACATCGTAAGAGATTTAGAACATATGTAAACAAATCTATCTTCATATATCCAACCTTCAATACCGGCGGTTGTTCATACCGATTGGATGCCAAAATATAACTATATCCAAAGTAACTGTGTGTGCATCAACTCCGCCGCTATCTCCGATTCAGAAGTCGGAGATATCGCCGCCAACCTCTCTGCTACCATTCAGTGTTTTGTGAAGAGCAACCATGACTGGTGTTTGTGCAATAGCTGTAACTGCAACAAAGCATCGTGTATAACTTTCGATGAACATTCAATCAGGAGAGAGCCAATCACTGGCCCGGTCCTGATCGGTTTGATAGATTTCAATTGTCCAAGCGAACCTATGAAGGGTCCTATCAATGACAAATACAGAAGGTCTTATAAGAGTCGGATCGATGCTAAGCACAAAGTACTGAGGGAATACCCCAAAATCATTGGAACTTGGTGAGTCATCGCTCTTACGATCAGGTCGTGGCTTTTTGGTTTGACTTGCCATATAAAAATCAAAACGTCGATAAGTAGCCCAGCAGCCGCTACGGACTACCCTTAGCATTATGGTCGGGCCAAATACTTGTACATAGCTGGACACGGTGACCCGTTTAGCCACTGTGTGTAGCAGCCTCCATGTACCTCCCACTGTGACACAGATGTAAACTATACAGTATTCAACATTCAACAATCATCAGGACGAAAAACAGCAGAAGAACAATACAACAGATAACAAAAATTGAATCTGAAACACTGCGGAGATGAATGACTAGCCGATTGATTGAGCCGCCTTGAAGAGATATAGCTAAAGCTAAGCCGAACCTGGTGGTCGATGTCTCACGTAGTATGGCCGCCATAGTACCACCAGGAATCCTATATATATGTATATGTGTGAATAACAGCGTTTCTTATAGTATTTTATCAAAATATAGACCTTACTGAAATCAAAAATGGATTATATCGAGCAGTAGTGGTTTATTTTTCCAATATGAGGCATCCTGAAAATTAGTGTCAATCCTCAAAATAAAGCCAAAAAAATTAGCTTTTTTTTCAATTTTACTAGCTAATGCATCTTGTATAACTGAAGTATGTCCTTATATACCATAATATTACTAAATTGAAGAGGAAATGTTAATATACATTTTGAGAGGGATATATTGTCCAATTTTAAACCCTTTTCATGCAGAATTTGGCAATTTATAATAAATATTTACCAAAATTAACAGAAAATAAAAAAAATAAATATTTTAATAGCAATGTAAAGCAACCATAAGTCAATTTAAATATCGAAATATTATGATACAACATCAGACAAAGCCTCAGGAATGAAATTTTACCAGATGGCAGGGCATACTGTCTGTTTAACAAAGCTGCCATGACAGTTTTGCACGACAGTAACTCTAGTGGTGACGCCATCACCCCCCCCCCCCCCCGACTTGGGGTGGAGCTACGGTCCAAGATAAGGCTACTGGGTGCCGGAAAAGCTTAATTGGGTCAAATGACACATTTCCCCAATGGGTGGGGGGTGGGGCTAACACTCCTCAAAATTGTGGGGAGGGGGCTTTAGACCCCCTGACCCCCTAATGGTACCTGACATCCATGCAAAATTACCAGATTTATCACTTTCTTTACTATCTACAGGCGAATCCATGCGTTTCTTCTTTAAATCTGTCCAAAATGTGGTCATTATCATTTGAAAATAAGAAAATATGAAAATAACAACTTATCATGGCGAGACGTGAAATTTCGTAAAATTCAAATTTTTCTTATAGGAATCACGGAACTAAATGGTTTCCCATAGGCGACAGTGTTAACGTTTCGGCCAAATTCGCTGAATTGAAGCCCGCAGGCCATACCAGTGATGTTTACCCAGCTAGATTGACACCAGTTGATCACGAAAATGCAAGAAAAATCATAGGTCATGTGTTTACTTTTTAAAATAAATCCCCAAGTGTACGACAGGGCTATCTCACAGCCAAATTTGATCTGGAAAAACCCAGATCTACAACAGCTAGTTAAATACATTTCCCGCTCACAAAAATCCGTTCCCCCATTCATTCACCAGTTTAAATTATTTAGATATTATGTACAAATCAAATAAACGCGATGTCATCCTTTAATAACGTGTCGCATGTATCAGGTGAAGGTCATTCTTCAGTTACCTTCACCTTTAGCATTCCACGATGTACTCGCTCCCCGACTCCAGAACACATTTAGCTCCCTGATTCCTATAGCACACCTCGCGGGATGCACCACACGGCAAACAGGGTGACATACCTCGGGCCAAAACGGGGGCAGTATAAATTGGAATTAATTGTTCTTGTGATTTCAGTCAGTATATGAAGGGCATAAATATTATATATTGTTGTGTATCCTTTCCGGAAGCCAGGTTGGTTTTCACGTAAAATGTTTTTTGTTTCCAAGAATTCGTAGAGTTTAGTCACTATTATTTTTTGTGAAAATTGTCTCAGGCAGCTAAGATTGTTTTAGGTCTATAGTTTTGGGGGTCATTTTGGGTCACCTTTATTTTTATAGATTCATCATATTATTCCAAAATCCCAGACCTGTTGGATATTACCGGTTGCTAAAATCAGGTGGGAAATTTTGCAACATGCGGCTATTATCGCTTCCGATGAAGCTGTAATGTATTCATTCAGCAGCTCAGTTATCTTCAACTGGATATTTGTTATTTGTCATGTCTCATTGCAGTTGCTATCCGCATATTTCATACACTGGCCTGCGCCATGTTTGTGTATATCTGCGTTAAGGTTTTCTAAGATAGCATTCTAATGTTATGTCAATAGTTGTAATTTTATGGCCTTTTATTTTCGACCAATATTTCTTGGTGTCAGTGTTCTCATCTGTGCTAGTTGATGGGAACATGCATCTCTATGTATATTGGTACCTGCTTTGAGTGCTTGCGTATGTACCTTGGCTTTATGACGCATTTTACCGGACAGTGGCTTTACACTTCCTAACAACTATTCGATAGTCCTTATGGGCTAATGACAATCTTTGTTAAACCGTGGTTTGCTATTAGTTTGGTACTTCCTGGTGGCTCTTAAAAGCATATGACTATTTGTTTCAAAATATGTCATTTGCAGAATATAAGAGTACATTGCCCCCGCAGTTTCGATCGGTAACCAAGGACACATAATAAACACTTAGATAAACTCGCCGCGAGGACAATCGGCACGTGAATGTTAACCGTTCCCGAATTCTTACACTGGTGAATCCCTCACTTACATCTTTGTCGAGAAGTACAAGCTACAGATACATGAGGCGTTGATAGGTATCATTATTATATGTGAATGTGTTAGTAATTACAGTATATGCAAATTTGATAAAATACTAAAAAAAAAGTTGAATAAAGACATGTTTCCATAAAAAATAGAACCGTAAATTATGACCTCAATGGCGAACTATTTGAACAATAAAATCTAAGTATACCAAAATGCCAATCTGGTTCTCGCTGAATACCCGCTTGAAGTGTCGAAGAGACGCGTTCGCCGCCAGATATTTTCTCCTATATGAGGTTGAACCCTGCGCCGCCACCAATAAGTATGGCTCTTTCTTTATATAGCGAATCATGTCAAATATGTTTGCATTCACTATATTGTTTTATTAAGTTATTTATATAGGCTCACTTCGGTTTGAGAAAATTAACTTGCCGCCATTTGAGATTCAAGTGTATAAAATAACATGACAGTGATGTGACACAGACGCGTTATTTCGAATGACTACTGGGATTTGCTATCACTATATGTTAACTAATTTCAAACTCTTAAATAGACAGCAATAATACCGTAGTTGTCAGTACCAAATAGTGGCCTAATTCTTATAGTAATTTAAATCTAATTTAAATTAGTCACGTTTGGTTGTAACGTAACATTAGGTGTAGTGGAACACAGCCTATGGTGAATAAAATGTATTATCATGCATATATCGATTGTAGTCGATATACACAAGAATACACAAGATACGTCCAACTATATATTGCATGCATGGAACCGAAGAATGTAAATGTTACTATAACAGGACAGTCGATGATAGTAAATGTATATTCAGGGAATCAGAAAGTTTTTTTTTTTTACAATGGCAACGCCTTAGCACCATTAACACTGAGTTGTTGAGAATATTGTCGCAGAATGGACATCTTCAGATCACAATGAAACGAGACTAGAAGTATCAGCTGAAGAGGGTTATCCCCACTATACAAAGACAGTTGACGAGAGTTAGTGTTACGGCTGCATCCACATTAAGATGTAGAGTGGGTGTTCAGTTATTATTAACGGAGCTGGTTTGTCGATTCCACTCACGCAGTTTAGAGTAGACCGCGTTGTGGAAAGAGGACATTGTTTCTGTAGTTATTATGGTCAAAGATCAATACACAATATAGCTTTGTTGATATCGCATTTATACTACAAACAAAACAAAGTACCTGCTATCTTTTTTTGGAATTTGTCGATATGACCCCAGAAGATTAGGAAGGGGTGTTCCCATTCCCTACAACCCGTTTAGGAATTTTGGAGGGGTTTTGTATAAATTATACATAAAATACACAATCTACAAAACATGAAAAAGTTAAAGTTGATTAGTTTTTTTTATTTCTTTTCTTTTCTTCTTTCTGTTGTTGTGTTGTTGTTTCGGAGTTGGTGGCTGAGAGCTGAATGTCGTGCTTTGCTGGTCTTTCCAAATCTCTATTTCTTCTCTGAATGCTCGAGTTTCAGCCATCTCCTCTTGGCACGCCTAATGATTTCTTGTATCTGTCGCTGAGTGGGTGGACACGATGCTGGTTTTGGTTGACTCTGGTCGGTTGATGAATTCCTGAGTCATTGAAGTGTATGGTTGTGACGACTCGCCGGCTGGACTACATCAGTCGGACGCAGACCGTCATTTAATTAATACATATAGACTATAGGCGCAACCTTGACTTCTTTGTCGGCGATATTTCAGCAGTCGGCAAAGTGGGAATAAGCCACATCAATACATTGTGGCATATCTGGATCGGACTACAATACAACCCACATGTATCACTCACATCCCTTAGATATATCGTTATTTATATTATTGAACGAGTTTGGACAACATAGCACAAACAGCTGACCGTATTCAATACTGACACATGCTATGGCTAATTATCTGACTGTATGCTTAGTGCAATGTTGTATCGACTCCTCCTATATTAGCATCGCGGGAACGTTGTCCTTAGACACAATGTCTTGTCATAACACCGTATGACTCACACCAGTGTAGAACGAACATTGATATGCGACAAGTATAAGGATCAGCGCATAATCATAGTTCACTGTTCTTTACCAGAGTCAGTCGAGTCGAATATTGATCGAGACGACTTAGAACACGCGACCCGTGCGCTGGTCGAGATTGATCACACCTTGGAAATTTGTGTGCTTTATAAAAAAATCAGGGAACGATTGTAACAATTGGATTGTGCTCTAAAGCTCTTCAAAAAAATGGGAAGAAATGAATCCGCGTGGTATATTGCTCAAGCAATCGTCAATCCTGTTTGATAATTCCTTGAGAATATGAGCGTGTACGCAGGCACCCCAATTATTCAGATGGTTTCCAGTCAAACACGACCAAAAGCATGTATAATTGTTAATGCTTAAATATGTCATGCGTATACTACAGGAGATCATTATCCACATAGAATCGCGTTTTCGTTGCGTTCGAATCGGAAACATTTTCGAAACAGTTGTCTTTCAGGACCACACTTTTCTGACATGTACTATTTTGTCGTTCGGACTAATTCTACTTTGCAAATACTCGGAAAGCCACCTATACAACATATCTTCGCTGAAATACGCAAATAATCGACCTATAAGGTGAAATAGGTACATAATGTGATTATTTGATTCTGAAATCTGCATGGCGCGGGTCTCAATGAAACACATGTTAAAGAGCGTACACCTGAAAAGTCGTGGGTTGGCTTATTTGTGTAATTGTCCGCACATAATCTGCTTATAATAGCCTCATTATGAGTCGATAATGTGACTAAAATGTTATCATTTTCAACTCACTATCGACTCAAAATGAAGCAACTCTAAGTACATTATCTACCTAAAACAAGATCCTAATAATCAGATAATGTGCGGGTATTTGGGAAAACAGGATGACCTATATGCTACCAGATCTTCATGCGACGTGTATAATGTCTTGCACCCTTTTACAAAAAATGGGTGCGTCTTGCCGTTGCGGAAATGGAAGGAAATCAATTAGTATAACTTGAGATTTTCTGAGGGATTTAGTTTCGAAGAAGTTATAGTTTCCTCCTCATCACGTGTTTATACAGAGTATAGGCATATACCCCATGTCAAGATACATTGTACAAACGATACCTAATTAGTTAGATTAAGCGGTTTGGTTTCACATGCTCGTCCAAAACACAATAGCAGTGTAAAAACGTTTGGTGTATCGGGTACGCCATAAGATCGGTTAACGAACACGTGAAACAATTGTCCATAAATAGGCAACAGATAATCAAATATGTTTAAGAATCTCTCACGGAAACAAAACCGTGCAAGATCGATGCTTAAAGCCACATGGCGGTTTGCGCTCCAATATACACGTATTATTCGCTTTTGAAGTTTTCCCGGTATATGAATAGGTCGATAAATATCTGGACCACCTTTCTACGAGTATTCTGTAAACCAAAAACACGCAATGAAGTAATGAAAAATACAACTTCGAACACGATGTTTGGGTCCCAAACAAAACAGCCATTTGCAGATACCATACGGATTAATAGGAAACTCAGCAAACGCCTGGTAAACTGTAATCTCTACCAGAGCGCACCTGTCACACTTACTTTCTGACTCTGTCACCGGCTGGGTAGTAGTCTGTAGATTTCTATATTTAGAGCGGGTTTTTCCAGTCAAAATAGCGAAACCACGATCGACCAAAGAGCAATTTCATATGTATTTTGAGAATATTTCCCGCACTAAAAACTTATTGACAGAATGGGTAATTAGAGCGGTAGTTTTATTGACGATTTTCGCATTCTACTTAGCAAAATGGTAGCAAATTAGAACTTTTGTGTTTGAATTGCCATGTGTGTTTTCTTTCGTCGTCCATGTGCGTTTAGTCTTTAGTGTTGATGAAGATAATAAGCGCAAATTGCGCAACCTGTTTCTCTTTTCGCTCAGTAAATATATTAATATCGCGGAAGTCCACCAAATGTGGATAAAATGTCAGCGGTAGCAGCGGTCTTACCGAGTCATCAAGGGAGGTAAACCATGCATGGAGTTTTGGTAAACTGGTCTTGCATTAATTAAACATATCGGTACCATGCTATGGGTATTGCTATTTAGAGTCATGTGACGGGTTGGAGTCAGAAAGTGTGCTCGATTTTGTTACATGCCGGTCCGGTTCAGGAATCAAACTACTTGTAGGAAACATACGTTGAATTGTTTTACGGACGTCATATCCCACATAAAACTAATTGGAGACAAAGAATTTAGACAAACTAGCTCCCGACTTTTCTTCAATATGGATCGATAGAGTATTTCTTGTCAGTCAGTTGATTATACGGTTAAATCAAATAGCGTTCACCAAATTCTGTTCGAAAAATGTGTATCATTGGAAAATTCTTAGGGCAATCGTAAAGTATATATATCGATATTTCATATATAGTTATTTAGCCTGTTCTCCCGAAATACCGCACATTATCTGCTTATATTAGAACTTGTTTAGGTGGATAATCTGCTTAGAATTACATCATTTTGAGTCAATAATATGCCGAAAATGAAAACATTTTAGTCACATTATCGACTCACAATGAGACAATTCTAAGCAGATTATGTGCGGACAATGAAATAAATAAAGGCAACTCAGGACTTTTCAGGTGTACACTCTTTAACAGGAGTTTTCACTGATGTTGGTGACCAAAAGCGAGCTGTTAATATTTTTCGCATTTTATAGTTTTTAGATGGTTGAAAAATCATGGTGTTGGATTCTTGAGACTGTTTTTCTTTTTTTGTTGGAAAAATGGGCAGTAAGCGTGTGTAACCTAGAAATTATAGTTTTGGTACCAGATGCAGCATGAGTAACCTGTTTGCAATACGGACTATTTTCAAGCCACCGTGCAAATGTGATTCTGTTAATAGTTATACAGTTGGTAGGGAAGCTAAGTAATAATTCGCAAATTTCAACATTTGGATATGATCCTGTACTTTCCAAAAAATATCAGCTAACTATTAGACTAATCACCTATCCCAAAAACAACAAATAACATCTCGGACACTGCAAAATTCGGATATCTAACATATTTGTTTTGAAGGAGATTTTGCATTTCAAATTTTACAAACTCGAAAAAATGGTGACCGAAGTCGCTTGAACACATCTATCTTCTATCATCTATCAGTCATGTTTACATGGAGACGGGGCCAATATTGAGCTATAAAAATAATAGGCCCACATAGCTCATTCTCGATCTCTTTTGGTTGAGTAGGTTATATAGATGAAGAAAACGACGATCAGTCACCTCGATTTGAGACATCTTGCAAATTATGACAATGTAGGTTCCCAGCCCTGTGTGAGAGTCAGGAGAATATATATCATTGATATGTTAAACGAATTGATAACATAACACAGTATAACACAGTAATCAGTTTGTAACCTACCCGGATAACTGACCAAGTTTAAATTAAACCATTTTACAGTGTATAACATATCAAAGATGGCGGCCTACTAGTAATCAATTTTTTTTTCTTAGTGGGAAAAACGGTATAACTCTAAAACCAGTGAGACTACAATAAAAACACATATGTATAATTAATATGACTAAAATCGGCAAGCTTTCACGATAGAATGTACTACATTTGATCGATATATACAGCAGCACATAAGCAGTTAAAACGGGATTGCCTAATTTCGTTGCAAATACGAAATTGTTTGAAGAATGCCTGGGCAAGAAAAACGTCCTCCTACATCCACTTCGAGCGCCAGTGGAGATGACAGCATGAGCACATCCAATCAGAGAAAAAACAGGACTTCTGCTCCAAGTAAGAAAGTCAAAACATCAGAAATATCTAAGACCTCACAACAAAAAATAACATTTGTTCCAGAGAAATCATCCATTATGGACACAGATGACTTACAAAATAGTTCCTCGAGTTTGGAGAAAGCCCTAGCACAAATAAACGCTAAGCTAGACTTGATGGTTACAAAGACTGACTTTGACAGAAGTTTGGAACCCCTCGTCAAAACAGAACATCTCGAAAAAATAGTATCTAAATTGAAAACAGAGTTTGATGATAAAGTGGAGGCAGTGAAAGATGAGTGTAAATGGCGCGTGTTTGATGTAGAAGTAAGGATGGATGAGCTTGATAACAATATGAAGAAGATGCAAACAGAAGCAGAAGATCGAGATTCAGAAATGACCTCACTAAAGGATGAAATCACTAAGTTAAGAGACAGAAATAACCACTTAGAGCAGCAGACGAGAAAGGAAAGCATAAGGATCTTTGGACTGGATGACACCGAGAAAGAAAGTATTGATGAATGCGAACTGAAATGTGTTAAATTAATTAACGACAAGTTATCAATTCCAATTGAGCAAAAAGATATAAGTATCGCGCATCGAATTGGAAAATTCAGGAAAGGCCAGACAAACCCAAGAAGTGTGATTTGTAAATTTGTGTCGAGGAGAACAAAAAATGCAGTAATAAAGGAAAGAAAAAACTTGAAAGGAACAGGGCATGTGCTCAAAGAAGATCTAACCGACTCTAATGTTGAACTAATGAAGAAAGCGTGAGAGCTTGCTAGAGTCGAGGACACATGGTCTGTTGGAGGAAAGATCTACGTTAAGTATACTGATCAAAATAAGATCAAACAGATCAAAACCCTTTGTGATGTATAAGAATGTGAACTACATGTAGTAAAATATCGACCATACACACGAATAGTCGATACACATATTTAATGTAAATACTAAATATTTGTAATTATTTTCTAAAGGAGTACCAAATATGTCTGATTTTCACAAAACCAACATATCGCACCATTGTGTGAATCCTGATACCTCAAATTACTAAAATTAAAACATGTCTTTTGATACATGTAAGACCTTTTTCAAATCCACATACATAAATCGCCGACACCAATAAGTAAAATTGCTACTTACTAGTAACGTTCCTTAGGAAAAATATAATACATATACATTTATGTTTAAGATATATACAATCAACTGCGTCATTAACTCTGAGTCACAACCTCATACAAAAAATCAAAAATCAAAAATCAAAAAATATGTGTATATATATATGTATATGTGTATATATATAGCTATATATATATATATATATATAAATATATATATATATATATATATATATATATATATATATACATATATGTGTATATGTTTATGTGTATGTATGGGTATGTATATATATATGTGTGTGCATGTATGTATAATTTATATACAATCTACTGTAACATCAACTCTAGTCTGCACACAAGTTCACTAACAATGGAGAATAAATCCATGTATAGCTGTGATGAAGTTCATGTGATGTAATTGAATCATCAAATGTAACCAAATTCCAAAAATTGGAAATGAAATTATGTATATTTATGCTGTGACTGAATTCATAAAACCAAATTCCAAAAAATGTAAATGAATTCATGTACAATTCATCTAATTTTGGAATTAGATCTATCGAATCATCACACCTCCCCCATCATGCACCCCCCACCTCTGATATCACAAGTCTTAAGTTTTGAGCATTAAACCCCCCCCCCATTATCCACCACCCCCCTCCGATAAAACAAGTTTTAAGATTCCTCATTAAAACCGCCATCATCCTTCAGCCCCTCTCCCCATTTTGAGGTAATACAAATAATAAAAATAATCATTAAATTATCAATCTGTATAAAATGAATTGAGTAAGGTTTAGATGTATCAAAGACTGGGGTATTATGGTATTAAGACAAATGAGTACTTTTTTTGTTCTCTATCTCGAATAGCATGGTCAGTCAACTTGTGCAATACATTATGTAACATGGAATTTTGAACCTATATATCAGACTTTTTATACGTAATGATGATCATCGGATTTTTTCATCCAAGACACCCCCAATCTCAATTTTGGATTGACTAACCCATCATAAACTGCATGCATACACTTGCATAGTAATCAATAAATTCATGATATCCTTTACTTTTGCCGGGGATCGCCTGGTGCTCACAATCATTCATTTGACTACTGTCAATACCACTGAACTAACTACAGGTATTCCATGCTATGATACATGTACATGGATCAACTAGCATAGTAATTAAAAAATTCATGATATTCTTTACTTTCGCCGAAGATCGGCATGGTGCTCCCAATCATTCATTTGACTACTATCAATACCATCAAACTAACTACAGGTATTCACACTGTGATAAATGTACAAATACATATGAGTGGATGATTTATAACAGTCGCCACCCCCTCCCAAAATTACTAGTAACTATTACATACTAGTGTAAATAGCTGGAATCCTTTATAATTTAATACATATACATATGTTTAATTAACCCATCCATGTTTATTATGGTATGTAGCAGTGGTGAATGAGGAAGTTATTATTAATAGAATAATTATTATGATGAGACTTAAGGGAGAGTCAAGTGACCGGTTTTGGGTGGGGGGTTTCCAGTCAGACATCTACAGCAATGGTTATATATGAACAATCCGAAGCAGCCACATCATAAAACTTAACTGGTGGCTGGATTAGGTAAATTATCAAATTCTGCTATAAATGTATATTCTTGAGAATTTATCTTTTTCTGGAATTTTGAAACATTTGACCAAGTTTGAAAAATCAGTATAAAATTAAAAATAAATACCCCAATCTTATAATGGAACAAATTCCAAGTATACCCACAAGATAACTATGTAAGTTCTTCAATACCGCACAGTCACCATATGGTCACAGCCAGAAATATCTGCATTTCTGCATCTTTTGTTGTGGAGATTTGCATGGAGTTGTCCATTCACAATTGGTCACTCCCCCCCCCCTTCCACACACTATCATTGATAATGCTATGGTTATTTAATGAAACTCACCTTAAACGTTTATATCACATCACTGAAAGTTGTCGCAGTTGTCATGTTGTGCATGATCCAGCGTGCCTTCCAAACTTTTACACATTATATTTCCACAATAGAAAGTACCAGTAAACTGGTTAACAGGTGAATTTATGTGGAACACAACGACGTAACATATTCCAGAGATGACACAAAATATATATATTCTTCAACATCTCAAACACATGATATTATAAGTAATTAATGTCGAAAAAGCATCCGGCACATAAAACACAATTGGTCACCTCGGGATTTTTTTTTTCCGCAGGTGTCTTGCGTTCTTCGCACGAAGTTCTGCTGCAGAGGTTATAAGGTCATCGACTCATCGCTGCGATGCGGGGTGCGATAATAATATTTTGTCCGTACAGCAAGCGCCAAAACCGACTGCTTGTGTAATACAGATAGCTGTATGAACAGTGTATATGACAAGTTAAATTCGTCCTTTCCTGTCTGGTTCAGTTCAATTAGCATGACTTTGTAATATGCTTGCTTTGTAAGCAAGCATAATACAATTGTTTTCTTTTATCAATCATTCATTGACCAGAAATATAGATGGTGTTTATGTATTACGGAATTATGTAATATAAATATAAATGCACCACCCATTAAAGACACCCTCGCTCTACAAACGCGTATTAATCATTGCACAAATTTAGCATAATTCATGAATTCGTACCATAATTTATTTATCGTAGCTAATATCTTTATTTGTGTTGTTGTTGTTGTTGTTGATTTTCTCTATATAGACATAATATGTACTCACATCTTCATTTTTTTTTTAAATGCTCATCCGATCAAAATTATGTCATAACCAAGGTAATTATAACGTTTTCTTATCATTGAGTTATAAATGGAAATTTGCTTCGTAATTCACGCCGTGAACATGGGAAAATCCGCGCATGGTCACTAAAAGAAATAAACTTCGTTTATAGGCTTAGAATTCAATTTAGAAAACTGTATCCCTTAATCACTTGAAATCCTGTAAACAATGTCCTGAGTTCACGGTGTGAAACTATTAAAATTAATTTACCCACAAAAGAAAAAAATTACTATGAAAACATATATGCATCTTACAATGTATAAAACTGTCTACAGGTGCAACGTCGTGTGCAGACCGAACTCAAACCACTGGTATATGCTAACCGATCTGAACAAGGGCATAACTGTTATTACAAATATCATGAAACCACATGATGGCCACAAATAACGTAACACTGAGTGAGGTTAGGGAAGCGCCTAATTTCGATCTTGCCGCCAAATGGGCTACACTGGAGGAAGACGAAGAACCAACTTTGTCCATTTTTGATAAAAACAATTGCCGTTACTTCTCAACTTTACAAGCAAAAGATATTCTCAACAAGAATAAACTGTCAATGTTTGGTCTTAACTGCAGAAGCCTCAATGCAAATTTTGAAAATTTACAAAATCTTTTATGTGACATGAAAATCAATGACAACAATCTTGATATAATAGCGCTAACCGAAACATTCAAAATACACCAAGCATCGGACTTTAAACTCTCCGGTTATCATCCCATATAATTTAAATCAAGGCCTGATCACGATGATGGTAGGGGTGGTGTTGGTATTTACATAAGAGACACTATTACGTATAAAAACAGACCCGATCTATCAATATTTATCCCACATGTTATTGAAACTGTGTTCATTGAGCTTGAATTCGGAAAACATGAAATATATATCATAGGATCCGGATGTATTTATAGACCTAACACGGCACCAAAAGCTGACTTTGACAAGTTTGCCTCTAAATTCGACGAACTCTTAGATATAATAAAAAATCATAAGACTTATATAATCGGTGATTTCAAAATCGATCTACTAAATTTCGATGCGCACAATAAAACAAACGACTTTTTAAACTATGTATTCACACGAGGATTCGTGCCCATGATAACAAAACCGACAAGAATGACCGATCACTCAGCGACCCTTATCGATCATATATACACAAATAATCTTCGAAACGAACACTGCTCTGGTATAGTTACATGTGATTTGTCAGATCACTTTGGGGTATTTCTCACTGACACCGAAGGTCATAACGGACATAACCGATTCAAAAACCCACATGAAACAATGCGCACTCCCCGACGAAATTTTTCCCAAGAAAATATTAATAAATTCAACGATACTCTTAAATCGTGTAATTTCCATTCGGTTTTTAATTGTAATAATATAGATCAAGCATACGAAAACTTTTTGGATATCTATTTGACAGCATACAATGTAGCTTTTCCGCCCATTACCCGAAACATACCCAAAAAATTCATCAAACGCGAACCATGGATGACCACCGGATTAATAAGATCTTCACTTAAGAAACAATAACTATATACCCATAAACTAAGCTCGCCCTCCTCCATCCATACGAATTCCTACCTCAAATATCGACAACTATATAACAAACTTATCCGGAAAAGTAGAAGCATGTATTACTGTGAGATATTAGAAAAGAATAAGTATAGTTTAAAAGAAACATGGAAGACCATCAAAGGTGCAATAAAACGAGACAAAAATACGGGTGGCTACCCGAATGTTCTACATGATAACAACATACAATTTACAAATCCTGTCACTATCGCTGAAAAATTTAATGACTATTTGTCCAATATAGGTAAAAAAACCACAGAACTTATTGAAAATCACACAGATGTAAACTTTCTCGATTGTTTAACGAATAGACAAAGCAACGAGCTAAATATTACGCCCACCACAATCCAAGAGGTTATTTTAACTTGCTACTCAATGAATGGAAAAACCAGCAGTGACTTCAATGGAATATCTACAAAACTGATGAAGGAAACCATATTTTCTGTAGCACCAGCATTAAAGCATATATTCAACTTGTCGTTCAAACAAGGTCATGTTCCCAACAAAATGAAAATAGCTAAAGTTGTACCAATACCGAAAAATAGTGACAAGGGGGATATAAACAATTATCGTCCAATAAGCATTCTTCCCGCATTTTCTAAACTACTCGAAAAACTCATGCACAAACGTTTAGTTGATTTTCTTAATGAATCGGACATCTTATTTAAACATCAGTACGGATTTCGCCCAAACCATTCAACTTTTCATCCCATCATTCATCTAATGGATCATGTTGTAAAAAATAACGACAAGCCCACGAAAGATTCCACCGTAGCCCTTTTTCTTGATCTGTCCAAAGCTTTTGACACAATAAACCACGAAATCTTACTTACAAAAATTGAACATTATGGAATTAGAGGCATGGCAAACAACTGGTTTCGAAGCTATCTCAATGAGAGACGACAATACGTAGAATTCAATGAAGCAATTCAAATCTCCTTAAAACATCATGTGGTGTTCCTCAGGGATCCTTACTCGGGCCCATAATTTTTCTCCTCTACGTGAATGATATGTCAAATGCAACTACTATGGATCTCTTATCATATGCCGACGATACAACCCTTATGGCCAGTGGACAAAATGAAGCGTTAATCCAAAGTTATGTCAATAACGAATTAAGAAATCTATCTGACTGGTGTTGCTGCAACAAACTAGCCATAAATGCTAACAAAAGCAATTATATGCTCTTGCATCCACAAAACAATGACAAAAAATGGAATACAATTAAAATATATCTCAATGGAGCCGAACTTCTACGGATAGGGAACATGCGGAGCGAATCGTCTGCCAAATTTTTAGGTATCCATATAGATGAAAACCTGACCTTTAATAAACACATTTCTATTGTATGCTCAAAAATGGCACATGCAATTTATTGCATTAATAAAGTTTTAAACATTTTCTCCCGAGCAAGGCTCTCAAAACATTATACTTCGCCCTAATTCAAAGCCACTTAGTTTATGGCATCCAAATATGGGGACATGTACCAGCAGTGAAGAAACTATATTTATTACAAAGACGAGCCATGAGAATTATATGTAACAAAAAATATAGAAGTCACACCGATCCTCTTTTCAAACAAGAAAACATTTTAAAAATAGATGATTTACATAAATTACATGCATCCATTTTCATGCATGATTGGTACTACGATCGCTTACCAGTGTCTTTTTCTGGTATGTATGACAAGAGAACAGAACCAAATAGACGACAACCTAATCGTATAGTACAAAAACAATTCAGGACCATCTCTTTTTCTAAAGTTCTCCCAAACCATTCATTCCCCTTTATGTGGAATTCCCTTGAAATTATATATACCTCTAAACAATCAAGACATGTGTTCCGAAAACTTTTGAAAACGGATATCATTAATACCTATTCAGCGAGCGTGCGATTGCACAAACGATACATAATTTTCTGATAACAAAAAAAACCAAAAAAACATTCCCAAAACCTCACTCACATTATTCCTACTCGGTTCAACTCACACATGAATATTCATAGTATTCATTCATTATATCGACCAAGTAGGTGCCCATACATATGAACCACTTTTCGTACCATCGCCCTAACAACGCCTATATATAAAAAAAAAACCAGTCTGCACACGATAAACGTAACCTAAAAACAATCAAATTAATTCGGCCATCTTCATCATATAATCTGCCACCACATCCAGGGGTGATAGGAAGAATCAGCCATGACTATATCACCCCTAGCAATATACATGTATAGTCTATCAATATTATATTTATTTGTAATTGTACTTTCCATGTGGTATATTGTAAATAAAATTATCCTATCCTATCCTAACATGGTAACCGTTACCTTTGCGTTTCTGGAAATTATCTTTACTTTTCATGGGAAGATTCTTCATTAGTCATAAAGTACTTGCCACATGTACATTTATAACCGTGACTAACTATCGAGATTTTCGAGATTATCTGTATTTCTGTTCACTTTGTATAGTCATGGCATTTTGTAATACCAGATCGCATTAACGCCAACAATGGTTTCTACAGTACATGTCTGTTTGCACATGTATTATTTATGTTTTCACCGGAGCTGATATTTGATCTAGTTTTCCTATTTATGATTCTTTGATTCGAAGTTCGACTTCATGTAAATCACTACTCCCACTCGATTCGGGTAAAAAATAGATTAACATGATATCAACTTCATCAATTTTGGACGGATTTATTAGATATGGCCAACCGCCATTATGATCGTATACAGGCACCCAACTTCACAAACATTTACTTGTTTGGGAGCATACATATTAATGAGTGTTTGTTTCGCGATGGAGCATGTCTAAGTGAGTCTCGCCCCAAGTATTGAAAAGGAGGCTGATTTTGTCTTGATAAATCCAGACCACTTCATATAAAGTCATTCTTAACATGACGAATCGGATCGGATAACATGACGAATCGAATCGGATAACAAATCACCAATTATGATGATTTATCAACGGTACAATCGATTTGTTACGATGCACCCAAGTCTCAGATAACTCAATCGACGAAGGCAGATTGCACGGATTCTTTATATATAGAAATCAAGAACACTGGTGGTTAGTGACATGCTATCAGCAAAATATTAGAATATTGTGTGTAGTTGCCAAAATGAGAGAGAAATAGAGAGAGCGTGTTATTGTAAGACCAAAATGGAGATAAGGCAATGGAGAGAGTCAGTTAGAGAATGTGAATGGAGTCATGAATATATGACATTGCTCTTAATAAGAATACTCCCTATCACCAACTCACGGCTATATTGGATCCGCCACGTCCGGTTCAATGGTTTTAGTGCTATATGTCAAAGTTATGGAGTACTATTTCCATATATGGAAGTCATGAATAATTTAAAGCTCCATATATGGAAATTTTACTCCAGATCTTTGATCCGTAGCAATAAAACCACGGAACCGGGGCTGGGTGAATCTTTGAAACCACGGAACGGGGCTGGATGAATCCAATATGGCCGCGACTCGCTGGTCTTGCTTATAGGCACGCTGCTGACGTGAACTCACTCACTGAGAATATATTTACCTCCCTGTTACTCTCATAGTCACCATCGGCTCTATACCTATAGTGTCTTGTTCAAATACAAATTATTTTGTGTTTGCTCCATCGTTTCTAAACTTGACTGTGTTTTCTTTATAAATACATAGCTTTCGGTTTAGTCGAAACGTGGCATGTTTCAACATTGTTTAAATTTAATACCCCGCATCACACTATAGTTTGTATTTAGATCTGGTAATTCATGAATACCACCCTAAGATAATTTTCTCAGAATGCTTCTTTGTTACACCCTAGAAGTGATCCGGGACGTCGCATGTGGTTTATTGGAAGCAAAACAAATATTGGCGAACCGATTGGTTCTGGACTTCAAATAGATCGAACAGGGAAGTTAAATGGCGCCTGTCATTGTTTTGCCGATCAGTGAACTCAAGGGTCAGATTCGCCATCTCCAGTTTATACGCGGTTTAAGGAGAACACTGGGTTTAAACCGTATTGCAGTATAGTGTGTGTATATAGTCGAGTTAAACAATCGTCCATGCATAATGCGAACCGACGCATTATATTGACAGTGACAATCTGATAATTGACATAACGAGTATATTCTAATCGCACATTCTACGTGCACAAGCGAGCTCTCATGCGCACCTGTATATTGTTTTTGTTTTGTTTTTAATATCTTTATTTACATATTATCTTCAAGATACAAAAACATATAGCAATGCGTTCACAAAGTATATTGACACATGTGTTAACATGATAATATCAATCAGAAATATAAATCAGAAATATAAAGAAGGGGTTGGGTGGGTGGTGGGGGGGGGGTGCTCATTTGTTTTCACGATAAATTCGTATATATTGTATGCTCTTAGTTAACAGTTAACATAGTGGACTATTCTCATGCGTTGCCTCTAATGACATGAAGTAAAATAAACCAAGAAGTTAGTTGAAGTAAAATAATATTGTACGGTTAGATTGATAGATAAATAGATAGATAAATGTATTATTCGTATCACTGTATCATGTTCTTTTTGTATGCAAACAAACATTTAGCGGGAGACATTGGCTCATTCGTACACTATTCATATGATTACTACATTTCGTTGACTGCTATCATAACTGTATACCACTCATAGTCGAATTCGTGGATATGGTCGTTGTTAAGTGCTATAATGCGTTCAATTCTACATCTATTCTTAATTTCCAAAATAAGTGATTTTAAAGACAAGACATCCGGGGTAAACTTTGTTTTATAAATATAGTACTTCAATAGTGTGATCAGTGTGGTAGTTATTTTGTTTGTGTTGCCTGCTGTGGGTGGGAGGAGCAAACCTTCCTTTGATGTGGAAATATATATACCGGATTTTGAGAACCAAGCTTCAACATCCTTTAAAAAAGACTTTACCATGGGACAATCGTAGAACATGTGAATAATAGTTTAGTCGTTTGCATGACATCTCTGGCATGATCCATCAGTTACTATGCGCATGTTTTTCAGTCGTTTATTCGTTCCGATGATCCTAGTTATTATACGGTATTGGAACCAGTGGAATTTAATATCTGGTAGTAGTTTGAAAGGGTTCGATAGTATTTGCTTCCATGGGAGGATCATGCTTAAATCGTTGTTCCATTTACGAGTGAATGACGATGAGGGGTTTATATTTTCCATGATGAATGTGTCATAGAATTATCTTTCTCCCCGGTTTGGGCGAATGAGTAAAGAAATATTGTTTGGAATTATCGGGCAATGAAATTTTCGTAAATGCAAATTTAAATCACGAGAAAGAGCCATTACTTGTCTTCTAAGTCCTAGTAGTGTAACAAAGTTTGTCGATACACCAAAATTCGATCTCAGTGATTCAACTGAATGAAATTCGTCATCAGTTATGCAAAGATCGTTAATAAAAATGACCCCTTTCTCTCTCCACTCGTTCACATTTATCGTGTCTTCGTTGATTGTTAAATTATTATCGATCCATATAGTCTGAGTCATAATGCCTATGGGCTCTTGTTTATTAGTAATTTCGAGAAACTTCCGCCAGGCAGTTAAAACGTCGCGCCAGAAATGGTTCTTAGTTGATCTTTCATAATTATAAATGTACTTGGAGACGTACGCCGCGAACAATGGGTCCTCATACATCTCAGCTGGAGCCAGTGGAAGCTATGGGGCAGATTTGGACATACACCTTCTCATCCAATTTCCCCCATTTTCATAATTTTGACAGAGTTGTGTTCGTTTTATTCTGTCTCGTTTCCCATCCCAGACGAATTTGAATAGTAGTGTATTTAGGTCGTCTAACACTTTTTTGTTGGGATTTGGCAGAGCTGAAATTAAGTGTACCAGTTTCGGGATAAGATGGGATTTAATTACCACAATTCTTCCAAGGAATGTCAATGATCTGTTTCCATTTATTGATAGACTGTCTGATTTTTTCAATTTTATTTGTGTAGTTTAGATCTATGATATCCGTCAGGTGAGAACTGAAGTGTATGCCTAATGCAGTGAGCGTTTTTGAGACTTTAGTTTGGCATTCTGGGACAGGTGTGGAAATTCAATTCTTTTTTGTTCCCAACCATACTATTTGGCATTTGTCTATATTGACTTTTAACCCTGAAATTTTTGCGAAATTGTCAAGTTCAGCCAATGCCTCCCGAAGACTAGTTTGGTCGCCGTCAAGAATGAGAGTAGTGTCGTCAGAATATTGGTTTATTTTATATTCCGTCTTGCCTAGGGTTATACCAGATATTTTTGTGTTTTGACGTATCATTGAAGCAAATATTTCTGCGCAGGTTAAACAAATATAAGGCGAGAGGGGATCTCCCTGCCTACAGCCACGCGATGGTTTAAAGAAACTCGAGATGCAACCACAAACCAGTACAGCTGATTGTATGTTATTATAGAAGACTTTCACCCATCTTTTCACAGAATCACCAAAGTTATATTTCGATTAGCACTGATGTATAAACGACCACGATACTGTGTCAAAGGCCTTCTCAAAATCGATTAAAAGTAGCATTCCTGATTTGTTATGAATATCTATTTCGCGAATAAGGTCATATATAAGTGGAGTATTATCACCTATAAATCTACCTGGAAGGAAACCTGATTGATCCTGGTCTATGATATGTGGAAGAACTGTTTTGAATCTATTCGCAATACAGAATGTCGCAAGTTTGTATGATATATTTAAAAGTGTAATAGGTCGCCAGTTTTTCAGTTATTGTCTTGATTTATCTTTTTTAGGTATCATTGTAATGATGCCCTGTTTCTGCGTATTTGACATCTCTTGCTTATCGTATGACTCATTGATAGAATTTAGTAAGAAATTACCTATATCTTTCCAGAAAAATTTGAAGAATTCAGTGGTATAGCCATCAGGTCCTGGAGATTTTCCATTTTTAAATTTGTAAAGTGCGTTTGAAAGCTCCTGGTATGTAATTTGGCCCTCTATAGAATCTGACTGTGGTGGTGTTAAGGCTTTGGTTATCAACGTGTCTGGGATTGTATGGGGCGTTGTGCTAAGAATTGAATGGCATTTTTCGGAATAAAGGTTCTCATAAAAGTTTTTAGTTGTATTAATTATTTCTTCTGGATCGTCGATTCTCCTATTCGAATTATCGATCAGTTCTGTTATAGACTTAGAGATAAAATTTCGTTTCTCCATATTAAGGAAGTATTTGGTTGGTTTTTCACCGTCTTCGATAAAGTTTGCCTTTGTTCGGACTATGAGTCCTGAGATTTTCTCTTTGCGTTTTGTTGTGAGTTGGAAATCTATTTGCGCGAGTTCCTCTGAGTTTGTTGTCGATATCCGAGTTGTCACCGTTTGACATAATCTGTTCGATTTCATTCTTTCTATTTATTAATCGTTTTTCTTCGTTGTCCGATTGTTTTTTTATGCGCGAAGAGAACTGAATTGTTTTACCACGGATATCTAGAAGAAGTGCGTCTAAAAACATGGCATCAGATATTTTAAACCCATTTGCGGAACCGCTCTGGATCCCTGTATTTTCGTAACGTTTTACATTTTCTTGAATGCATTCTTTTACAATATTTGGGTATTCTTTTCTAAACAATAATGAATTGTTAAATTTCCAGAAACCGCGGCCTTGTTTGACGTTGTTTATTCTCATTGTTATGGAAATCATTGAGTGGTCGGTCCTGTGACCGGAATGTATGTCGGGACTATCAGATGTGATATCAGCACCATGTATAATAAATAAAAAATAAAAGCCATAATAAACTATTAGAAAAGATGAGAATGGATTTTTTGTATTGCAATTATTTTCCTCGACCAAAACCGGACCCACCCCATGATTTCAACTGTTAAAGGGAGAAATTGTGGACAAATAAATAAATATAGAGCCCCCTCACTTGTATAAGACTATAGCATGCACTACTACATGAATCTGATTGTTTCAATGATTCAATTCATTTTGAAGCTGTAATTTGTCTTAGAAATTATTTTTGGAAAAAAATTGCATGACATCAGAAAAAATCTGCATTCCGGACTCTGGGATACCCACCCACCCGGTCCTTGTGTCCTGTAATTTTTTCCGACCCACCCCCGGTTAAAATTGTATATTGTGTTTACTTCAATGCGACATGCAGGCACAGGCAATGCCTACAAAAATGTAGTTCAAGAATTTATAGACCTATTTCGATACCGGGAAATCATAAAAGGGGAAGCATGTATTTTGAGATGCAAACCGCCATATGACTTTAGATTAATACCATGGGAAGCCTTCGTTGTCGAAATATTCATATTTGTTCCAACCACACAAACAGACAGACTATTACAATGTACATAGTTTTGTTCATACATGTATATACCACAATCATCGCGTAAATAGCATGCTACCATCAAGATCTACAATGTATTATCTAAACAAGAACCTGACTGCGTTACAGAGGACAGCGCAATTCTATCGGCTAATCACACAAAAAGTATATAAACGCTCTTTATTATTTCCATATCAGGAATACACTAACAAAGAACGCTCTTTATGTGTATCATCATAATATAAACAAACGCCAGAAAAGGTAACTTTTTTGTGCACTTGTTTACATAACCATGGGTAAACATCTGACAATAACATAATGTTGATGCGACATGTCTAATTGCTATACGAACAAAGTCTGTCTATATTTGAATATTTTTTCTGTTTATGGCGGTTTTCAACGGAGGTGAGTATTTTACCAGCATACCCACCACTAAGGCCTCCCGTGCCTTTAAAACAAAAATTGGAATTAATTTTTTTTTGGATTGAGCTGTTTTTTTATTCTGGTAAATAACTATATTCCAATGCTCTGACCAACTTAGAGCACCACATCCAATGGGTTAACTGGAAACACCAGTTGGGCGTGTGTTGACCAAGAAACACAACCCGTGCGTTGTACGACATTGAACAATCTTGATAATGGATGTGCTTTACAAATAAATCGGGAAACGATTGTTACAAAAGGTGGAGCTAGATCTTTCCAGATCGAGAAAAGAATCTAACTCTCCCAACAGATATAGGCGCTGTCTTGCTAGATCGAGAAAAGAGTCCCAACTCTATCAACCGATGTGGTAACGTGAGCCAATATATAATCTCGTTGCTGATAAGATTGCATAATTCAACGATTCGACCATATGCTTAAGTGGTCCTCATCCGACATTGTTGACTGGCACTCCAATAAACACGTATGGTATATAGTGTTTGTGGTTTCGTTGCCCATTAACGAATATTTAAGAGCATGGTTAGTGAAAATTTGTGTGGAATCGGACATGATCGAGCGATATTTTTAAACGCGCCAAAATCGTGACAGATAAACACACTCACACCCTCTCACGCTATCTCACGCCCCACATATAGAGCCTCTCACACACACATCTCACACACTTGTTATAATGCTCATTTGGTGTATATACAAAATACTGATATCCGAATAAAATAAAATACCATAAAATGTATAATTTTATTACATCATCCTACTGTTATTTCATTCGTAGTCATAATATATAAATATCAATCACCGATATACATGTACAAACAAAAGATGACCCTACGTTGCCAGTCTAATCCGAAAAAACTACCGGAATGTCACATTTGAACTATTATTATATGATTTTGACTGGCTAATAGTGACATATTGTTAATATTATTATACTACTTGGTCAGTATGTTATCGACCAAAATATATCGGACCTAGGAATACTCATAATAACCTTATTTCGCGCTCCGCGTATAATGTGCCGCATTTCTTGGTATACAGTGGGACATGGTCGTTTTATTTATAGAAACGTGAATTTTTGGAGAGGAAAAGAAGTCGAACTGCGACCCGGAGGCCGAGTCCGGTAAATGATGTGGTTGGGAATTATGGTGATATGCATGATAAACCTTCAGTGATAAGCCTTATATAGTTGTCATAATTTTGAAGGATTAGTTGTTTTAACGGAATTATGAGTTGGTCATTCGTGAAACCAAAATATTTTATATTCCATAATTGCAATCATGGGTATATAATATATGATCTGGAATGCGTTGCAATTTCTGACAGTGCTATTGCTCGTCAGTGCCATACTTCACACCGATGCGACGTTACGGTCGTTACCTCGGGCTCATATCGCAGTCGGTATCAAACTAACCAGGTAATAGACTGTAATAGCCCGATAATTATTATTGGAGACTGCCCATCAATCATACTCCTTGTCATACTCGATTATGGCTAGGCCCAGTTTCATAAAAGCAACTGACAAAGTTGGGACGTAAGATGGTCTTAAGTTCAAACTTCAGTCGTAAGAGCGTTTCACGAACAGTGTCTTACTTAATATAGTCTTAATTTTGGTCTTAACTTTAAGTCTAACGTGAGGTTCTTAAGAAAAATCCTAAAGTTAAGACATAAGTTATGGTCCTCCTTTTGTCGGAAATATAGATGGGATCTGGGTTAAGTATGTTTATAAATAAATTTAAATGAATAACATCTTACGAACACGGAGGGATGTTTCGGAAATTGTGGTCTAAAGTTAATAGCCAACTGGTACGCTCTAGCAGGGACGTGGCCTGCAGTGGTTGGGCGATTGGCGGGGTGTGATGCAGTGTCCATTCCCAATACTAACTGGAAAAAGCCAATACCTAACTATACAGTTCTCATTGTTGTAACAAAAAGAATATATTTTCATAGATTTGAACAGTATTTGCGATTCAAATCACAGAATTGTAATGTTTACAGTAATCATGTTATGACAATTGGTCCGAACATTTCCACATCTAGGATATAAGTGAATGAGTTATACTCAGCTGTTTGATAAGTTCTGATTTCGGCTATTTTTATATGCTTACCATGCTATATTATTATGTTATAATTTGATTGTAAAATGCCATTGTAAACACACCGATCCCCACCCATCACACCGGGGGTACCACAACGAGGGGGTGAAAATGGGGTAAGGACAATTTTCGAAAACGGTGAGGATTACAACCGATTTGACGGCTAGGGTGGGTGGCCAGCCACAAATACACCATAGAAACACACCTACCCACAACCATCATCCTCGGTGGGGGGGGGGGGGGTATACCACCCGAGGGGGTGAAAATGGGGTATGGAACATATTCGAGAACGGTTAGGATTTCGACCAGTTTAACGGCATGAGTGGGTGGCCCACCCCAAATACACCATGGAAATACCCCGATCCCCACCCATCACCCCGGGGGTACCACCCGAGGGGGTGAAAATGGGGTATGGACCATTTTCGAGAATGGTAAGGATTTCAACCAATTTCACGGTATGGGTGGGTGGTCCACACCAAATACTTTATAGAAACACCCCGATCCCCCACCCATCACCCCGGGGGTTCCAACCGAGAAGGTCGAAATGAGGTATGGACCATTTTCGCAAACGGTAAGGATTTCGACCGATTTGATGTTATGGGTTAAACTTTGGGTATGGACCATTTTCGAGAACGGTACGGATTTCGACCGATTTTATGGCATTTGGGTGGGTGGGCCGCCTCTATACACCATAGAAAAACCCCACCCAACCTATCAGCTGGGGGTACCTCCCAAGGGGTGAAAATGAGGAACATGTATCGACCATTTTCGAGAAGGTAAGAATTTCGACCGATTTGACTACATGGCAGGGTGGCCCGCCAAAACACCACCCTAGAAACATTCCGACCCCTCCAATCACCCGGAGGTACCACCCGAGGTGTGAAAATGGGGTATGGACCATTTTCGAGAACGGTAAGGGTTTTGACCGATTTGACGGCATGGGTGGGTGGCCCGCTCCAAATACACCCTAGAAACACACAGACCCCCATCCATCACCGCGGGGGTACCACCCCGAGGGGTGAATATGGGGTATGGACCATTTTCGAGAACGGTAAGGATTTCGACCGATTTGACGGTGTGAATGTGTTGCCCACCACAAACACGCCCTACAAACGTCCCGACCCCCACCATCACCCACGGGAGGTAGGCTACCACCCGAGGGGGTAAAATGGGGTATGGATCATTTTCGAGAACGGTAAAGATTTCAACCAATTTGACGGCATGTGTTGATGACCCGCCCAAAATATACCCTGGAAACACCCCGATCCCCACCCATCACCCCGACGGTACCACCCCGAGGAGATACAAATGGGGTATGGACCATTTCGAGAAAGGTAAGGACTTCAACCGATTTGACGGCACGGGTGGGTGGCTTACCCAAATACACCATAGAAACACACGATCGCACCCCCATCACCACCGTGGGTACCACCCGAGGGGTGAGAGAACGGGAAGGATTTCAACTGACGTGACGGCGTGGGTGGGTGGCCAGCCACAAATACACAATAGAAACACACCTACCCCAACCAATATCCCTGGGGTACCACCCGAGGGGGTAAAAATGGAGTATGGACAATATTCGAGAACGGTAAGGATTTCGACCGATTTGACGTCATGGGTGGGTGGCCCGCCCAAAATACAACATAGAAACACCCGAACCCCACTCATCACCCGGGGGGGGGGGGTAACACCCCAAGGGGGTGAACATTGGGTATGAAACATTTTCGAGAACGGTAAGTATTTCGACCGATTTGACGGCATTTTGGGTGGGTGGCCCGCATCAAATACACCACAGAAAAACCACACCAACCTGGGGGTACCACGGGGGTGAAAATGAGGTTTCGACCATTTTCGAAAAGAAAAGGATTTCGACCGATTTGACTAGATGGGAGGGTGGCCCGCCAAAACCACACCCTCGAAACACCCCGACACGACCAATCACCACCGGAGGTACCAGCCTGAGGGAGTGAAAATGGGGTATGGACCATTTTCGAGAATTGTAAGGATTTCGACCGATTTGATGGAATAGGTCGGTGGCCACCCCGAGATGAAAATGGGATATGGACCATTTTCGAGAAAGGTAAGGACTTCAACCGATTTGATGGCATGGTGGGTGGCCCACCCCAAATACACCATAGAAACACCCAGACGCCACCAATCAGCCCGGAGGTACCAGCCCGATGGGGTGAAAATGGGGTATGGAACATTTTCGAGAACGGTAAGGATTTCGACCGATTTGACGGCATGGGTCGGTGGCCAGCCACAAATACACCCTAGGAAACCCCCCGTCCCCACCAATAACCCCGGTGGTACCCGCCCGAGGGGGTGAAAATTGGGTATGGAATATTTTCGACAACGAAAAAGATGTCGACCGATTTGACGGCATTGGTCGGTGACCCGCCCAAATACACCCTAGAAACACCCAGACCCCCATCCTTCACCACGGGGGTACATCCCAAGGTGGTGAGCATGTGGTATGGACCATTTTCGAGAACGTTACGGATTTCGACCGATTTGGCGGTATGAGTGGGTGGCCTGCCACAAACACGCCCTACACACACCCAACCCCATCATCACCCGTGGGAGGTAGGCTACCACCCAAGGGGTAAATATGGGGTATGGACCATTTATGAGAACGGTAAGGATTTCAACTGATTTGACGGCGTGGGTGGGTGGCCAGCCACAAATACACACTAGAAACAGACATACCCCAACCATCATCCCCTGGGGTACCACCCCGAAGGGGTAAAAATGGAGTATGGACAATATTCGAGAACGGTAAGGATTTCAACCGATTTGACGTTATGGGCGGGTGGCACACCCCAAATACACAATAGAAACACCCCACAACATGGGGGTTACCACCCGAGGGGTGAAAATGGGGTATAGACCATTTTCGAGAACGGTAAGGATTTCGACCGATTTGACGTCATGGGTGGGTGGCCCGCCCAAAATACAACCTAGAAACACCCGAACCCCACCCATCACCCGGGGGGGGGGGGGTAACACTCCAAGGGGTGAACATTGGGTATGGACCATTTTCGGGAACGGTAAGTATTTCGACCGATTTGACTAGATGGGAGGGTGGCCCGCCAAAACCACACCCTCGAAACACCCCGACACCACCAATCACCACCGGAGGTACCAGCCCGAGGGGGTGAAAATGGGGTATGGACCATTTTCGAGAATTGTAAGGATTTCGACCGATTTGACGGCATGGGTCGGTGGCCACCCCGAGATGAAAATGGGGTATGGACCATTTTCGAGAAAGGTAAGGACTTCAACCGATTTGATGGCATGGGTGGGTGGCCCACCCCAAATACACCATAGAAACACCCCGACCCCACCAATCAACCCGGAGGTACCCGCCCGAGGGGGTGAACATGGGGTATGAATATTTTAGACAACGGAAAAGATTTCGACCGATTTGACGGCGTGGGTCGGTGACCCGCCCCAAATACAGAAACACCCAGACCCCCATCCTTTACCACGGGGGTACACCCCAAGGTGGTGCATGAGCACTTGGGCCATTTCAAATTTTGCACATCCACATCAGATCAACCTCCAGAATAATGATGTTCGAAGAAGATGTAACCTGACCAAAATTTAAAGCCACATATGTTTGAATATTTTGTTCCCAACATTATCGAGAGCACAAAATCGCAAGTTGAGCTGAAAAAACAAACACATATTTGTGTATGGTAAAGGAATATATACGCTAACAAAAACATGTAGCACTTTCCATAACTTTATTTTATTTAGAGTGAGTGGATGGTCAAGATTCTTAAATCAATAACTGATGGCATGTCATTTTGTCTTTATTTAAATCGGCTTACATTTTTTAGTCGAGTTTTTCAAAAACTCCACTTATGGTTTGACGAGGGACGGTTGGCGGGCGGGCGGACCAAAAGAATGCCTTATAACTTTGACATTTGTAAACGGATTAAAAAAAAATTGGTATGTGAGTTGCTCCCAATGACTACCGGTATTTACTGCCTGTAGAAAATGGGTCACGTCCGAACTATTTTCATTTTCTTCTGGTTATGGTATGGTATTCCGCGAGCCGATAGGACAGTGTGAATACGCTCGTAGCTCATGCTAAACGAATTGTGAACAGACTGCCAGATAGATATTGTAAGTTAAGCTAAAATTTCATAGAGTTGGGCCCCACATATGCCATGAGAAGTTATTGAAATTATGTGATTTAAATTTTTAAGGTATAACAGCAGCTCATTTTTTTCTAATATATAGTTAGTCCAAATTGATAAGACTTTGTGGTTGTCTGCTATTAAACATATTTGTGATCTCGGATGAAAGTGTGGTAGGGGGCGGGGTGGTATTATCATGACAGAAGGTAAAGTGGCAGCATTTGAATGGAAATTCAGTGTTAATTTTCAAGGAAAGATTATTCAAACCTCAGAGCGCACCTCACTTTACTGAACACCATCACTCAATAGCAAAACCGGTCCATGATCATGTGTAATTACCATGTACATGCTTTGTTACAATAGTCAGTGCCGGGTCTGACTCCATTCTAAAATGCCAGGGATATAATTTGTTACCAAATGCCCAGAGTTGGTGCTACGGTCCTAGAATTTTTTGAATATATTCAGTTGTGTTGGGAGTTGAAATTCGCAGATAATCTGGTTTTTCCCCTTGCTGATAAAAAGTGTCAAAATGGTGTGTTCTACAAGTAGTAGATTTTAATCTTACAGAAATTAAACGTTGAATTTGGATCAATGCTGAAGTTTTTACAATATTATTCGAATTTTGTTTATAAGCTAATTAATGTTTTGTTCAATAAAACTGTTCAAGTTGTATTTTGTTGCTAATAAAAGTCGTGTAGATGACCCTTAAATTAAGATTTCTTCAGGTTAAATGATATTTAGCTGGCACACGGGACTCTTAGATATTAAAGCACTGAGTCCTATGGACTATCTATGAATTTTATCTACTTGCTGGTGATAAGGTACTACTAAGGGCAAATTTTAACTGGTATCATTCTGTACGGGGTATATATTTTTTTATATTTGTAAATATACTGAGGGTTTCAAGCATTATTGTTATCTTGTGATCCTTAGTACACTTTTTAGCTCACCTGATGTGGAACATAAAAATGAGCTATTGTCAATTCTTGTCTGTTAATGTGTTCATTTTCCCACAAATCTACAGAGTCAATTTTTCCTTTTAAATATCCTTTTAAACTTTTGAAAATAGTCTTCTCCAGTCTCACAGTATAGAATTCAAATATGTTTTGTGAATAATTGCTGTGATTATGAACCCTAATTTATTATGCTTTGTGGACTTTCAGGCGTTGAAAGGGTTATCTGAATTTAATTTACAACCCGATAGGAAAATCAAATAAATGCCTTCTGTACTCTCAGACACAGGGGTCTGTTACCCGCTACCCACCCCCTTTTGTCACATTTTGTGCTCCCCATATACGCGCCTGCTTCACGTTAATGGTAGTATAAAATGTCCTTATTATACTACAATTAACATGAAGCAGGCGCGTATATGGGCAGCGCAAAAGCGGGAACTGAGCGCATCACAGGCCCCTGTGTCTCAGATTTGAAAAACTGAAGTTTACCAATGTAATGCTAGACTGCTAAAAAATGGTCATTGCGTACACCACACCAGTGCGCCCTACCCACAGATAAATTCCCTTACAATTATTGCATGACCTTTATGTAGAAAGAATATATCTGGTGTGGGCAATAATCCCCTGAAATTCACCACCTGCTACCAACCTGTAATGCAACTTGAAATTAAACATTTGATCTAATCGCAAATCACCCCAACAAATCATGGGACGCCCGAAACCACCAAATGTTCACCACACACGCATCACTCTCTGGGAAGAGCGAATTTGTGCACTTCGGATCGCTTCTATAAATGACGGCTTTTGACGGTGTGAACTTACTGTGAAGAGCCACAGTTTCCCCCAAAAGAAAATATCGCTGTGGATGGTTAACAAATTCATTCGAAAAGTGTAAAATAAATGTCCCTAAGAATATTACCCAATATATTAGTAAGGAGGCTCAATTTTAGGTGTTGATATTCTGTTGCAACAATGATCACACAATGCAAGTTCAACACACCAAGAAATGAAATTACATGGTGTCATGGTTTGCAACCCACTGAGTCGATTGTCAAAGCTCACAATATAAGACCCAATGTAGTTACAAAGTCAAATTTTATTACGCCACAAGGTAGTGTAAGCTGTATTAGAGTTTTTCATATTCTGTGGTCGACTGGGCGAAGATTTTGTTTTGTATCTTACTCAAATTGTACCGATAGAATCACGTAGATGCTGAAATTGTAAAGTATAGTATGGTTTTGAAAATATGACTCAATCGTATCGATAGTCAGGACAGGCTGTAATTGTAAACTTAAAGTCACCGGTGTAATAATATGTTGTTGAAAATATAAATAATCTGATAGCCTGAAAATAATATATAACCCATTGGGAGCCCCTGGTGTAGTGAAGTGCATTATGGGTAATGTTATGCCTGTTCTATTGTGATAACCGCCATATTTATTTTCTGGAATTATCTGCTTGTTTTATGAAATGTCGCCAAGATTTCTCCACTCGAATCTTTTTAAATGCACCCTTATCGGTCAAATTCTTTTGATAATTCTATCTAAATACATCTTAGCTACTATTCGGATCTGCTGTCCCGGTCGTAAAAAGGTTTAGTTTGACCAAAACGTAGACACACTAAGTCTCAGCTTAAAATTTTGAAAAATAAGAGATTTATCACCATAAATCGATTTTAAATAAATCCCATGTTAAATAAATTTTAGGGCCCTGCAAATGTTTTCTGAGCTGTTCCATATTGGGCACCAGAGTCCATATTTGACCGGTTCTACCTGATAATTGTGCGACAGTACAGTCGCGTTACTTTATACGTCAACATTGGTCATTATCACTCGACAAATTTATTTCGGTCTATCGTATCAACCCCTATTTCCCCCGCGTAGCCTGACAAGTGTCAACATTGGTCTTTATCGCTCCACTAATTTGCATCGTTTCATCGGTATGAATTCCATATCCAATTATCCACATATAACAAACCCAACCTCTAATCCCGGTCCAATTATTTATTTTTTTCATCGCCATAGTCACGTTACGTAATATTTTATCACGTGATACTTGTACTTGTATGTCTATGATATTACTATAGTATACCGTATACGTATATCAATTGCTATTCCTTTCTATATAATTCTGGTGCCATCTATAGAGATAGAGATAATTTCAGACCCCCCCCCCTCCCCCAATTTTCAATCATTGCTGCTTCAGTACAGTCGCGATGCAATACGTGGCAACATCGCTCCACTAATTCATGACAGTTCATCGGTACAAACCCTTTTTTCTCAGAGTCCATATAACCAACCCAACATCTTATCCCAGCCTAAATTATTATTTTTATTTTCATCGGTATAGTTGTGTTACATACCGGTACATATTTTTATCATTTGATTCTAGTTTGTATTGTACCACTATAGAAGTCCATAAACGACTATTCTGGCAATATATAGAGATGACTAAGATTCTGACATCCCCCTATTTTATAGCCTTGTTGCAGCAGTAGAGTTGAGAACTTGAGATGCATAATATGTCAACATTGGTCGTTATCGCTCTACAAATTTATATCGGTTCAACTCTTAGTTCCCTGTATCGCCCACCCCTCCCTCAATTTATTTTTTCATTTGTATTATAGTCTCGTTACGTACACATTTCGTCTCTTGTAACCTTTGCTTCAACGCGCCGAGTTCTGCTGCAGACAATACAAAACTGACAACATTTTGAAATGTAAGCAGGCTTCAAATTCATCTTATCCAAGAAAAACTCTGGCGACATCAGAAATGTGTGTATAAGGTGTACTCGCATTTGTTGCGTTAAAAAACAAAGGTCCCAAGTCAAGGTCCAAAATCTCCAACACACTGATGTGAGATTTAACTCCATCTACATACAGTAATGTCCAAAGTAATTGACCACTTAACCACAGCAGAATTATGGGTAATTTTTCAAGATTTTAAATCCTGAAAAATTACATATAATTCTGCTGTGGTTAATTGGTTAATTACTTTAGGCATTACTGAGGCCCATATAAGGATGCGATGTCTAATGATAACTCCATCCACATACAGTAATGTCCAAAGTAATTAACCACTTAACCACAGCAGAATTATGGGTATTTTTTCAGGATTTTAAATCCTGAAAAATTACCCATAATTCTGCTGTGGTTAAGTGGTCAATTACTTTGGGCATTACTGTATCCCATATAAGGATGTGAGGTCTAATGATAACTCCATCTACATACAGTAATGTCCAAAGTAATTGACCACTTAACCACAGCAGAATTATGGCGTCCAATATGGTCTTCCTAATTCTGCTCCAAAAACATGTATATTGAACATATGGATGTTTATTGGGGGGAAACCTATTATTTCAATGATATTTTCATTAACTGGGATCCAAAACCCGACCCACGGAGCGCGCTTCGCGCGCGACTGTTTCTTATGCATATTTAATAAGCCAACAATTGGAATCACAACAGAGAAGATTGGCGGTGGTCCCTTGCGCTTGCGCTATCTGCCCATCGAAAAATATTTAGACATCTCAAGACACGTAAGACCCAATAACTTAATATACAGAATAGATACATCTATTGCCTGAGTGACTAATATTTATATTTGTTACAATGAGGTCAAATAGTTGCGAAGCCAGCAACACAATTCTTTCCCTCCATAGTAAATCTTAAAACAACTTCTAAAGAATCATTTATTTACCTTATATTTGGTATGGAGCGTCGTTGGTTTACTGGAGTTCAGATTTGTTAACATCACGTCACCAAGTTAATTACTTGCGAAGCCACAGCCATAACTATTTCCCTCCATTGTAATTCTCAAAACAACTACTTAAGAACAATTGACCAGGTCAGTCGCGCAATTATTGGAAGAGCCACGGTCAATCATTTTTTTTTTTAAACCAAATTTTACATTTATATTATTGCTTTATTTAACCAAAAAAAATAAATTAAATGAGAAAATTAACTTTCACTACTTGCTAAATTTTATCTTTCAATTATTTCATTTAAATTTTAGTATTTACAGTATACTAAGTCCAAGTCTTTATAATCTGTTGAGTGACCCCACAGTCGTTTACTTGCTTTGTTAGTAATAATTTGAAGGAATACTTGTTTAAACGCAATAGTTATCAAAATATTTTATATATTTTTCATAATTTCTATTTATATGTAATACTATAATCTTGGTGGCGTTACCATTTCTGACTATGGTTTTCTTGTTTAGATTGCATTGCTCTGTGCTGCAACCCACCGAGTTAGATTGCGTTGTTCTGTCTGTGGGCTGCAGCCCACTGAGACTGAGTTGATCGACGAAGCTCATACATACGGCCATCCAATGCGCCTATCACAAGTATAAGGTGGACGCACTGCACCTCGCATGACTTGTCCAGCAGCCCACAAGTACATGTTCACACAAGTACCCTGTCGTCGGTACGTCCGCCCGGACGCCCGGACGGACAGACCAATACTATAATACGGCCGTTTTTTCAAACGGGCGTATAAAAATTAACAAATCTGGTAAACGAGCAGTGATTTCGGGCGATTTTAATATTGATCTTTTAAAATATAGGGAACACACCAAAACAAATGAGTTTGTTAACGATATGTTTTCTAAAGGTTTTTCACCATTAATAACAGAACCAACACGGGTAACGAACAACTCGGCAACCCTCATTTACCACATCTACACGAATAATTTCCAAGAAAACTCAAAAGTGGGAATCGTAATTTCAGATGTATCAGATCACTTTGGAACCTTTTATTTTGCGAAATGCATGCGACGAAATCAACAACAACCAGAAAAATCATGCAAGCGGAGTTTCTCGATGGTAAATATAAATATATTTAAACGAGCAATGCTGGCTGCGGAATTCACCCCAATACTGAATGAAAACTGTCCCGACAAATCGTATACAAACTTTATGAATCTCATAAGTCGGTCTTTTAATGATGCTTTCCCATATCGCCAAACACAGTCCAATGCTAAACATGTCAGGACACAAAAGTGGATGACTGATGGACTTCTAACCTCATCTAGAGAAAAAAAAAACTATATAGAGCGTATATAAAATCGCCGACGGAAATTAATAAAACAAATTACAAGGATTATTGTAGGTTATTCAATAAATGCAAACGTTAATGTAAAGCGAAATATTATAAAGATGTCTTAGAAGAAAACAAATTTAATAAGAAAAAATGCTGGGAAGTATTAAATGAAGCTATAAATCGCGGGAAATCTAACACTTTGCCGGGAACATTTAACATAAATGGGTCCGTGATTGGTGACCCAAAACAAATATCACAAGGGTACAACGATTTCTTCGGAAATATAGGCCTGAATGCATGCTCAAACATTGCGACTACGAATACCTCTTTCACCGATTATCTAGAGGGTAGTTATGCCAATAGTATTTTCCTCACAGCAACCACACCAGAAGAAATCATTTCCCATTGTAACTCAATGAAATAAAAAAATAGCCAAGACAATCAAGACATGTCAGTTTCTCTCATGAAAATGATAACCACCAAATTGCCATTCCATTATCTCATATAATTAACCGATCATTCGAAACCGGGATAGTACCGATAGCCAGAGTTATTCCTGTATATAAATCAGGGGACCAACATAACTTCGACAACTACAGGCCAATAAGCATATTGCCAATATTTCCAAAAATATTAGAGAAAACTATGTTTAGCAGACTCTCAAATTATTTGGAAAAAACAATGTACTTTACAAACACCAATATGGCTTTAGATCTGGCTACTCAACAATTCATCCGATCCTTCATCTTTTGAATAACATAGCTACAGAAAACAATAAAAATACAATGAATTGCACATTGGCAACCTTCATTGACTTATCCAAAGCATTTGATATGATAAATCATGAAATTCTTTTACGAAAACTCTACCAATACGGAATCAGAGGTTTGGCTAATAAATGGTTCAAAGTTATTTATCGAATAGATTGCAATACGTCGAGTTTAAGGGCCAGATATCAAGAACTACACAACTCAGCACCGGTGTGCCCCAGGGCTCCGTACTCGGACCGATAATTTTTTTTATCTACATCAACGATTTGGACCGGGCATCAAAACGGAAATTATTATCTTTTGCTGACGATACGATGGTATATGCATCCGACTATGATATAGATCGATTAAAAAACTTAACAAACCAAGAACTAACTAAACTTTTTGATTGGTGTTGTGCAAACCGTCTCTCACTCAATGCAAAGAAGACAAAATATATGATTTTCAATCCATCTAACAGAGTTTAAATACTAGATACCGATTTAACTATCAATGGCGAAGCAATAGAACGTGTAAGCAATACCGCAACGATTAAATTCTTAGGGATATCCATCGATGAACATCTCTCCTTCAAACCACATATATCGAGCATGTGCTCAAAAATAGCGCAAGCCAACTTTTCATTAAACAAAGCAAAAATGATTCTCTCATTCTCGGCATTCAAATCATTATATTTTTCACTGGTCCACAGTCATCTACTTTACGGTATCCACATTTGGGGTCATAGCAAGCATGCACACATGCTTTTATTGATGCAAAAGAAAAGTTTGAGGCTTATTAACAATAAACGATATAATAGTCATACTGAGCCACTATTCCACAAAAACAACATTCTGAATGCTGGATTTGAAAAATGAGAATCAACCGAAGTCTTTCGGAAAAAATTTCACAGTCATCAAATCAAAAATCGGAAGTAATATGACGACTAGACAAGCAGGCTTATTCAAACTTCCAAAATATCGGACAAGATATCTCGACCTATTCCCTGCTTCTAAATTTCCCTTATTATGGAACAGCCAGAAAGATGATTTACGAGAGCAAGATTGAAATCGCGTCTAAAATGTAAGCTTATGGAGAGTTATATCGGAAATTATTCTGAACATGTTTTATGCACGAACCCATACTGCCAGGAGTGTTGCTGAACCCAGCAAGCATATGGTCTCAATTATATATCAATGTGCCATGAGCAGAAACTTTCCGCGTGTGGGGGAGGGGGTCAACTGCTTCCACTTCTGGTTCTCATCAATTCATCGCTTAGATAAGATGACTCAAGTACCGGGGACGGACCGACGGCCTCTGTGGCGGCATGCATATCGGGGTGGGGCGCTTCTCGGGGAATTATTCTGCTGGTGACCAAATCTATAACATCCCACTTTAATTATTTAGTTAAATGCTGCTGGGTCAGACAGGAAGACAGCACTGCTATAGTGCTATGTCTGCCCCAGTCAAAGTGCCTTGCAGTTATTATCATGTATGTGTTTTATATTTTCATTTCATTGTATTCCAATTTATGTTTTTGTATTTCAGGGTTTACGTTGTTCTGTTTATTGGGCATTTTGTAAAATAAAGTATCCATCTTTCTATACTATACTTTACTATACTAAACTATGACGTGCTTTGTATTATACTATGGTGTGTATACCGTGGTGTACTTTATTATACTATACTATACTATACTAGACTATGCTATGCTAAACTATACTATACTATGCTATACCATACTATACTAGCAGGGTTGTCCCCTCTATTTATAAGGATACACATACCGAAACTCCCATATTAAACTATGATATTTCTCTATAAGATAGTTATTAAAGTGTCCCATTTTATGAGTAAAAATGTATTTTTAACTAGCCACTAAGTACAATTCAGTGTCTCTCATTCTGTACATACCATGGGTAAACAGTCACATGGTTTATAAAATCCATGGTATAAAATATCTACGCCTGGCTACTGTATAGCCAGAATGGAGATTCATGGTTTACATTTAACTTGTATAGCTTGGTTCAATCCGATGCCTCGCACAATGTGCAAACCACCACTATATCACCATATACTCTATTGCAAATAATGTTACGGTTTTTTAAACCATTTGTACCTATCACAGAGTACCACCCTATGTTACCTATACCAGAATAAATTTTGATTATACCCCATTATTTTGAATGTCCTGATGTGTCCACACAAAAATTCAGTTAAATGTCATTATTGCTCGAGATTGAAATTAAAATATGTCATTCTAGGTGTAAAAATGCATTTGTAACTAGCCACATAGTATAAATCAGTGTCTCATTATGTGTATGCCATTTGTAACTAGTCGCATGGTTTATAGATCCAGTCCAGAATCTCTCATCTGCCTATTGAATAACCAGAATGGAGATTCGTGGTGTACATTCAATTTATACAGCTTGGTACAATTCAGTGCCCCTCATGTTGGGAAAACCAGCATCACTTCTACACTCCATTGCAAATAATGTTATTGTTTCTTAAATCATTGGTACATATCACAGTTACTTTATACTGGTATATCTGGCATACCACCTTATGCTAGATATACCAGTATAAAGTTGGTTTATCCCCCATTATTTATGAAGTCCAGATATGTCCACACTTATATCAGTCATATGTCATTATTGCTTGAGATGGACATTAAGATATATCATACCAAGTGTAAAAATCCACTGGGAGCATAGCCACATAGTTTATATATCTAGTCCTAAATATCTACTCTGGCTACAGTAGCCAGAGTGGAGACACATGGATTGATCTAGGTACATTCTCAATCTCAATACAGAATAGACAAATTACATATTAGAACATTATTTACTCACGCAAAAATACTACTTACCATCCAATATATAAATGACTGTTGGATAAATCATGTTTGTCACATAATTATTCTTGTCTTCAATCTGCTTATGTACACTGTAGTCAAATATAATTATTAGTAGTATTTCTTTAACGCTTCTGGCATCCACCTATTCACTCCATCTTCAGCATGTACAATAATCATCGAACATAACCTAGTGAATTATATATTCCAATTAAGAATTATGCTAAGCACATAAGATGACAAACAGCTAATTTTCGGTACAGCCATTCGGCGCAACAGGTCTATAACTCTTCCCCGTGTGTCTTCAATTCACTGGTCCTGTGTGTACGATAAAAACGTGCACCAGGTGACACAATGATAATATTTTTTGGAACGATTGGACATCATCACGGGATAATACAGTAAGCGCCAAAAACAGTCCGCCCTTCATGTCGAACTATTGACAATATTTTTTCAATATATCCTTCAACAGAGTTTAGACTGACTAATTTCATCAATCAGTGATAGCTGCATGACAATATAAACACTTAATTACAAGGGTTAAAGTGAGACTCATTTTCTAAACGACTGGAATTGACAACGTTCACGTCGGATGCTGCCTGTGTTCACCCCCTGTCTCCACTGTTTGGTCTCACCACTGTGAACATGACTCCTTATGTACAGGTTGTGAATGGGGTGGATTGGGGTGCTAACGCGGGAACTCAATAATGGGTCTTGATCGCCATATATACATAACGTATGCATATACCGGTATATGTTTATTTGTGTATTCATATACATCTATACATTTTAATGCATCTGTAATTTCTCTATGTATATGAACCTATGTCATCCTTGCTAATAATTATTTCATCTATATAATTTGTAATTGATAACAAATTGACTCCATGTATGCTATACTTATACTTTCATAATCGTTTCACGGATATTATTGATATAATACCACCAAAATTTGAATTCATAATAGTAAAATGATATTCGTATTAGTTTCCACGCATAAGTACCGATTTTCCGCACAACGACAAAATCATATGGCAACACCCAAGGGCGCATATTACGGCAATTTAGACAATTTCAACTACGTCTGCAAATAGCATAACTTTGAGTGAGGTTGTTGATACACATGCACACGATTTCGCGGCAAAATGGTCTCGAATAGAAGGAGATGAATTCGATCCTGATAGCATCCAACTTTGGAACCAAAATACAAGCCAATATTTCTCGCCCACACAGGGTAAAAAGGTGGTCTCAAATAATATAAAATTTTCTATCTTCGGCCTAAATTGCAGAAGCCTTAACGCAAATTATGGAGATATAAAAAACTTACTTTGTGATTTGAAAACAGAAGAAAATTTGTTTGATGTTATCGCCCTAACAGAAATATTCAAAGTGCATAGTTCCTCAGATTTTTAACTTCCCGGATATCACCCCTTAGAATTCAAATCTCGACCTGACGGCGACGATGGCAGAGGCGGTGTTGGTATATATATAAAGGAGAATCGTCAATATAAACCCAGACCTGATTTGACAATATTTATACCACACGTAATAGAAACATTATTTATAGAAATACACCGAGGGGCGAACAATAATTATATAATAGGATGTATTTATAGACCAAACACAGCACCAAAGGCCGATTTGGTTAAATTTATGTTAACATTCGATAATATATTAGAACAAGTGAACAATACCAAGTCTTACATAATAGGAGACCTCAACATCGACCTCTTAAATTTCGAGACTCATAAAAAAAACTAACGATTTCATTAACAATGTACTCAGTAGAGGATTCGTGCCCATGATAACAAAACCGACAAGAATGACTGAACACTCTGCCACACTAATTGATCACATTTATACCAACCAAGTACAAGGTGGCCACCAAACAGGGATAATTACCTGCGACATCTCCGATCATTTCGGCATATTCCTCTCCGAATCAAACATACACAAACCCATAAAACCCTCTCATAAAAAAGTCACGTATAGGAACTACAACCCAAATAATGTCAATATTTTCAAAAACTTGTTAAAATCATGTAAATTCGACTCAGTTCTCAGTTTTAACTCCTTCGATAAGGCATATGAATTGTTTTTAGACATATATATGAACGCGCATGATCTAGCTTTTCCACTAATAACACGAAATGTACCCAAAAATATATATAAAGCGCGAACCATGGATGACATCTGGACTAATCAAATCCTCTATTACTAAGCAAGAATTATACTCTAATAAACGAAAGGCACCTTCAGAAACAAATAAAATCACCTATTTAAATTATCGTCAACTATATAACAAACTAATAAGGAAATGTAAAAAAATTATTATTGCGATAGTCTAGAACAAAATAAGATTAATTTAAAAAACACATGGAAAATTCTTAAAAACACCATCAATAAAACTAAAAAATCATGAAACTACCCACAGACATTTAAAGATAACGATACAGAGCTATCTGACCCGAACATAATAGCCGAAAAATTCAATGACTACAACGGAATAGCGACCGCACTTATGAAAGAGAGTATCTTCATAATAGCCCCACCACTTAAGCATATATTTAATCTATCGTTTGAAGAGGAAATATTCCCAAGGAAAATGAAAATTTCCAAAGTAGTCCCCATTCCTAAAATAAATAATTCTAAGGAAATAACAAACTATCGCCCAATCAGTATCCTGCCATCGTTCTCTAAACTGCTTGAAAAAATAATGCAAAAACGACTAGTAGATTTTCTAAATAAACAAGAAATCTTGTATGAACACCAATATGGATTCAGACCAAATAACTCAACATTTCATCCGATAATTCACCTTCTAGATCATGTCGTTAAAAATAATGATACACCGTCACGGGATTCCACCTTAGCTGTATTTATTGATTTATCTAAAGCATTCGATACAATCGACCACAACATACTTATATCGAAACTTGACCACTATGGCACCAGGGGTGTAGCAATGTCATGATTCCATAGTTATTTGAATGAGAGGATGCAATACGTTGAATATAATGGAAGTACCTCTAGCCCAATGAATACATCCTGTGGGGTACCCCAATGCTCAATTCTTGGGCCGATTATTGTTTTAATATAGGTGAATGATATGGTAAATTCTACAACAATGGACATTTTATCGTATGCCGATGACACCACACTGTTCACAAGCGGTAAAGATGGCGAACTAGTATACAAAGTTATGTCAACAATGAATTAGCCAATGTATCCGATTGGTGCTGCTGCAATAAACTTTCAATTAATTGGGCTATATGTATTATTAAACGTGTGTGGTTCAATATTTCTGATTTCAGATAAAATTATCTACATGGTAAATACGTATCTCCACTATCTCCAATTGCCTGGTATGTCGTGGTACCGGGCTCAGCGGGACCAATACCACAATCTGCGTCGCTTCGGGTGGAATTGGTCTTACTGGTATCACGCTATGCAAGTATAGTCGAAGTGGATTAAAGCCAATACTTTAGTACGAACGGTTTTGGACACCTACCGATTCTTCCGGTCGAGAACAAAGGGTATTCGGGTCATAACATTAACATTTAAAATAGCCCGATTCCCTGCTAAGCGTAAGCGTCCTAATAGAAAAATCCAACTGTTTCTAACTTGGGATAATTGTTTTATCTCTTCTGTAAATCGCAAATACAGCATCAATACATGGAGCATTGTCCTTCTCATGTCGGATTCGTCCGAACATATCAAACCCAAGATAGTTACTCACATAGACTCTTTGCCAATTCTAAGTATGGTGTACGTATTTGCCAAAATATTGGATTATGATAGTGATATAATGTAGTATCATAACGATCCGTAGTACTTGTGGTATTAGTATACACTAAAGGGAGATTGTCCTTAAATCATAGATAGATAGATTTTTTTTTTAATGGCTAAAAGATGCAAAATTTGCAGACATATTAGCATAAGCATATATACGAAAGCATAAAACAGAGTGTGACATTCATATAGTATAAATATAAAAAGTATAGATATATAAATATAACAAGAATGCAGCTTGACAGTTCTGTAGAGGGACAAGATAGTGAATAAACCTAGCTTAGTAATGACTACTAAATAGATACTCGTACCTTTATATATATACAAACATGAACAATCAACCCGTGCTATCCCACCCTCCTCCCTCAACAGGACTGTCATGTTGCTTAAGAGATACTAGTAAGAGAACCAACAGCTCTTCGCCACCTACATATACACACTGCTGCCATGTATGGCCGGCTTTAGACTGGCATGTCCATGATCAAAAGATGGAATCCCTAAATACAGGCAGCAGTGACAATATATGCAGCTGGCCAAGTACTGTCGTACATAGAAAGATAGAGAGGAAAATAGAGTAGTAGAAGAGAAATATACATATGAATACGCTCGTCTGACAAGTCATGCCATCGATTGCCATCAAGGAGCGCACAGGAAAGCAAGCCAAAGCTTGCTTATTTCCACTGCGGTCCTTAATGGTAACCGACCACATGACTGGCCAGGCCACAGCACAAGTTCTCATAAGGTCGTACGGTATTGTTAATAGCATGATTCTCACCATTAATAATATACAGTTAATTAATTAATTAATTAATTAATTAATAATAACATAAGTCAGATTCCTCAGTACCTAAAATTTTATCGAATAATTCCTGTTTTATTAGGTGATTCCATGTAGCCAAGTTGCAGTTAGGTTCAATATATTTTACATAATTATTCCACAACGTGATTCCTGTGTATAAAAAGCTTTTGTAACCAAATACCCTAACATGAGACACAGATATTCTAAAGATTCCAGACCGGAGATTATATTTACAATGAGTGTTCGAAAATTGGAATCCATCTCTTAGGTAGGTAGGAGCTTTCCCAGTGTTCGCGCTGGACCGAAACAAAATTTAGCCAAAAGTTTAGCCAAATGAAAATTTTATTAGCCAAATAAAAAAAACTTTAGCCAAATGTTTTTTAGCCAAATTAAAAAAAACTATGGCCAAATTAAATCATCGTTTTCTGGTCGGTTCACAATTAATGACTAAAACGTCAAATCTAACAGACACAGGTAAAATACACAATAATTTAACTAATTTTGATGAACTAGAAATATTTTGATATATATCATTTATTAAAAATTTATTAATCTTTATGTGTAAGAGTGATTTGGGGGGGGGGTAACCCGGGATTGTCCTTCTTAATGACATTAAATTTTTGTTTTATATCAATATCTTTTTAAAAATCGTTAAATATTAATTATCCTTGCGAAAATATTTAAGTGACATCTGGAAACTAATAACTTAATATTGTTACGCCATTATCAAATTGCAATCTGTCATAAAAGCATGCATATTATTTTGAATGTATCGGTATTGACGACAAATAACCATAAAATATCTGTCGTGATTCACATTTGGCTGATTAAGCTATTGTCTTACACTTGGTGCTCATAAACCTTGACCGTCATAAATACAATGTCATCATAAACATGCATTGTGCAGGAGTCCCGTGAGTGACCAGACAGACAATGGGGGATTAGCGGATTAAATGTAAAATAATGATATTTCGTGCAGAGTGACGGGTTTCCCTTTGTACTGTCCGCGATCGGGTTTCCTTTTGTACAGTCGGCGATATATTCCCACTTACAATGTTTTCGGACTAGATCGTTCACATCACAGAATTGAAAACCCACTTGCCAAAAATTCATGCTTTCAGTCTCCATTTGGGGTCAAAAAAGTTTAGCCAAAAGTTTAGCCAAATGAAATTTTTATTAGCCAAATTCGAAAAAGATTAGCCATTGGCTAATTTGGCTACCGACAGCGCGAACACTGAGCTTTCCCATCTGTTATATTTTTCATGATAGTCAGCTTTCTTTGGGAAACTCTGGATCCAACTGGAAGCCATTTAATGGTTTTAAACTCTTCATAACCTATATGTGAAAATCTATCCAAGCTCAGAACAAACCGGATTAATTTGTTTTGAAATATTTGTAGTTTATTTTTGGTAATTGTACTCAAAGAGCTATACCAAATAGAGGATGCATAATCGAGGTGGCATTGAATTAATGAGTTAGCAAGTAGTTTCTTTGTGAAAGGGGTTAGAAAGTCAGCCTTTCTATATAAAAAATTGAGACGAGCAGTTACTTTATTTAGTACCTGTTTGGCCATTTGTTTCATTGTCATTGTATAAGCCAACTCCAACTTTATTCAACAGGAAAGATTAAACAAATGAACTAATTTGAGTGCAAAATAATGTAATGCACTCAATAAACGATGTAAATCAACATGGCAGTTATAATTAAAATGAGTAAATGGCTTTTAGATTAATTCATTGTGTCATTTTACAATATACAGTACTGTTGTCGCCCGCGATTGAGTGAGACCTTGGGAGTATTTTGTTTTTGTTTTTGTTTGTTTTTTTTTTTATTGAGGAAGTATATATAACAAAAAGAATGAGACAGACAGACATACGTATAGCACAAGCATTATAGTAACAATACATTGATACATATTATACTCTAGCACTCACTTTTGCACGCTCCCAAGTGAATTTCACTTGGGCTACTTTCTCACTGGCGACATTTAATTTAGTAAAATCATACGTGAATCTTATATATAATTGTGGTAAAGAGATAAATATATAGTTATTCCGTTGGCCATTGGGCGACACAACGTTAGCACACTGAATTAAGAATGTCATTTATACTGTAACATAAAGAGTTAGGATTGGCGCAGATAGATTTGTGTCGGCCTTTTGATAATCGAGTTAAGAAATGATTAATGTTAATTTGAGAGATGGCTCGGGTTCCGGGCTATATGTATATAACTGTGTTATTCGGGGTATATACATGTATACAGTTAGTTTTATTTGTGGATGTCAGAAAGTCAATCAGTGTTGTCATTAATTACATTTTCTAAGGGTAGCCCTCGCTTTTTAAACTCTTGATATCGCATGTTGCATCTGGATGTGTACTTATCGCATTCATATTTGAATTTCAATTCAGCGACAAACGCCTTTATTGAGAGTTGGATCGGGTCAAATTTAGTCCTATAAATATATTGCTTTAGCACAAGTAGAAAGTAGTTTATGATGGAATTCACTTGACAGTGATTAGCGCCAAAAAGCATATTTGGTTTGGTAATATGTATAGACACTTGATTTGTTTTCAGCCAAGACTGAAGTTCGGTTATGAACCGATTTGTGTGTGGGCAGTCCCAGAAAATGTGAGAAATATTTTCTTGAGTATTTTCGAATCTCTTACATAGATCATCAGCTCTTATGCCTGCTATCTTCGTCGAGAGGAATCTCGTATTAATTCTATATTGGAGCCATTGACGTTTGGTGTAATGCGTGGTGGTAAATAGATTGCGAAATATATTGTCCCATGATTGTGAGTCGTCTTTTATTTCCGATTTTCATTTTTTACATGAGTTTGGCACCCATGTTCCCAGGTTCCCTATTGACAGGTTCTATGAAAGAGTTGACCGCCTTTATGATCCCTTAATAACGGGCTCAAATGTTTGGTTAAGAACGGAGAGTGTAATCGTAGGAGGGGCTGATTTCGAGAGTTTGACAGGCTATATATTTGGCGTTTTAGGCTAGCCATAGTAATGAAGTTAGTAGAAATATTGAATGTAGCCTTAAGGGAGTCGGGGTGTGAAATTCCCCATTGGCTTGGAACATATCGTTTACAAAATATATGCCTGAATTTCTCCACGAATTAAAGTTAATGGGGTTTCCTTCCATTCTAATGTGAGAATTATTTCATATGGTCGCTGACATGATATTACCATTTTTATCATCTATGCTTATGAATTTGCACCAAGAGCTGAGAACATCCCTCCAAAATGGGTTAGACATTTTTGAAGTTTGTTTTGACAGAAACTTAGCATCATATGTTAGGTACAGGGGGTCATAGAAAATAGGGTTGTCTTTTATGAGAGGGGGCCCATTTTGATTGTTTACATATTAGACGTCTCAGCCATGTGATTTTCATTGCGTCGTTAAAGTGTTCCAAGTTGACCATTTTCAATCCTCCTAGGGGGTAATCAAGACATAACTGCTTCCTTTGTACCCTGTCTCGTTTCGAGTTCCAGATAAAATGGAATAAAATTGTGTTTAACTTCATAACGAAAGCATCGTCTGGACTGGGGAGAGACATGAATATGTGGGTTAGCTTTGGAAGAATAAGTGTCTTAATGACAGTTATTCTTCCAATTGGGGTTAATAGCCTCTGGCTCCATGTCTTGGTTAGTCGTTCTATTTCGTCCAATTTACCGGAGCAGTTTGACATCATTTTTTGAAGATCAGTGTTGAAATTAATGCCCAGAAAGTTCAAGGTTTTTGAGTAAGATCATTTTAAATCTTGGCACATGGTTGACTCATAGTTTGTTCTTGATCGTATCCATGCCGCCTGGCATTTCTCCGGGTTAATACGCAGTCCCGAAACCCGAGCATATAGGTCAAGTATTGAGTAGGCCTCACGTATGCTACTTTCATTGCCGTCAAGTATGAACGTTGTGTCGTCCGCGTATTGTGATAGTTTATACTCTGAGCCACCGATGACTATTCCTTTAATCTGTCATTCTGTCTTACCAACAATGCTAACACCTCAGCGCAGAGGAGAAAAATATACGGGGATATGGGACCACCCTGTGGACAGCCACGCCCTAATTTAAAACTTTGTGATATGTGACCGTTAATCAGTATAGACGAACTAGCGTCTTCATATAGAATGGCTATCCATTTTTTTATGGAATCGCCAAATTCGAAAAAATTGAGGCATTTATGTATGAACGACCAGGACACAGAGTCAAATGCTTTTTCGAAGTCTACTAGGAGCAGGACTCCAGGCTTATCGTGGGTTTTCGCTTGATACATTATGTCATATATGAGCCTTGTATTATCTCCAATGTACCTGTCAGCAAGAAAACCTGTTTGGTCAGATTCATTATATACGGGAGGACGCGTTTAAGCCTATATGCGATACAAGATGAGACAAGTTCATAAGTTGTGTTCAAAAGAGAGATGGGACGCCAGTTTTTCAACAATTGACGGGTTTTGTCCTTCTTTGGAATAAGTGTTATAATACCCTGTTTTTGTGTGATCGATAATTCTCCGACTGAAAATGATTCATTAAGAGAGTCTGTCACAAAGGGCCCCAGATTAGACCAGAACAATTTGAAGAATTCATATGTGCAACCAGATGGTCCCGGGCATTTACAGTTTTTCGATTGTTTTAATGCATGTGTCAATTCTTGTAAAGTTAGCGGACCCTCAATGCTCGATGCTAGAGATGGGGTAAGTTTTGGAGTTTCAGAATTTTTTAACATTTGGTTTAGATCTTGATCAGAAGTGTATTTATGTGAATAAAGAGTTTGGTACAATTTCGAGCTTCCGACATGATACTGTCTTGTGTTGTCAAATTATTACTTTTATTATCTGTCAAACTGGTCAGGGTTTTGGAAATATAATTACGTTTCTCTAAATTCAGAAAATATATTGTGGGTTTTTCTCCTTCCTCGACCCATTTCGCTCGGGACCTAATCATAGCACCACGATTGCTCTCTCTTCGTATTTTTCCTAATTCAAATTCAGTGTTTGCCATGTCTTCCATGAGCTTCTGCTTACATTCCAGACTTTGTGATGGGTTGTCGATATCAAGTAATATTCTGTTTTTCTTTTCAGAAAGGAGTTGTTCTCTTTTAAGATGTTCTCGTTTACGTTTCGCACATAACTTTATAGTTTCTCCCCTAATGTCTAACCAAATGGCACATAAAAGAAGTCTCTTATTGATATTACATGAAACTTTACGTTCACCTTCATCTTCTACATATGAGTAGCCGTAGCGCACTTTATTTTCTTCTATGATCCTTTTAACCAAGTCGCAATATTCCTTGCTATGTAAAATAGAGTTTCCAAAACCCATGACCAGTTTTCATGTTGCTAACTGTTATTTGATAGGAGATAATTGAGTAATCGGATTTATATCCCGGTATTATCGCGGGTCCCGTGTTTGATATAACTAAGAAATAGTCCAGCCGAGCCATTTTTATCGGGGACTTTCTTCTCCATGTGTATCGGGTTTCATTGGCATTGTAGATTCTCCAAATGTCGATTAGTTCGAGGCTGTCGATAAGATTTTTAACTTCAATTTTTGCACGTGGGTTGTTTTATCAAGATTCGGATTTTGAACGAGATTCCAATCTCAGAGTATTCCCGATTTTGTCGAGTATTTTTTTCAAGTTAGAGTAGAAGTCAGGGTTATCCTCGTTTGGGCCATATAGATTGACTAGACTTAATCTGAGATTTTCGATAGTAATATCCATTATAATGAAAATTCCACTTGGATCTCGCTGGACCTGATGCAGTTTGAAGTCAAAATTATTTTGGAATAAAATAGCTACTCCTCTCGATTGAGACGATAGTTTTGTAGCCCCATTCAGCTTCTATGCATCTTTCCATTGATTTTGTGAAGTGCGTGTCTTGGAGACAGTATATTGAACCATCTAATGAACGTAAATGTCGGAACACATCGGGACGTTTTTCTGATTGATTTAGTCCACGCCAGTTCAGAGATAATATCTTAATTACAGTCATGATGTGAATGGGCGGACGCCCGCGCCAACGGAAACAATACATTGTATATAGCTAAAAATTCATAATGAGATGCATTGACTCTAGAAAGATACACATTGTGGTCGCCACCATACATACAAGAGAAGAAACATACAGAGAAAACATGGAGAAAACAAATTAACAAAACGAAAATAAATAATACATTCATTCCAGTTGACGATTGTGTCATGAGACAGCATCAACCACCCAACAGCGGTTTTAATACTACATGTATTAGCGCTGTCCCGTGGGTCACACTGCCTGCCATTCTCTAATATATATCAGCTGTTGCTTAACTTTGAGGTTCAGAACTGACATAACCCGTTAGTATTTTAAAGTTTTGATATAGTGTTATTGTTGTTGCTGTTGGAAATGTTACCAGCATATAAGACAATGCACCTTTAAATGATTTTCGGAATCGTAGATTATACTAATCTCTGTCAAATTAATGTTTGGTTCCAATGGGCAAAAGTAGGACAGACATGCGAGTTACCTTTATTCGTTATCCGATTGTCACTAAAAGATACTTCTAATTCGTGGAATGTAGACATATTTAGATCGAACCAAATATATGTTGAGATTGAAACGAAGCACGTCCATTTAACGTGCTAATAAGTGGAGACGGGGCATTGTTTGTGTGTCTTATCTAGCAGGACTGGCAGGCTCTGTGACCCATATTCTCAGCTGAAATAGTTTTGAATCATTTTTTGAATCATGAGTAGATGTCAAGTTTTTTTTACCTTTCTACGTCATTATATAGTATCGGGCTATCAATTATGTTGTTGCCGATGGTAGTGGAAAGCTATTACAATACACAGTTCCGAACAGTCTCCTTGAAAAGCCGACGAAAATCTTATACTTCCGTTAGCATTATTGTCATCTTTTCAAAGAGACTGAGTTCCGAACTATATCATCTGACAATTCAAAATTATTTGTAAACTTATACTGTGAGCTATATACATATTTAAATATAATCCGACACTTTAAATGTATTTTTAATATATATAGTATGACTGTTCAGAATTATGTGTAATCATATTATGAGCTACACATATAGCTATATATTAGCTATGTATATTATCTTGCAATTCACATTTATTTGTAAACGTCTATACTATGCGCTATGCATGTACATAAGTTACGTGTAACTCTTCATTTGTATTTAGTAAATTTTGTTGATGGTTTTTACAAAACCGGAAGTATACCATCTGTGATTCAAAAATAATCTGCTTCAATGAGATGTTGCGGGCCATGGGTGGGTAGGGGGGCATGAGTTGGGGGTGGGTGGTACTCACATTCCTGTATTCGGCCAGAAACTAATTTATCTAATGTTTTGCAGAAGCGGAACCCACTTCCAATTATTTAGTACTATGGGGTGTGTTACTGTACATACGACCCTGCAATATGAGTTCTTCTACTGTGTAAACCGATCGATATTCCATATACATTCCGATCTTGATTGGCAGGTGATAATCATGATGATTTGTTGTGAGTTATACAAAAATTGTGTCTATCGCCTGTCCGGAACAACTAATTGGGTCGTTACTCAGCGTAAAGTTGGCCCAGCACACGAGCAATTTCGCATTTCTATATGGTTTGTTAAAAGATGGGAGGTACTTAACTTATAAGGTTGACTTCTTGAATAAGGATGATCGTCTGTGATGTGGAGATTAAAGGTTATATTTATTTCTTTGAATGCGTTTGGTGGCATGGAAATAATGTTACACCAGGAAAATGATTCGTGTGTAACCAGGTAACTGAGAGGATTGTTGTGATTTTCAGATATGTGCTGTATAAGTGAATTTAACGAGCTTATTATTGTGGGTGGGGGTGTATTGTTACTACTGTGGGTGGGGTGGGGGTAATTTAATTAGGTATGGTTGATATGAAGTCTGGATATGGGTCATCTGGAAATTTGCAGAATAGAAATAAATAATACACGTATACAGATATACAAAATATAAGAAAATGAAACAAGAACCGCGGAGGTTGACTTCCCCGCTCGAGGTTGATTGGATGTGTTGACAATAGTTGAAAGTAAAATATTTACTAGTAATGTGAGGTTTTTCCCGGAAAATAGCTCATGTAGATTACAAAGTAGTATTTTGAACTAATTAAAAAACACTGTAGTGACAAGTCGAATATTTTAGTATATATTTGCCTTTTAAAGTCTCGATAGTGACTGGTCAAAATTTCACATGCACATATAGCCTCAAAAATAGTTAGTAACTCCTTATTATAATTAATACAAGTCTATTCTAATTATGGAGTAATTAAGCAGCTTTAATAGGGCAGTTTGTATTTAATTTATTTTATAATTTATTCAGTTTATATATTGGATATTCAACTATTGTCAACTATTCGGCATCAAGGAAGTGGAAGGCAACGAATCCGGGAAAGACTGTCGACGAAAAGTGCTAGAAATGTTCAAAACTCGACTACATATTGACATAGAACCATGGGAAATTCACATGTGCCATATGATTGGCAGGAAAATGTCGAAGGTTGATGACAATAACACACATCAGTCTGGTAACCAGCAGCAGAAACCTAAAATCCGCGCAACGATTGTGAAATTCACGAACAGATATACAAAGTGTGACATAATAGAAGCCAGAAGCCAGTTGAAGAGATCTGGAATTTCTATAGTGGAAGATGCAACCCTTATGAGTTAACATCTTCTGTCGAAGACATATAAAGCAACTTCTGTAACTAATTCATGGCTAACCAATGGAAAGTTATACTTGAAATTGGCTAATGGCAAAATCGAAACGTTTCGAACAGAAGAGGAACTTGATGCCCTTATTGGGCCATAACCTGTATGGCATGTAGTATATCCATGAGATATATCCAAAGGTGTATGTTATGAAACCCGGGGAGTTGTCGCCCGCTCGAGACTTGGAATGTAACCCGAGGGCCGTCTGGCCCGAGTGTGACATTCCCGGTCGAGAGCGGCGACAAATCCCCGTGACCAACTGATGGCCTTCCCAGTCAATAATGTTTACCAGAAGTAGGAGAATATGCAAATGTTGGCCTAAACACAACAAATTCCCTACAAATAAATTGTTGTAAAATCGAACTACAGGAACCATTTCAAGATATCGCATTGAAGCATATTGAAATTTTCAATTAATGTTGTCAGGTTATGAAATTTACGACTGTTGAACATTTGACAAAAGTTGGAGAGGGTGTGAGGCCCCACACCCCCAGAAAAAAACCCTGTAGCCACGTCCCTGAGATCAATATGATGAGTGGAGGTTTGTTTTATGCTATATAATTTAAGCAAAATCCAAATAGCCATGATCTATTCGGAAATAACATTCCGGCAGGCACTGGTGGGTGGTTCCGGTCTTTATTTTCAATGATTTTTTTTAAATTTTTGAATGCACAAAAAAGGGTTGGGTTCGTCGGTTGTGTACTTCGCACTCATTCCTTTCCCTCGGTTACTCATGATTGAAATTAACCAACCGTGAACTGCTAGCCTGCTATGCGCAGCATGTTTTATGTATGTAACCGGTGATCAATCTATAATTGCCCCAATCAGTTTGAATAGATAATCCTATACCGTGCGGCGATGTCTTCACATCGACGTAAACCCGAGAGCCTCTCACGGAGCGTCGCCTCGTATAAATTACCTTGGCTATGTAGAATCCACTCCTGATGATTTTGTTTTGAATTTTGTCCCAAGTCTTAGTGACTATAGTTAGGCAGTGCATATTCCATCTTGAAGTCTTAGTGACTATAGTCAGGCAGTGCATATTCCATCTTGAAATATATTTCACAAAAATGTCGCACATTGGATGCTTGGGTCTCACGCAGAGCTTTCCAATGAATGGCAACAAGCCATATTCCGAGGAAATCCTGTTAAAATACCCATAATTCTGCTGTGGTTAAGGAGTCGATTATTTAGGGCATTACTGTACTTATCAAAACAATGATGATTATCTGCAAGAACAGTCCACATACAAAATCTTAATCACAGTATTCAGTACACATTGCTATATTTGTCTTAGATGTGGACTTTGTGTTCGTTGAATTTGGGTTCGAAAAAATAAATTAAAAAAATCTCTATAAATTTCACATTTAGTATTTCGGGCACATTCCACCATGAATTATACTCTTAAATGTTGCATTCATGGGTTTGGTTACTGTGATCACTAATACAAGTGAACATAAACCTTTATTTTGACACCATAAAATTTGGGGAAAATTGGGTTAGCAATTTTAAAGTACTTAAGAAACTGACCATTGTGTAAACACATAGAAAACATAATATCAAAACATACAACAATACTTCTTTCAGATTAGCCAAGATATAAAACCTGCATAAAATTAATTAGCAAATATAAATAAGTTAATTTAACAAGGGTCCTGTTAATCATAATATTTGAAGTAGCTGGCAAACAAGCCTCCTGAATGGTTGATAAGATATGTATAATATCCGTTGAATCTGGCGTGAATCTTAATCAATTAATAACGTTGACAATGGCAGAAAAGTTAACTGAAACACCATGGAGATGCGTGACCAACAACCCGTCTTGGAGAAATGTTGGACTGAAGAGGACCTTGAGCTAAGCCGTTTCCGCAGGTCTATGCATCGCGTAATACGGCCCCTAGTACCTCCAAGACTCATACATCACATCTCACGGGATGCACACCACGGCAAACCGAGTGCCACATTAGGGGGGATTCTTATACCTCGCAGTGGGCGGTGTGTATAATCTACGCAGGCCCACAAGGGTGGGGGTGACATGACATTCATAACAATAGCAAACAAAGCATGCTGTATAGCATGTATGTGGTTTATAACTGACTATGAGAACATTGTATGATGTGTAGCATGTGTGTGGTTTATAACTGACTATGAAAATGGAAAGGATCAACAGTTTCTCATCTGAGCGAAGTAATCGGCGTGCATGGTGCATACGGAACAATCATATCACATAAGTATGGTGGAAGAGACTGAAAGCCATGATTGATATGCATATGTCACATGAATCCAATTCTTGCAATATTTCATCTACGTCGTCATATCTGTTACGAAAGAAAACCAATTAATTGAAATTAACCATCCTTCCATACATGCGGATTTTCGGCCACCAATAACACTGACAATATCATATCTCCTACATTGACTGAAACAGTGATGTATACTAATAAATAAATTAAATTAATATAAATAAGATACCTTCTGCCACCTCTGTGAAGTTTGTTCCCTGTTTCCGGTAGACTGTGGATCCACTTGTCGCCGCGTTGAGGTTACTTGATGAGAGTAAGCACGTCTGAGACTCCTCATTGTGAGAGAAAATGTCACACCAAGGTCGCTCGTCACAGGCTCCCGCGCATTCTATCACCGAATGAGATGGTTTGACAGTTTCATTAACAAATTGTGATCCACCATTGTCACTAAGAAAATAGTAGGTCCCATTTGGAACTTGGCCTTCGGTCAAAGGGATGACAAGAAACAGAAATGACAACACCATTGCCAGCAATGTGTTTCCTTCCATCGTGCCCCGGTGTCAATAAATATGTTTGTGATGGAACATTAAATGATATACCTATAGTGTATGCTTGTCAATAAGATATCAAGATGTGAAGCCACTCCCACAGATCTACCATACCCAATACTAGTCATTCGCCGCGAACATGCATAGAGCAGTAGTTTAATGATTATCTTCATTCGTTATTACCCCTGACATTTTTATCATGGGCCACAAGACTAATGCATTACACGGGGTCCATGACGGGAGATACATCACATGGGGTACATGACGGGAGAAGCGATGGCGCATCATTAATATAAAGATCATGTACCAGTGCAGTATATTATATAGTCCAACATGCAAGTCTCTCACAGGGATCGCGCACATAAAACATACTGTGCTATTTATAGTTTATTCACCTACATTATTGGAGAGCATTATTTTAGTTTATACAGTATGGCTTTAGGCACGACATGTGTACATATACCGCGACTCATGTGTTTAGAGGCATGTCATCTGTGCTCAGGTGAGTATAGGCTTCCCTCTGACCATAGTGCACAAACAAAATAGGAAAATGGCTGTGCCAGTAAATATGGCGTCTCTACATAGAACAGTGTCAACCTAGTGAATACTTTTCCTACTGCTAACAGAGACACTCTCTCGTCACATTTGATAATTCAACACCCCCAACCAAGGCTGATCGGTGGAATACATTAGACGAGGCAGTACCTGATAAAGTAACAGAAGTATATCACAGCGAAATTTTCTCTACAGTTTCTGAACCCTGAATGAATTGCCTGCAGCTCTATCCATAGAGTGTATAACTATGTCAGACCTAGCATCTTTGTCGTGGTACGTACCGATGTAAAGGCCAAGTTCATTTGTGGCACCTACACCCTCCAGGCCAATAACGCAGCATACAATCAACACACTGTCAGCCCTATTTGTCTGACATGCAATCGTGTTCCAGAAGACAGAGAACATGTTATCGCCTCTTGCCCTACCTATTCGAATGAGAGATCTAGAATTAGGCAGAAACTCAACAGCCTTCTTCCCAGTATCCAGCAAACTTCACCAACTCATCCATAACCTTAGTCACACAGGACTGGTGTCCCTGATGCCATCAACTAGGAGGAACATTCCGCCGACCAACTATAACTTTACTATAAAGAATCTCTGTACTAGCTCCATACTAGAAGATGTATGGTACAAAAGGTCAAAATGGAAAAAATGCAAAGTGTCGCATATATTACAGATGGTTCGCTCTGAGCTCAAAGTCCCTTAAGCTCTTTTGGTGTGGACGATTCTTAACTGACACCATTTGTAAATACATACACGGCTGCAAATTCACGGATACAATTTTGAGGGGAAAAAACATTTTCTACAAACATTTGAGATTAAATAATTTTATCAAAGTTTGGGGAGGGGTTGAGAAACCAAACCCCAATATAGCCATGGCCACGTATCTTGTTACCAATATGAGTTGGTCATTTGTAAATATGGGTATTTTATAATTTTTATTTTAATTTACCTAACGCCATTATCGAGTTTGTTTTGGATCGAGAAAGTCTAACTTCAAACTTCAGGCACACTCGGCTATATACGGTTAACAAGTGCATGCGTTATTTTTGTTAGCAATATATTTAATAAAAAGTTCTCTTTTCTTTCTAATTATTTCACTGTTTTTTTTCCAAGTGTGCTTCTTTTGGTATGGACGCCATATGTTGTGTTGTCATTATTCAGGGTATTCCGATACGTCCTACCTCCTGGGCTGCGACTTATTTTATGTTCGGACCTATTTGCGAAACCTTTCTACATTAAATGATATAAGAGAATAACTGATTTATCTAGCACCGAGTCTCACCCGGTATAAAGTACCTGCACTATATATAAACCCAGATGGTGAATACCAGACCAGTTGAAGTAATGTGGATGATAATTCTTATAGATTTTATTTCAAATTATACTAAATTGATTATTACATTCAGTTATAACAACATGGTAAACGACAGACAGAAAATAACCAGAAATGTTTAGCTAATAAGTTCAAGAAACGGTTGTTGAACTTATTATCTGACATTTTCTGAGGGAATTACTCGTCAATAGAATATTTATAATAGAAAGGTTAAAGAGAATCATATATCTATATTTTCTTTTTATTGTAATTAAAGGGGTCCTACACTAAATCCGGCCATGTATGGGACCAACTCCTGTTATACTCAAAAGAATATATGCAACAAATGAATCAATTTGAGCCACGGATTAGTGCAAAAAATACACTCATTTACATAATGAACTATGCAAACAACATGGTGATTATAATGCAAATGGTCCCGCAAATGACCCGATTTAATAAATAGTACCCATTTAAGGTTTTCAGTTTGTAATTTATTTAGCTCTTGTTTTATTTGTGTTAATTCTAAAAATTGGTTATCATTGTCGTCTAACTTTTTAAATATTTTGTTTTGTATTATCTACTATATAGATAATGAATGACTTGGAGTTGACTATGCCAAAATAGTGGTCCTCTATTTCTCCTCGAGGACCACTACTTTGGCATAGACAACGACAAGACATTCATTATTTATTATATTATATCAAACATTTGTGCCAATTCTCACACAATTTATGAGTCTGATTTTGTAACATTTTTATTTACCTTGAATTTTGGAAATCGGTCTAAGATTTTACAATTTACGGCAATATTGTGACAATGGCAGGGGAGCATAACTATGTTAGTAGTTACATCTAATAGCATCTCTTCGTGATACATACATTAAGTTCTATAAATACGTCATTAGCAAAGACATTTTGGCGAAATTTTATAAGTTAGCTTGTTTAACTTCGATTAACCTGAAAAGGAAATTATAAATAACGTCCACTGGCATTGCAAAATTAGGACTGGCCGCTTGCCAACTAAACTGACAACTATTAAATACATTGGCTTGATATTATCGGACATTTGTAAAATCATTGCAATTCATCAATAGATCTAATGATATACCGATATTGCAACAAACATCGCACAAGGTATAGTTTAAGTTTGACCGTATCTGCAGGCGGCAGCACGATTTCGCGAAATGAGTTTGTTACTATAAATAGAAAAATAATAGTAGGCATGTAGGAATCCTACTTGGGTACTATCGTAAAATAGTATAGCAGTGTGCGCGAGAAAGTCACGTGAGATATAATATTATATAAATATTGCACGGCTTGGAGGTGACTATGCCAAAATAGTGGTCCGAGGAGAGGAATAGTCCCCGAGCCAGAGGCGAGGGGACTATTCCTCCACCGAGGACCACTATTTTGGCATAGTCACCGACAAACCGTGCAATATTTATTATATTTTATCGAACGTTTTTCATTCTGTCCCAGGACCCATAATGTCAAACAATTCACAATCATCTATATTCCCATGTATTCCCTTTTCATTGCAGAACGATTTCAATATTTTCAGTGCAAAGTGAAAGTTATTTTTATTTTTTTATTTTTGTCAAATTTTCTTCAATAAATTGCCCGGCTTCTAATTGGGCAAATCTTAAATTTTCTTCCTCGGGAATTAATAACAATGGAAAGCAGACGTCGTTGTTGTTGATGTTGTTATTAAACAATGACATCAGTTCAAAACAATACTTTTTTTTACCGAAAACAAACTGAAGATTCGTTCAGAAAATTTAGTAGCGCGAACTAAGGAAATAGACAAAAATATCGAAGCGATATTGTGATCAGCGGAGAAAGGAACATAATAAATCGCCACACCAAACATGTGTAAAACATCACAAATAACATAAAGAATTTGCTTACGATCATTTATTATGCTCTATTTGTCGATTACAAAGACATTTCGGTCAAAAATACGTTGAACTTTTGCAGCGAGTCGGAGATGACTTTCAAATTACCTCCCCGGAATAGTGGGCATGCTAAAAATAGATTTCTGGAATTTCCAAGCGATAGTGGGTGTGCTAAAATTAGGAGGCCCACTATGGCTTCGTGGACGACACTATTGATAATAGTGAATGTAAATCAACCAATCACAAGCGTGGATAAGGCTTAGATTGTCCCGTGAGATAAAATATTCCATAATAATATATCTCTAATTCAAAAGTGCATGTCGTTTGAAATTTACAAACCACGATTTATAAAATAAGAACAGCATTAGAATAATAAATAATTATAATATTGAGTTAAATAACAAGCCAAATGTATATACAACAATATAGTACCAAACAGAAAGTATAAAAAAGTAAACAATTATATAGATAATGCATGGCTTGGAGTCGACTATGCCAAATAGTGGTCCTCGAGGAGGAATAGTCCACTCGCCTGCGGCTCGTGAACTATTCCTCCTCGAGGACCACTATTTTGGCATAGTCAACGACAAGTCATGCATGATTTATTATATTATATCGAACATTTGTTATTGTGTTTTTGGTGCTGTTGTTTGTTATTGTGCTGTGTTTTTTGTGGTGTTGTGTTTGGTATTGTGTTTTTTGTGGTGGTGTTGTGTTTTTTGTTGTGTTTTGTTTTTTGTTGTATTTTTTTGTGGTGGCGTTGTTGTGTTTTGTTTTTTGTTGTTTTTTTGTCGTTTTTGGTGGTTGTGTTGTGTGTTTTTTTGTGTTTGTTATTGTGTTTTTTGTTGTGTTTTTGGCGGTGGTATTGTTGTGTTGTTTTTTTTTGTTGTGTTTTTTTGGTTTTTTGTTATGTGTTTGGTGGTGTCATGCATTATTTATCATATTATATCGAACATTCTTTATCAATTAAAGATTATACCAGGGAAATGGAAGGGAGTGGCTATTCTAATTCAAGAACATTCACCATATTGTGCTAATTTAAGACAATTTATACAAGATTCATAATACTTTATTTTAATGCAACTCAAAATTTCAAAGAGAAACTCATTTAAGCACAACTTCCATAAGATTGAGGAAACTATTTCTTTCACAGAAGTTTAAAGTGAACAACACAACACAAATCAGAATTTAAAGTTCACTGTTCTGGGGTTTTAGCAGGAGTTGCACCATTGTAGATGTGGAAGATACAATTTTCTCCATTGCAATTGAACGTTGGGTTTACACCAATTGCTCTGAAATTTAGCTCATTGGTACTGTTATTAGTGTTATTGTCAATAGTTTGGATAAGTACATTTCCAGCAATATGTCATATGTATCAGCAGACTCTACATCAATGTTTTGTGATGGCAGAGAGTTATTGCTAGCAGATACATGGGTGGCCAAAGTGTTCGACATTTGCTTTTTCTGCGTATCCGAGGAATCAGTGCAGTAGCTCGCTATTGACTGGATTGACCTATGCTTCGAAATTGAAGCAATGTGCCTTGCATCAAAGCCAGCATTACTCAGAATAGTAATAGCTGTTGCTCGTATACAGTGATTTGTGTATCTTTTAGAAAGTCCAGCCTGTTTGGAAATTCTCGGCATCATATCTCCCAAATGGTTTTCACCCATGGGTGAATTTTTGTACCACACGTCATCGTCATCAAAGAAGCTATCCAAGGATGTTGAAATAATGCCTCGCACTTGGGATTTCTCTTACTAAGATACTTTTGGAAGGTCCTGACAGGACAGACAGGGCCTCCTGTTTCACACATGCGGCCCCCTGAACCCTCGTCAGATATGTTCATGTCTCCTTGATAGTTCTTTGTTTTCTCGGATTTTGTTTTGACCAAATACATTTTATTTTCATCGTCACATCGGATTTCAAAGTGATCTGGTCGTAAATCACGAAGATTTTCTCTTCCTCGCCCACAGAAGAATAAGACGATTTCAAAGAATGTTTTGGACACAAGTCCTGTGGGTGTAGATGTGTCAAATATGGCATTATTGTACATCCGATCCAAATCTGCGACTGAAATGGGCGATTTATGTACAATCTGTCCCTTTCCTTCTGTTCCTATTCAACATTGCTTAGAAAGCTTTTCTGCACCCATGGAACTGTTCATTTATTAAAATGTCCATGTTTCTATTATCCTTCAAGAATCGGTTGATACCTTGTCTGATGACGAGGAGACTCGATCTTGAATAAAAATCTCCACTCTGCATACGGACATTAACAAAGAAGTTTGTTAAAATTCCACCCAACTCACTAGCAGACATGGACATCATGTTTAAATCAAATCGCTTTTCACGGCAAAATGTTTCCAAGATGTTCACAGGAAATTTTGTGGTGTCTTTGGTTTTTTTAGATGTAAGATTTTCATCTAAAAAGTCATTTGGATTATCTTCTGCAAATCTATGTTCACTCGTTTTGACAGGCAAACTCAATAATTGAAGTAGTTAATAGCAGACGGTGAGAAAAGTAAACAGTGTCTCATTATGCACATAGTTAATTCCGGGTACGAAATCGGTCTCGAAAGAATTGAGTCACGAAAATATCATTGGAGAAAACAAACTAAATTCGAGGAGACATGAACAAAATCTTGCGATAACACCCTAATTAAGCCAGAGATAAATAAAGTGACGATTATATTACACATATATATACGTTTATTAACTCACCATAACTAATTTACAGTATATATAATCGAGCCATTTTATCTTGCATCGAAGCGTGTTTTCCTAATTCAACGCGGAAGTGTCTACAATTAACATGCGTATTTGAAATCGATGATCGCCCTTCGTCAAATTGAGCCGGAACGAATGTGATTATCTACCGGGAAATCGGTCGTTCTCCGAGTCTAATGCTATACAGATACAGCAAAAACTACATGTAACGCAGGAAACGCACAGGACAGTTTCAGATGGACCGTGTGTTCAGGTGGCAATACGATGGTGCAAACACAAATTATGTTACTATAAATAGAAAAAGAATTGTAGGTGAGTAGGTGGACTACAGGGGTACTATCGTAAAATAGTATGGCAGTAGGCAGCCAATCAGAACGCGAGAAAGTTACGTGAGATATAATATATAAGAATACAATTGCTAGATACAAAGTTAAATATTGAATTGTACTTAAAATTCTAAATTAAGAATTTAAATATTAAATTAGAATGATGACCCATTTTCGTCCTCCATATGGATACACCAAGCAAGAACCGAGCGGCACTTTTAGAACACAGTTTTCCCATTCCCACTTTGTTGCGAAAGTGATCAATCCAGATATAATGGATGCCCGGTAGTTTAACCAACACATCGTCGTAAATGGCTGCAATTTGGGAGTTAGATCTATGCAATTTTTTAAGTTTTTATACAACTGACATTTGTCTGAACTTGGGCCTCAAATATCTGGCAAGAGTCAATCATATAAAACACGTATGGTGGAGTAGATGAAGTCCAATTTTCGAGGCAACCAAAATTAGTAGTCAGTGGATTAAGTAATATGGTTAATAACGAAGTGTGTCGCACTTTGCTACCTTTTGGGAACAGCAGAGACTAATGTTCAGGATATATGAAAAATAAATAAACTTTCATTTACCAAATTTGGTTGCCATTTTGGAAGCCTTCTTGATTAGTTTTGTCTAAAACATTTCAGTGGGGTGCATTTACGACCGGTAGAACAATAAACATCGTTGACCAAAGATAGTTCCATTTTACTTGAATAAATGGCCCAACCTGAAAGTAATTTTTGCCGATTTTGATGTGAAGTTTGTGTTAGAAATTACATTATCTCTGGTAATGTCAGTGGTTATAATATTAACGTTTAACCAATGTGCCCCAGAAATGTTCGAATTTGATATATATAAGACAGAATAGCACATTATTCATCAACCACTATTTGTAACCTATAAGATATTACATGGCATGTTGGGCCAATATTTACCATTTACAGTTTTGGCCGCCATTTTGGCAGCCATTTTCAGACCAAGTGTAATTTTGGTTCCATTGAGTTGAAATATTCATAAGAAATATGTGTGTGTGTGTGTGTTTGACACGTTCATTATATGTAGATTACTTTAAAATGGCGCAGACCTAAGCGAGGTATTGTTCTACATGGATATTATTCTTAAACAGTCTATATATTCTTAGTTTCTTCCAATATTTTGATTTGGTCTCTCATTATATATCTGTAGTTCATTGCTCCACAAAATATCGTATTTCTGCTTCAGGCTACCCAGTTCTGTTTGCTTAACTTTCACCTTTGTTATGTGTGGTATTTTTATGGGGTTAATATCAATTTATTTATATAAGGTATGGTTGTTGCGAGAAATTCATACCAACCATTGCTGATGTTATCAACATATCTACAAGAAGTTCTTCGATAATCTAGCACCATTTTATTTTGCCGAAAGACACATCGGGTACTTTGAAGCGAAGTGCAAACTTTGCCCAACTACAATCTCCGGTTCCAAAAAAAAGAGCCTTCAACTAACAATGATTAACAAGATTTAGAATCTAATACTTGATTAGAGGGGAAATTGTTTTTATACCAATATGTGCTATTTTCCTACTTCTAGTCAAAATTGTGGACTGAAATGGCCATCAGTTGGCAATTTTCCAAGAGGGGTTAGGTTGGAAATTTACAAAACTCGGAAAGCTTGTGTCCTAATCCCTTCCCGTGGCCAGTCGAAACAACTAGTTATTGTAAGAAAACAATAGTTTCAGTTGGAAATTTTCCAACCAAAGTGGGGGTAGGGGAGTTTTGAAATTTCCAACATTACGGAAGCTTGAAGTCAGCCAAGATGCTAGGATTTTGCGATTTTCTTGTTCAAATTAAAAAAAAGGCTTATTACATTTGGTCAAAATTATGGACTGAAACACTTGGGAAGCTTGAATCCAATCTATTGATGCTAAGATTTTGGGAATTTCTTGTTCAGATTTTAAAATGTTCTCACGCCGGGGCCCGGGCCGAACCATGGTCGGTCCGATGTATCCTAGTCTCTCGCCTGTGGCCCTATGAATTTGCCTGGACGTAGGCCACTGTTAAGATTTATGAAATATCCAGGTTCAGATCTCTAAATGTTCTCATACTGGATAGACCCATGGTGCTGTTCCTCCATCTGGATATAGTGATAGTAATAGAAATAGCCGTTCAGATTAGACTACCTCCCAGGCCTGTATAATGGAACAGTTGGGATGCAAAGGGGAGGGGGCGGTGCGAATGGAATTTCGAAAAACTTGTGAGTTTGGTCTGATTCAATAGTGGGGGGGGGGGCGAAGTTGACATGCATAAGGTGTACACTCCAACGGAGACCCTCTGGCCACGTCCCTGCATATATCGTACATGTAGCCATGCATTGCTAAATTAACATATCGGTGTATATTCGCGCACTAAATTACATAAAATGAGAATAAAATTAAGTGAATCTAGAAATAAATAAATAAATAAATATGGCGATAGGGAGGTCTATATTGAAAAACTTCTAACTTCGCTCATCAGACAGCAGTCTACAAGTATATATATATATATATATATATATATATAAGGCTGCTTTCAGCATTAGGCAGACATGACCATATTACCATCATTAGGCAGACATATACAAAAAACTTTAAAACCGCTCAATTTTAAACATTCTTTCTCTAGTTTTGTTCTAAATGTGACCACCAAGCTGTGATCAATTGGAATTTGTGATTCCTCAAGTAATATGAAATATACACATCTCAGGTCTGCCTAATTATAAGAGGACCATTGACCATCATTAGGCAGACTGTGACATTATGCAGACCAAATCCGGTCTGCCTATTTTTTGCATGTATATCGATCGAATATACATGTCTCAAAATTATCGGGGCGGAAATGCCCTTAACAACAATTTTTTCAATCCCATCATTTTATAAACAAAAGACAACCTAAATCCGTTGAACAAGGAGAGGTGTTAACAATTAAATCGCAAGATAACTAGTTGTGACGGGCATGCAAAAATTAGGCAGACCGGATTTCGTCTGCATAAAGTCGCTGTCTGCCTAATGGTGGTCAATGGTCCGCCTAATGCTTACTCTACATAGCTATATATATATATATATATATATATATATATATAAATATGACCCAACTTAAGTCCCCCGCAGGCTGACTACTCGGCATATATGAACACCTTCTCACAGCTGCTACTCGCCTATGGAATGATTTACCACCCGAAAATAAAAGCACAAAGTCTTTAGAGATATTCAAGTCACGACTGGACATAGAAAAACGTAGAAATTCCTTGAAAATCCAACATTTTGATTATTGTTTTAATCGCAAAATTCAAATATTGCATGCTCGTTTAAGACTCAAATGTAGTAATCTAAATCGTGACCTTCATGAAAACCACGCGATTCTGACAAATGTTTATGACCCGACTTTCTTTAAATACCAAGATTTTACTTAAAGGCATACCATTGTTATCATCTGAAACATGAATTATTCAGAGCTACGGAATATTTGATTTAAAAAGCGGTCGCTTTAAACAATATACTAACAACTCGACGGCATAGCACCGATATCACAAGGAGTTCCCATATTTAGTTTGAAAACAACTCATCTTAAAATAGTTCGTTTCATAAGTTAGTTTCAAAATTTCCACAACAGTGGTATCTACAATTTCATACAAAGATGTCACATGTATACTTATTGAACGAGCATTGTAATATGCTTATGGATGGAACCGTGGTCGACATTAAAATATAGCTGTATGTGAGTGATAAAAAAGCGGGAGAAACCAATATTGGGTACATATATATGTATCGCATTACTATGAAGATTTATTTAGGGGTAGTTTCCTTTCTAATTGAAAATCATCATTAAATTTCATTAATCAATAAATATTAAGTCTCCTCACATGATCTTCAGATATGATATTATTGATATACGAACTGAATTTTTGAAAACAATATGTTTTACAGAAGTTCATGGTACGGACAACAGTGACATAGTTGTTCATGCCATAACAGTAAAGTAAATGAGGTCATAATATCCTATGGGTCGATGGTTCTTAAATACTGTGTCACAGTGGTCGCTTGTACAAAATGTCACAAAGAAGTTCCTGACAGATTTTGAGAAAAATCCATTTTGAAATATCAGAACATTTTGGAAAAACGTGCGTCTGACCATTAAGATTTCATAAGACACTCGCATGTATAAGAGAATGCATTGGCGAATGGTTTTCCCGAAATTTCAGGAAACTCCAGTCATCAAAGGGTTATCTATGCCATAGTAAATACGATGAGCAACCGTCAGCAACTACAACTACACCACAGTAAGGCGACACGGAGACAGAAACATTATGTCATCGCTATATAATGTTGTATACATGTGATACAATGCTGCCTTTTTATAAGACTGGTCATTCAATAAGTTAATACACGTCTCGAATTATTCATCGTCACATTTGATAGTTCATAGATTATCTTTGTCGGAGATCCAGCCATTTTCGATGCAGCAACCTTGTCGAATTCTTCGCTGAGCGCAACGGTGAAATAATTCTTCCAATCCCCAACAACGGCTGCAAGGCAAGATAAAATGGTTTAATTCTCCAAAATCAGAGAAATGGAATGACGGATGTAAGTTTGACAAATACGGGGGATGTCCTTCGGAAAACAGTATCGGGTGTCTTAATTAATACCAATCTACCATGTTGATAAAAAAACTGAGGTAATGTTTAGATTAGTAGGAAACAAATTATCATCAGATCTCCATGAAACCCTTAATTCATTACCATGTAGTCAGCAATCACCTCTCAAATTATCATCAGATCTCCACGCAACCCTTAATTCATTACCAGGTAATCAGCAATCACCTCTCAAATTATCACCAGATCTCCACGCAACCCTTAATTCATTACCAGGTAATCAGCAATCACCTCTCAAATTATCATCAGATCTCCATGAAACCCTTAATTCATTACCAGGTAATCAGCAATCACCTCTCAAATTATCACCAGATCTCCACGCAACCCTTAATTCATTTCCAGGTAATCAGCAATCACCTCTCAAATTATCACCAGATCTCCATGAAACCCTTAATTCATTACCAGGTAATCAGCAATCACCTCTCAAATTATCATCAGATCTCCATGAAACCCTTAATTCATTACCAGGTAATCAGCAATCACCTCTCAAATTATCACCAGATCTCCACGCAACCCTTAATTCATTTCCAGGTAATCAGCAATCACCTCTCAAATTATCACCAGATCTCCATGAAACCCTTAATTCATTACCAGGTAATCAGCAATCACCTCTCAAATTATCATCAGATCTCCATGAAACCCTTAATTCATTACCAGGTAATCAGCAATCACCTCTCAAATTATCATCATATCTCCATAAAACCCTTAATTCATTACCAGGTAATCAGCAATCACCTCTCAAATTATCATCAGATCTCCATGCAACCCTTAATTCATTTCCAGGTAATCAGCAATCACCTCTCAAATTATCATCAGATCTCCATGCAACCCTTAATTCATTACCAGGTAATCAGCAATCACCTCTCAAATTATCATCAGATCTCCATGAAACCCTTAATTCATTACCAGGTAATCAGCAATCACCTCTCAAATTATCATCAGATCTCCATGCAACCCTTAATTCATTTCCAGGTAATCAGCAATCACCTCTCAAATTATCACCAGATCTCCATGCAACCCTTAATTCATTACCAGGTAATCAGCAATCACCTCTCAAATTATCATCAGATCTCCATGAAACCCTTAATTCATTACCAGGTAATCAGCAATCACCTCTCAAATTATCATCAGATCTCCATGCAACCCTTAATTCATTTCCAGGTAATCAGCAATCACCTCTCAAATTATCACCAGATCTCCATGCAACCCTTAATTCATTACCAGGTAATCAGCAATCACCTCTCAAATTATCATCAGATCTCCATGAAACCCTTAATTCATTACCAGGTAATCAGCAATCACCTCTCAAATTATCATCAGATCTCCATGCAACCCTTAATTCATTTACAGGTAGTCAGAATCACCTGTCAAATTACATATCTCAATAAAACCCTTAATTCATTAACAGGTAGTCAGAATCACCTCTCAAATTACATATCTCAATAAAACCCTTAATTCATTAACAGGTAATCAGCAATCACCTCTCAAATTATCATCAGATCTTCGTGAAACCCTTAATTCATTAACAGGTAATCAGCAATCACCTCTCAAATTATCATCAGATCTCCATAAAACCCTTAATTCATTAACAGGTAGTCAGAATCACCTCTCAAATTACAGATCCCAATGAAACCCTTAATTCATTAACAGGTAATCAGTAATCACCTCTCAAATTATCATCAGATCTCCATGAACCCCTTAATTCATTAACAGGTAATCAGCAATCACCTCTCAAATTATCATCAGATCTCCATGAACCCCTTAATTCATTAACAGGTAATCAGTAATCACCTCTCAAATTATCATCAGATCTCCATGAAACCCGTAATTCATTAACAGGTAATCAGCAATCACCTCTCAAATTATCATCAGATCTCCATGAAACCCTTAACTCATTAAGAGGTAATCAGAATCACCTCTCAAATTATCATCAGATCTCCATGAAACCCTTAATTCATTAACAGGTAATCAGTAATCACCTCTCAAATTATCATCAGATCTCCATGAAACCCGTAATTCATTAACAGGTAATCAGCAATCACCTCTCAAATTATCATCAGATCTCCATGAAACCCTTAACTCATTAAGAGGTAATCAGAATCACCTCTCAAATTATCATCAGATCTCCATGAAACCCTTAATTCATTAACAGGTAATCATCAATCACCTCTCAAATTATCATCATATCTCCATGAAACCCTTAATTCATTAACAGGTAATCAGAAGTTGCTCGCCTGTGGATAAGTCACAATTTATTTAAAGTCACGCATGCTTTCTTATCAAAACAATGTTGATTAAATACTAGAATTGTGTACTTTCTAAATTGTGTTCTCTTATGCTGTATATAACAGTTGAGAATAAAATATCATCCACTTTAAAGATACGGCGGCGTTGGCGGTGGTTATGCTGTTAAAGTATTCACATCCGTCAAAAATCGACATAAACAGAAAGAATAGTAAAATATAGACATACTTTGTTCTTATACAAATAAGAAATATGGCATAAACAGTATGTTATTGTCAATTATTTTCCTTTGTTATGTAAACAAAAGCAAAAACCGTTACGTTTCCTGGCTTTGGTATAGATCCGGATATGGTAAACATAAAGAGCGTTAATTGTTACTGTTTTCCTGATATGGAAATAATAAAGAGCATTTATATCATTTTTGTGTGATTAACCAGTAGAATTGCGCTGTGTTATGTAAACAGAAGCACAACTTCTGTAACACGAGCAGGTTCTTGTTTACGTACACCATCGTACGTCTTGACGACAATATACTATTTACGCGCTGATTATGTTTGGCATATGAACAAAACTATATATATTTTAATGTTCCTTCAGTTGATGGCGATTTGAACAAATATAAATATTTTTGCAAAGAACGCCGCCCGTGCCTTTAAATCAAGTGACAATTTACAGCTTTGATATATGTTGGCGACTAGACCAATTTCTATTTGTGCAGTTCCCATCCGTACTCATTTCAAATTCATTGTTCATTGTCAAAATCGCAATTTTTCAGTTACGTTAGTGCATATTATTCGGGTTACATTAGTGCATATTTTTCAGTTACTGATTTTCAGTTACGTTAGTGCATATTTTTCAGTTACGTTAGTGAATAATTATCAGTTACGTATTTTCAGTTACGTTAGTGGATATTTTTCAGTTACGTTAGTGGATATTTTTCAGTTACGTTAGTGCATATTATTCAGTTATATGTTCTCAAACATAATTGTATCTGGTGGAAGAATTGTGTGTTTACAGTACAAGTACAGTTGTTTTTAATTTCGATGATACTAACAGCATTTTGTTATGAACAATCAATAAGAATAGCTTTTGGTGAATGAAAACAGGTCAAAAATGATAATTTTATGAATTTCGTTACTCTTACGCTATTGTACCATGTATATTCACAATCGAACGCGCAATGTGGTAACATCACATATTTTAAGTTTAACATAAAATAAGTCCTATTGAAGTTCGATTTCGAAAAGTAAAAAAAATGTATTTTTAGGGGACAGGGTAAATTGTTGACACATTGTTTCAGTATGGCTACTCTAAGGTCGTAATGTTTGTGACATAGATAGAACGACACAAGTGTGTGAACTGGTTAACGTTATTGCACGAGTTTGTTGTGACGCGATGGTAAAACGAGAACAGGAGATTCGAGTTTTACCTAGCGGCACGACAAACGAGTGCAATAACGTTAACATGTTCACACAACTGTGTTGTTCTATGTTTATTGCACACTCTGAAGATGGCAGCTTGTAAGATACTAACATTTAGGTAGTTGACGTCGCCAGTGACGTTATTGACGTTATAGGTTTGTATTGTTCAAGAACAATACACATTTGTTTATTGAACATTTCAATTATTCTGTATTTTGCTGTATTTCGCACAAATAAGCCATTGTGTGTGCAATAAAACTTTGAACACGACGATTGGGTCCCAATAAACACAGTGTCGTTTGTATTCATCGGAAACGAAATATCCGGAAAATGTATATTGCGTTATCTTAACATGAAAGGATATTAAAAAAATCTTCACGCACTGCTTTCTCTTCATTTTAAGCATGAGAATAAAGTAATACCATAAACATTTCAGAGCGAAGACAGCTCTAGGTCGTCTACATGTGCAATGTTTATCCGACCACTGATTAAAAATTCGAACCGGCACCAATGAAACGATCTCAAATTTATCGAAAAATGCCAGAAATAAAACACGTATTTTCAGAGCTATATCGACTTATTTGTTCGGAAATGTTCCGCGTATGTATGTTTTGTGATATTTCTTAACATGTATTCATTATTGTGGGGTTCGGATGAGCCACGTCCGTTTAATTGATTGTCCTTTATATAAGATACTAGCAGGGTTACCCGGCGTTGCCCAGGTTAATGTATGCTGTGGATATTTGTTGGGACTAGAGAATGCTCTTGCTTAAAGTGTTATACTTTTTCTCATAAATTGTATATTCAAATAGCATCACAAAACATGATTATTACAGTCATGGAATATAAGTAGTGGCTCACCTTGTCAATTGTCATTCTGTTTATCACGATTAACCGTTCCACCAATAATGAAGTACTTATTTATTTACAACTGCGTATACATTATACGTTATAATATGATACATGAACATTCGATAAAAGATGATAATTGGGTTTTACATATTGAGATGTATCAATCAATCTAGTGGGTTGGACTAAGATCTCGAGGACACCTGGCTATCATATCTCCATGAAGATACAGATGTTTCAAAGAAATTTCCAAGTGCTCCTCTGTTCATGGTGCTATATAATATATTGGCTAAATATTCTTAGTTTAAACGAAATGTTGCTGCGCATATATATCAGCTACATGTGCCAGACACAGAGCGAGATTTTGAGTTGTTTATGTCAGTCGATGAGTCTGTTCTAAAACCCTTGTCAGATGTCAGTATTGGTAGGATCCTGAAAAGTCTTGTGCTACTAACTGCATTTTCTTGTATATCAGAAGAAACTATATTTGACTGCACACTGTGACCACTATTTTTGAACAGGCCTTCCATATCTCTTGACAAATTGTAACTTTTTGTGGAAACTGTATTGAATGGAACAGACTAAATTTTGTTATTATATATATGCAATCCTCTGACGGTTCGAGGTCTCTCAGTTTGCACGAATATATGTATCTCTTCAATAGAATGATAAATATACGTGTAATGCTTCTTCTAGTTATCTCTTTTTGCTAGCTCATTGTGTGAATGCCTTGATTGCCATTCCCATATACATATGACTGTTAAGAAGATATAATTGTTAAAGTGACTTATGTGGGTCACCATATGTCGGGATTGTGAAATGTGAACGCCCAACTACTTAAAATGATATGGAGATGGCCTGGTGACTGTATATAACTTATATGTGGATATCGGCGAATAGCAATCTTATCAATGATAGTGCATATCCGCTCGCCATCCGTGACGCAAACGACACCAAATGTGATTTAATTCATGGTATATCATTAGAGAAAAACGTGTATGAATTTGGTGGAATTTGGTTTATTAAATCAATTGTTGATGCAACGCAGACTCGAACAACGCCATATTGCGAAGGTGATTATGTATTCGTTTGGTGGAAATCAGCGACAAAACTATTTCACCATATTTTGAAATTTTCCCCTCCCACCAACAGCGTCATTTTAGAAACTTTTAACCCGCACCATTATCTTCCTTGTAAAAAGTTACCCCTCTTAGAACGCCTTGATGCCATCTCGATTGTACCGCGTGAAGTTATATATAGAACGCACACAGACAGACAAAAAGACAGACAGACAGCAAGATTTTATTTCTTGTATCATTTGAGAAGAACGTGTCTGAATTTGATGGTAATTGGTACTAAAAATATTTTGTATCAGTTTTGGTGACCCTCCCGTCCCTATTTCGGACTCAAGCTGCACACACTAAGACTCATTAGAGATTAGAGATGCATATATATATGAAATTGGTGAAAATTGGCGAGTATACAAATTCGTATCAAATTTAAGGTCCCCATATCTCTCACCCATAGGGCACCAATTTGGTGTATCTAAACCACACGATAAGATTCCTCGTATCACGGAGAAGAATATGTATTAATCTGGTGGAAATCGGCACTAAACATATAGATATAATTTTTTGTGTCCCTCTCATCTCTATACACCACTGACTCGAATGGCCCCATGCACTTGTGACATCCTTAAACCACACGACTACACTCCTGATATCATGGAGATGATTGTTTATAAGTTTGGTGATAATCGGCGACTAAACAATTTTTTTTAATCAAATTTGGTGCCAATCCCTCCCCTCTCGATCTCTCACCCAAACACCACCACTATGGCGTCTTCAAATCACGATTAGATTCCTCGTATCATGGATAACAACGTGTATCAATTTGGTGGAAATTGGCCGCATCAATTTTAGTGCCCCTGTCCCTTTCAATGCAACCCTGACTCGAATGAGGCCACATTTGACAGATAAAAGCCACACCATTAGACTCCTCATACCATGGGGATGATTTTGTATAAGTGTGGTGGCAATCGGCGACTTATTATCAAATTTAGTGCCCACCCCTCCCAATCTCTCATCCAAAAACAACAATATGGCGTTGTTAAATCGCACAATTAGATTCCTTGTATCATGAAGAAGAATATATATCAATTAGGTGGAAATCGGCGCTAAAATTAGTTTTATCAATTTTGGTGCCCCTCTCCCCTTCCGTTCATTCCTGACTCAAACGACGCCACTTTTGACATATTTAAAACACAAAAAAATCTGCCCCCCCCCCCCATTCCGGGCACCTCTGACGCGAACGGCGCGACTTTTGCCATATTTAAACCACGCCTTTAGATTTCTCATATTATGGGGATGATTATATACAAGTTTGGTGGCAATCGGCGACAAAAAAAAATTCTGCCCCTCCCCCTTTTCTGCCCCTGACAACAACGGCGTCACTTTAGAAAATTCTAACCCCGACCATTATCTTTCTCGTAAAAAGATACTCCTAGATGGTCCCCTGTGAATTTATATAGAACACAGACAGACAGACAGACAGACAGACATTCGCAAATATAGATATAGATTAACCTCCTGTGGCGGTTGCTTGTACGGATTGAAATATTTCCGCAGTGTCGAGGTTTGCCAGACGACCGCCCATCACAGCACACGCATCATTCGCTGTGTCCCATGTCACTGGTCCCGCGTCAAACACCATGCACCGGCCGCTGACTGGATACATGTATGCGTTGCTCCCAGACCAAGTGCACGGTCTCGCTGAAAAAAAAAGAGTAGTATCATTGACCTGCACATATAGCATATCATATATATACTACTCACATTTTGCTAAAGATCACCAATATAATAGGTACATTTTTTTTACAATATTGACAATTTTGTCTACCGTGGTTTATCATACCATAGATGAAGTACAAGTTGAATATTTTGCTTACAATCCGTGTGCACGATGACCTGTGGTGAGATCTAATCAGGAAACAAATGTGTCACTCCTTCGCTGTAAAATCAGTGTGTTGGCTTGACGCTTCTCGTCAAATCGACTTGCACATCACATGCGTTGAACATCTTTTCTACTGTCATCGCAACGTGACAGACATGAGTGTCATAGAACTGTCCTGGGGGAGGGATGATTCATTTAGGGATGTCACACATGAAGATTGTGACAGAACTAAATGCGTTGGCCATATAGTTACAAGAAAACCAATGTCAGAAATGGTAACGCGCTCAATATAATATATTAGATACCCATGATTGTAATTATAGAACATCAAATATATTGGTTTTGCGAATGACCAACTCAGAATTCCGTTAAAATAACAATAACAACCAGCACCTAATTAACGAACCGGCGGCCGACTCGGCTGTCTCCGACCACAACCCCCAGTGGGCTGCAGTACGAAAAATGTCTATAAAAGTTGAAATATAAGACTTACAAATTATCTTTATCATTTCTTTTATTTGTAGTTGGCATAGCTTATCACAAACCAATAAAGGTATATATAATTATCTCTGTAGGGTGTGGAATCTGTACAGCACTCACGACAGAGTCGATGGAAGCCGTGGGGGTGTTCGTCGGAGGGCTACTTCTCCCCGGGTCAATTTATATAAATATACAAGTTTTCAGTTTTCAGTCTACAGCCGTTTGGTCTTCCATAGCAACAAAGACAAACACACACCGTCGAGTTTTATTAGTATATAGATTTCCCAAAAATATGATTTTTCTTCCAATATTTCATAAAAACCACGAAACGAATTTTACGATGAATATACGATATATTCACAATAATTTTTTTCAATATAGGAGAAGAAATAATTTGCGCTAAATGTCACAATTTTCAGCGCAAGATGTTGCAATATTAACGAAAATATTGCAATAATATCGCAACGGCGCGCTTATAAGCGTTTCCACTTGCAATATTATTGCTCTATTGGGCGCGAAAATAGCGCGCTTAAAGCCACATGTCGGTTTTCGCTCCAAAATACGAATAATATTATTCTCTTTAGAATTTTTCCAGGTATCGAAATAGGTTGATAAATATCTTAACTACCTTTCTACGAGCATTCTGTAACCCACAAAGACGCATTGCAGTAATGAAAAATACAACTGTAATCAGGGTGTTTTGGGTCCCAAACAGAAACACGACATGGAACAGAAAAGAGCGTTCCATGTTATTCGATTACTGATACGGTTGCAATAAAGAGCGTTTGTCTGACTTCGGGTGAAAAATTGAAAACGACTGAAAATGGTTGTGATTTCGGCAAGTGTTTTTCAAAGCATATGAAGCCGGCATACCAATATGTCGTGTATTTATCGACTATCGTATCCGTGGCTCCAAATTACGTAGATAAAATTTGGAGGTTCGAATGAGCCATGTCCGTTTAATATACCACATCTTTTGACTTGTACAGTAATAACAACATCAAGTCGCACCATGCATGCCACAGCCCTGCAGAATAATGTCAAAAATGCAAGTGACTTTATAATTTCGAGGCAGACAATCGGCAACTGACTCCATGATGCTGGTTTCCGCGCCAGAATACCCCTTAACCCTTTCAGTGACAAGTCCGATTTTTGTATCACATTATTATAATCAATAAATTTGAAAAATGATCAAGGAAATATGGGTTGATACAAAAATAGGACTTGGCACTGAAAGGGTTACAATTCGTGTTTCTCTGCGTCCAATGCACAGGCGACATCGGATACAGTGGTGTACACGCGTGTAAATCTGACAGTGCAATAGTTGTCCACCATCTTGTTTCATGGGTCCAGAGTCTGTTTGGATTTCCCAGATAAGCGTGTATTGGTGTGTATATTAGAGAACATGACCACTATATTGGTTAAATTCAATTATGGTGTGGAGAGGCATGTCTTTGGGTGATCACATTTTTGTTGGTTGTTAATGCCAGACACAACCGAGCCAGTTTGGTGAACCAATATTCTGAAGAGAGAATAGATAAAATGGACTGGCCAGCGAGCTGACCCGATCACAGTCCCATATAACATGCTTGGGGTTGGCTGCAAGCTGCGATAACAGCTCGTCCAGTCCAACCGATCATCTTGCAAGAACTTGGTCAAGCTCCGGCAAAGGAATGGAGACATGACACAACAAGTGTTCCTTACAATGGTTAGCGGTATGCAGATACATGTACGTTGCCATGTGGTACTGGACGCTCAAGCAGTTCACATCAAATATGGAAAATGTTCACTTAAAGTCTGGAAATGTTCTGAATAAATTCTAGAGATTGATTTTCACAGCTGAATTGTTTTTGAATAAAAAGCGAATTGTTGTGCCCCATAGCGACTGTACAACCTGTTCTCCCAATTTTCCGCACATTATCTACTTACAATAAAATATATTGTAGGTCGATAATCTGCTTAGAATAGTCTCATTTTGAGTCGATAATGTACTGAAAATGAGAGCGTTCTAGTCATATTATCTACTCAAAATAAGGCGGTTCTAAGCAGGTTATGTGCTGAAAATGACACTAAATATTAATTGTTTTGAAAAGCAACATAGAGTCGTCCTTTTTCGTCTCTTTAAAGATACGGGCGGCGTTGGTGGTTGGTATGCGGTTAAAATATTCAACTCCGTCAAAACCGCCATAAACAGAAAGAATAGTAAAATATAGACAGACTTTACTCTTATACCAATCAGAAATATAGCAAAAAACTCTATGTTATTGTCAAATGTTTTTCCTTTGTTATGTAAACAAAAGCAAAAAAACGTTACGTTACCTGGCTTTTGTTTAGATCCGGATATGGTAAACATAAAGAGCGTTTTTTGTTACTTTTTTCCTGATATGGAAATAATGAAGAGCATTTGTATCATTTGTGTGTGATTAGCCAATAGAATTTCGCTGTGTTATGTAAACAGAGGCACAACATCTGTAACACGAGCATGCTCTTGTTTAAGTTGTTAACGCACATCATCGTTCGTCTTGACAACAATACACTATTTACGCGCTGATTATGTTTGGCATATGAACAAAGCTGTATATATTTTAATATTCCTTCTGTTGATGGCGATTTGAACAAATATGAATATTTCTGCAACGAACGCCGCCCGTGTCTTTCAAACGGCATTGTCGTTCGTTGTATTTTTCGGCAATGCATTATCGTTCTTGTACAACTTTCTTTTTTAGATAATTAGATTAATAATCCGTTATATTTATATAGGCTTATCTATGCATGGTTTTTACTCTGTGTTCTACTCTGGATCAGCCGCATTCACCCTGATTATGCGTTTTATTTGTAAGTATTGGGTATAGTTTCGAATTCCTAACCATTTTAAAATGATAACACGGTATAGGCTATTATTGATAAAGTTGGGATCGGAACTACCGTTATGCGATCGACTATATATTTGCTTACGTCTGGGCTTCACGGCGATGATTGAGATATTGAATAGCGATGCCGATGGTGGCGATGGTGATTATTTGCTTTGTGGTTTTATTGTCGTTTCATCTGCTATTCAATGACAGCATCTTGATTTTTATTGGTGGAAGAAAGAGGATACTTAATTTCCACATGGATATCACGACACTGCACGTAGAAACCACCTACTACAATGTAAGCAAAATTCTCTGAAGTTCTGACAAACTTCAAGTTGTCCATCATATTTCCTTCCCTTTATATGGCTCGATCATCGGGATTCAAACATTTTCGTCATTGTGCTGTAGGCCCACTGCTTATACAGCCTGTTCTCCCTATTTTAGGTAGTTAATCTGCTTAGAATAGCTTGAATTTGAGTCGATAATGTGCTGAAAATTAGAGCATTTTAGTCACATTATATCGACTCATAATGAGGCGATTCTAATCATATTAAGGCGGAAAATGATACAAATAACCCAACTGACTACTTTTCATGTGTACGATGATACTACGATTTTCAATATCTGTTTTCACTGCGGTCCGCGCCATAAAACTAAATAATGACGCCGAGTCGATTATCTGCTTCTTTCAGAATCAAATAATCATTTTCTGTACCTATTTTAAATTGTAGGTCGATTATGTGCGTATTTTTTGCATGAATTGCAAAACACTGACGTAGAGTGGACAGTCACTCCATTGTTCCATTGTTCACACAATATGTTACTGGCTGTAAATGTGGTCTAAAAGTGACACTATCAGTCCACGATAACATGCGTGTCATCTTCGGGACACAATGTTCCGGCGGCATGCCCAGGCCATTCAGTCTAACCACATTCCTTTGGAATGACACATTGAAGTTCCATGCTGTGAGCAACACAAAGTTATTGAAATCAGTCTCTTTGAAGCCACTTTTCAGTAAACCATGTCCACCACCATATAGGCCATTGAGGTACCAACAGATAAGGATGTTCCAAGCCTGTGCGAGAAGTGGGGACCAACGCACAGCTGAATGTATGTGATAACTTTACCTGTGTTTTTTCAACTTTTGAAAAGTGCCCCCCTTCCATTCAATGTGTGCTCACTCAGCCATATCTCACATTAAAGCACAGCAATTAGCACACTTGATGTCTTTGGTACCACAAATCATTTTGTGGAAAGTTTCATTAAAATCCATCCAATATCTCATAAAATATTACCGAATATATTAGGGAGGACTTTCTTTTTTGAGGTGTTTATATTACAGTATGCCGCTTATGTGTATAAATCTATGTAAAAGTATATGTGTATACAGATGGCTGGATATGTACAAAATGTAGTATGATTTTACTATACAATTAATGAATCCATACCGAGGCCTAATTGGTTCCCATCTGGACACCAACGGTTGCTGGATTGGTTATGTATTCCATACAAAAGCATCATTAATGAGTTGTTATAGATTAGGCAATGGTCAGATAATAAGTTCAGCAAACAACCATAGATCATTTGTTGAACTAATTATCTAAGCTTTCCCTCAATAAATATGACTCCTTCTGCACTTTTATTTTATTTATCTCTCATCTGCTTTTGTCACCTTAGCAGCCCTCCACACGAATAATAGACCATTCCAATGTATACTTTTATAACTGACTGGAATAATTTATAAGTATAGAAAGGGATAAACTTGCAATGTGACGGGAACGTATCCCGCTCGTTTCCTCTGTATTCACTGCACTTTCGAAATACTAGGGCAGAATGGGGTCACCACACCGTGAATTTGGCCATGGTAGCCCGCTGTGCATCACCGAACTATCTGTTTTTCATGAAATATATACACTTTGGCAACAATCTGGAAAATACATCACGTTGACAGATGGCCACTAGATGTCGTCTGAAGTTAAAAACCCGTGTGTTCAGAGATCAGCATGAGGTCCACAGAGGGTGAATTTGGTGAAGGTAAAATTCGTGCGCTCAGTGATCAATATCGTCGTGAGCATAATGTCATAAATTCCCCCCCCCAATCTGGGACTGCTGGCAAGTCGCCCACACCATCATTTCTTTGGTCATATGGGCACCGCTGTCGTCTGTCTGCTTTCGCTGTGTTCTCGCACTGTAAGTTTCTCTTTTGTGGTGTGTTTAATGTCGGTACGAGATTGCGCACTGGTTTACCTCATGATTGTTTTTAAATCTGCAGTTTTGTCCTTGTCTTTCATTTCGATTACTCTTACTTCTTGCTTGAATTGGTATTTTCATCAATGCCTTCTTTCCAATGACCTTAATTGTCTCTTCTTTGTAATTTTGCAAGGTTTTTCTTTCGTTGCTAAATCTAACAGTGACTTTATTGTTGACTTTTGTCGGTGTTCGGTTCCACTTTTCCTGCCTGCTGCAGATCATGGAATAGGGTTTCCTTCTTCTTTCTCTTATCCATACCTTATTGCTCGTCTTTGGTAAGGCTATTGACTGTTGATTTTATTGCCAATGAGAACTTTGCTGAGTTTAGCTGCGTAATATGTTAACGACTTTAAACCGTCCCTCTACAGGAGCGTCAGTGTCTCTTGTTTTTAATTTCCGCGGGTCACCACCCATATCCCCACTCGGTTCGTTATCGCTGCTTACTAACATCTTACATTACTCCAATCCAAAGGGGATATATTCCGCAGTATTTATTCAGTAGTAACACCGCTACCAATGTATTAAATAGAGTTAAAAGACAGGAATAATACCGTAGGTGTCAGTAACACATGGTAGGCCTAATGCTTATAATAATTTAAATATAATTTAAATTAGTCACGTTTGGTGGTAACATTAGTTGTAGTGGAACACCGCCTATGTTGAAAAAAATGTATTGTCATGCATGAATCGATTGTAGTCAGGTATATACAAGAATATACAAGAGACGTCCAAATATTTGCATGGAAACAAAGAATACAAATGTTACTAGAACAGGACAGTCGATAATAGTACATGTATATTCATCGAATCAGAAAGGTTTTTTTTTACAGCCGCAATACCTTACCACCATTAACACTGAGTTGTTGAGAATATTGTCGCAGAATGGACATCTTCAGATCGCAATGAAACGAGATTAGAAGTATCAACTGAAGAGGGTATCCCCACTACAAAGACAGTTGATGAGAATGAGTGTTAAGGCTGCATGCACGTGAAGGTGTAGAGTGGGTGTTCAGTTAGCATTAGCGGAGCTTGTTTGTCGCATCGATTCCACACACGCAGTTTAGAGAAGACCACGCGTTGGGAAAGACATTGTTTCGAGAGTCATTATGATCAAAGATCAATACACAATATAGCATTGTTGATATCACATTTATACCACAAACAAAACGAAGATTAGGGATTTGTGGATATGACTCCGGAAGATTAGGTAGGGTTGTCCCCTTTCCCTACAACCCACTTATGAAATTTTTAGAGGGGTCTTGTATAAATTATACATAAAATACATAGTCAACAAAACATGAACAAGTTAAAGTTTTTAGATTTCTTTTTCTACTTTTATTTGTTGTTGTTTGTGTTGTTGTTTCGGAGTTGGTGGCTGATAGCTGAATGTCTTCCCGAACGCTCGAGTTTCAGCCATCTCTTGTGCACACCCTTTGCTTGCATATGTCGCTGAGTGGGTGGCTACGCTGCCTTTTTTGTAGACTCTAGACGGTTGATTAATTCCTGAGTCAGGGGAGTGTATGGTGGTGACGACTGGCTGGCTGGACTACATCAGTCGGAAGCAGACCGTTATTTAATTAATTTAATTATTTAATTTCAGCAGGCTCGTCGGCAAAGTGGGAATAAGGCTCGGACTACAATACAACTCACACGTATCACTCACATCTCTTAGATATATCGTTATTTAGATTATTGAATGAACTTGAGTAACGTAGCGCAAACAGCTGTCTTTGTATTCAATACTGACACATGTTATGGCTAACTAACTGTATGTTTCATGCAAGGTTGTATCGTCCCCTTCTACATTAGCATCACGCAAGCGTTGTCCAGACACAATGTCATATTATGATACCTTATGACCTACACCAGTATAGAACACACATGGATATGCGACAAGTATAAGGGTCAGAGCATAATAATAGTTCTCTGTTCTTTACCAGTGTCAATCGAGTCGAATATTGATCGAGACGACTTAGAACACGCGACCCGTACGCTGGTCGAGATTGATGACACCTTAGACATTAGTGTTCTTTACAAAAAATCAGGGAACCATTGTAACAATTGGAGTGTGCTCTAAAGCTCGTCAGAAAAAAATGGGAAGAATTGAGTCCCTGTGGTATATTGCTCAAGCAATCGCCAATCATGTTTGAGAATTCCCTGAGAATATGAGCGTGTACGCAGGCACCAGATTATTCAGATGGTTTCCAGTCAAACACGACCAAAAGCATGTCTATTTGTTAATGCTTAAATATGTCATGCGTATACATTAATCTTTCTTCTGTGATGTGTGGTTCAATGGTAATGGTCAGTCGAAAGACTGACCAGTGCTCAAATAAATTTAACATGCATGCAGTTGAGCTGTTCAATTCGCAGTAATTTTCCCACATCATGATCAACTGCGTTGTTGGAACATCGACATGTTATGTAAATCAAATGTGGTTACTACATGTATACATAACATCACTGGAGCATGATATATGCTCACTCGTATATATGATATATATACTCCACAGAGTCCACACTCCCCTCACCCACAGGATATCATTATCCACATACAAAATCGCTTTTTCATTGCGTTGGAATAGGAAACATTTTCGAAACAGTTGTCTTTCAGGACCACACTTTTCTGACATGTACTATGTGGTCGTTCGGACTAATTCTACTTTGCTAATACTCGGAAAGCCTCCTATACAACATATCGTCGCGGAAATACACACATAATCGACCTATAATGTGACATAGGTACATAACAATGTGATTATTTGATTCTGAAATCTGCATGGCGCGGGCCTCAATGAAACACATGTTAAAGAGCGTACACCTGAAAAGTCGTGGGTTGGCTTATATGTGTAATTTTCCGCACATAATCTGCTTATAATAGCCTCATTATGAGTCGATAATGAAACTAAAATGTTATCATTTTCAACACATTATCGACTCAAACTGAAGGGACTCTAAGCACATTATCTACCTAAAACAAGTTAATAATAATCAGATAAAGTGCGGGTATTCGGGAAAACAGGATGACCTATATGCTACCAGATCTTCATGCGACGTGTATAATATCTTGCACCCCTACATAAAATGGGTGCGTCGTGCCGTTGCGGAAATGGAAGGAATCAATGAGTATAACTTGAAATTTGCTGAGGGATTTAGTTTCGAAGAAGTTATAGTTTCCTCCTCATCAAGTGTTTATATAAGCCGGATTCGTCATCTCAGGTTTAAACCTGGTCTACGTAAACCTCTAGGTTTAAACCGCCGTGAGTCAGCAAAATCCGTGGTTTAAACCCGAGACCGCAGGTCTAAGTGACGCATTCGTCATCTCTGGTTTAAACCTGGTCCAGCCAGACCATTGGTTTAGCAGTAGTGTCTCTGTATCGTCGAGATAATTAAACGTACTTTCCTAATGCGGACCGCCTCGTTTTATTGATTGCGAAAATCAATAATTACGACAGCGGTCATATTTTGATTGGAAATTTATAAGCGAGAAGCAATCACACATATAAAGCGTATGGGGATAAGTTTTTGCCAATTTCAATATTGTTTTTGCGTTTTATAAGCTTAAACCGGCAACTAAACCATCTAATTCGGCGGTCCAGCTAAACCAGTTTTATCGAGGCTAAACTTTAGATGACGAATCCGTCTTTTCTTCATCGCGGTTTAGTATTGTCAAACAATTAGTCAAAGGGTGGAGCTGTAAATAATCTCGAGTGAGGGCGTGTCTAAGTGGCGACTGCCGACTGGTGTTATCGTGTCACAGTTGATTCATTCGCACGCGAGCTTTGCTCACATATTGACATGTTCCTAAATATATGATTTTTACAACTATCTTGTGGTTTTTTTGTTTGGCTTGTGACAATCAAAAATACTGGGTTTGTTTTAATTTTGACACCAAAACGATGCTACTGCATGACCAGATATTCTATACATATAGTTTGCAATCCTAAACTTATATTGCTATATGAGTCAAATTTGATAACTTATTTTGATGTAGACCATGCCACAAAGCTCTACTCTGGCTAAGCCCATAAATTCACATAATATTCTATCAGTTCAACACATGGGAACCTTTTTGATTTTCTGCATGACGGGAAATTTATGACATTGAACAAGAATCAACGCATGTAATATATTTCTTTATTAAAAGCTGTCCCTTTGCATGGTTGCCCACTTCCAACAGTTCAGATGCCGCTTATGGTGTGCACTCATAAGCAAATTGCCTTTACTTGACTGGATTTACTCGATTATGGAGACTTTATTCAGCGCCAGTGGGGCTTTACGCACATGTTGATTATTTGAACATTTTAATTAAAAAAAAATTAATTAAATTTAAAACAAACTAAAGTTAATTTAAATTTTAAATTTCATTTCTTTTTAGATTCAACTCCTTACTCAATTTAACACAATGTTTTATTTTGTTTTAAATTATATTTTTCTTATTTTTAAATCAAAATTAAAAAAACCTAACGCCGTTATACCACACGAATCACCACACCCAATTTAATTGAAATCGGTCCAGGTGTATTGGAGAACAGTTAGTTGCGAACAGACAAACGGACATACAGATAGACAGCTCCTATACCCTTTAATATATACAGATATACATGTAAATGCACCAAATTTTGTCTTTGCGGGTGAAGCATCCTGCAGAAATCTATCACAAACAAAGTGATGAACAGAGCGTGAAACTCGTGTTGAGAGACATGTCCTTTGTTAAATTGATTTAAACACAGAATGAGATCGGATTATTGAGCGATACTTGTTTCTCAATGAATAAATCCAGTGAGCGTGCACGCGGTCACGATAATGTATGACTTATCAATAACCATTATACCGGCCTATCATTTGGTCCGATTGGTAAGAGGGTAGTCATATCACCGAACCGAGTTGTCAATTAGCTGGCAACTGAACGACAAAACGCCCCCTTAGACCAGGTTTGGCTGGACCGCCAACGTAGGTTTAAACCAGGTTTAAACTCAGAGGTTTAAACCGGAGATGACGAAACCGGCCATAGAGTCTAGGCATATACCACATGTCAAGATACATTGTACAAACGATACCTACTCAGTTAGATTAAGCGGTTTGGTTTCACATGCTCGGCCAAAACACAATAGCCGTGTAAAAACGTTTGGTGTATCGGGTACGCCATACGATCGGTTAACACACATATGAAACAATTGTCCATATATAGGCAACAGATAATCAATATGTTTTAGAATCTCTCACGGAAACAAAACCATGCAAGGTCGATGCTTAAAGCCACATGGCGGTTTGCGCTCCAATATACACGTATTATTCGCTTTTGAAGTTTTCCCGGTATATGAATAGGTCGATAAATATCTGGACTACCTTTCTACGAGTATTCTGTAACCCAAAAACATGCATTGACATAATGAAAAATGCAACTTCGAACACGATGTTTGGGTCCCAAACAAAACAGTCATTTGCACGGCATATGAAGCCGGTATTTAGTGTATTTATCGACACACCGTATGCGTCCCTACGCGTACGTAGCCAAATTAAACATATCAGATACAGGACATTCAACATTTGTTTATAATCTTGTACTTTCCAAACATTATAAGCTAACTATTAGACTAATGAATGACCTATCCCAAAAAACACCATCTCGGACACTGCAAAAATCGGATATCGAACTAATTTGTTTTGAAGGAGATTTTGGGGTTCAAATTTCACAACCTCGAAAAAATGGTGACCGAAGTCGCTTGAACACATCTATCTTCTCAACTGTCATGTTTATATGGAGACTGAGGTAATATTGAGCTATAACAATAATAGGCCCACACAGCTCATCCGCGATCTCTTTTGGTTGAGTAGGTTATATAGATGAATAAAACGACGAATAGTCACCTCGATTTGAGACACCTTACCGCCATGTTCAATCAAATTATCGCATAGGTTCCCAGCCCTGTATGAGAGTCAGGAGAATATCCATTATTGTTTTGTTAAACGAATTGATAACATAACACACTATAACACAGTAATCCGTTTGTAACCTACTAGGAAGACAGACCAAATTTAAATTCGATTTTAGAGTGTATAGCATGGTAACCGTTACTTTTGCGTTTCTGGAAATTATCTTTACTTTTCATGGGAAGATTCTTCATTAGTCGTAAAGGACTTGCCACATGTAAATTTATAACCGTGACTAACTATCGATATTTTCGAGATTATCTGTATTTCTGTTCACTCTGTTGGAATAGAAAGTAACTATTTAATCTTATTGTAACCACCATAACCTTCCTGGAACACGTTAGTAGATCTTGTTATCGAAAAAAACGTGCAGTAAGTAAGGAGTATTTAAACATGATAAATCCGGAATCGAGCAACAACAAAACGAACATTGTTACCCAGTAGTCTGGTGAGAAAAGCACAGTATTTGAATCTGTATATAGTAACTGCTCGATGACTTGCACTCTCAGCATTTTGTAATACCGGATTTGATGGTTTCTACAGTACATGTCTGTTTGCACATGTATTATTTATGTGTTCGTCTGAGCTGATATTTGATCTAGTTTTCCTATTTGTGATGCTTTGATTCACTACTCGATTCGGGTAAAAAATAGATTAACATGATCTCAAGTTCATCAATTTTCGACGGATTTATTAGATATGGCCAACCGCCATTATGATCACATACAGGCACCCAACTTCACAAACATTTTCTTGTTTGGGAGCATAAATATTAATGAGTGTTTGCTTCTCGGCGGATCACGTCTAAGCGAGTCTCGCCACAAGCATTGAAAAGGAGGCTGATTTTGTTTTTGATAAATCCAGACCACTGCATATAAAGTCATTCTTAACATGACGAATCGGATCGGATAACATGACGAATCGAATCAGATAACAAATCAACAAGTATGATGATTTATCAACGGCACAATCGATTTATTACAATGCACCCAAGTCTCAGATCACTCAATCGACGAAGGCAGATTGCACCGATTCTTTATATATATATAGAAATCAAGAACACTGGTGGTTAGTGACATGCTATCAGCAAAATATTAGCATATTGTGTGTAGTTGCCAAATGAGAGAGAAATGGAGAGAGCGTGTGATTGAAAGACCAAAATGGAGATAAGGCAATGTAGAGAGTCAGTTAGAGAATGTGAATGGAGTCATGAATATATGACATTGCTCTTAATAAGAATACGCCCTGTCACTAATTCACGGCTATACTGGATCCGCCATGTCCGGTTCAATGGATTTAGTGCTATATGTCAAAGTTCTGGAGTACTATTTCCATATATGGAAGTCATGAATATTTAAAAGCTCCATATATGGAAATGTTACTCCAAACCTTTGGCCCGTAGCAATAAAACCGCGGAACCGGGGCTGGGTGAATCGCTGAAACCACGGAACGGGGCTGGATGAATCCAATACGGCCGCGACTCAGTGGTCTCGCTTATAGGCACGCTGCTGGTGTGAACTGATTCATTGAGAATATATTTACGTCCCTGTTACTCTCATAGTCACCATCGGCTCTATACCTATAGTGTCTTGTTCAAATACAAATTATTTTGTGTTTGCCCCATCGTTTCTAAATACATAGCTTTCGGTTTAGTCGAAACGTGGCATGTTTCAACATTGTTTAAGTTTAATACCCCGCATTACACTATAATTCAGGAATACCATCCTAAGATAATTGCTCAGAATGCTACTTTGTTACACCCTAGAAGTGATCCGGGACGTTGCATGTGGTTTATTGGAAGCAAAACAAATATTGGCGAACCGATTGGTGCTGGACTTCAAATAGATCGAACAGGTGCCTGTTAAATGGCGCCTGTCATTGTTTTGCCGATCAGTGAACGCGGTTTAAGGAGAACACCAGGTTTAAACCGTATTGCAGTATAGTGTGTGTATATAGTCGAGCTAAACAATCGTCCATGCATAATGCGAACCTACGCATTATATTAACAGTGACAATCTGATAATTGAGATAACGAGTATATTCTAAGCGGACATTCTACGTTCACAAGCGAGAAGATCGTATGCGCACCTGTATATTGTATGGGGGTAAGTATTTTTGTCAATAGCGATCATTTATCTTGCAATTCATAACCATAAATACGCCATCCTAAACCGCATAAATCGACGGTCCCGGGCGTACTAAACCGACTTCGTGCCGCATCGTAAGAGCGCATACATGACCATATAATTATGCCGATATTAAGTATCTGAAGCACGTTTTATCAAAATGTTCTGTCCGCCTGCGCGTTCGCTTTCTCGTTTCCGGATAACTTTAGTAAGTCAGAACCGAATGGAATGAAATTTGTCAATTTATTACCCCAAAATACAGCTGCAGTTTGAATTATGTGTATTTTCAATTGTAATCTACTTTAAATGGTCACACAAGCCTCGACCTTCATATTTTATTAAATGAAAGTCACAATTTCTAGATATAGAAATTGAAAAGCCATTTCCAGGTGAAACAATTAATTTGAATTTACAATGTATTATAAAAAGGTTCAGTGTTAATAGACAAAGTGATTTTCTGCGTATATTCAATGATGTACCACCACATTCAAGCAATATACACCATCTATAATTGATACCTTCTTGTATTTAAATTCGCGTAGTACTATTTTTTCCCATCGGTGCGCGAATTTAAAACTGAGCGAAAAATAGTACGAGTCACAAGTTTATACCAAACAACAGAGAAACTAAGAGGGTTATTTTAGATAGCTAATAGACAAAATATATTGACATGTGGGCAACCAATCTCAACGTCATTATTCATTTGTGCATGTGAAGCAATACATGTACATCATGTTTAGATCTTTGATGTTGAGTTAATACTTCTAAGAAATATACACATTCCTGACTGAAGGTGCACAAAAGCACATCTCATGTGGTGTGCTGGGGTGACACCAGGATAAAACAGTGAGTTATTTAAAATACACGCAATTGTGAGTTGATTTAATTTTTTGAATCAGCGGCCCATACGTACGATTGTGGTTTTACTTCTTTCGAGTTAAATTTTCATAAATATGTATTATACATGAATATCGGAATGATTATTTGGATCATAAGCACCCGTATTTACAAAAAAATTGTGACACAAACGGTGTACTCTATTCGCTGCAACTCATAAGATACAAGAGTTGTTCGAAAATATTTTTGTCAGTTTTGAATTTGCGCAGCTGGGTGCGCGAATTCAAAGTGTGCGAATTTAGAACTGAGCGAAAAATAGTAGTGCGCGAAATTAAATAAGAGTAAGGTACTTGAATACAATTGTGCACATTGCAACACATCCACCCCACATTCTGGACTAACATTGAATGATTGATGTTACGCAAATAGAGCAATCTTTTGCTAAAATATTTGCAAAATCCACACCTCTCACTCCAGTGAGAATTTCTATACCTGGTACATGGCAAAACAAGTACACACAGCCTGGATTTGTGTTCACAAACAACGATTCTTTACACCGAACTAGCATACTACAGTACAGTTGTCGACTGGCTATATATAGAATACTGACGAATATACACCTGGCTTTTTAAAATCTGATTAATTTCCAATAAAAGTCCTTTATTGATACCATACGTTTACATGACTATTTTGTTGTTAGATTTTCGTGCTATTGTAGTTTTGTTCATTTTTTGGACATGATTAGGTTGATTACTTTTCTTGAGAGTATTCGCCTAAATTGTCAATTGATGAATATACATTGCAATTTGCGTAAAAGTGACACTAGCCTCCGTTAGCGACAGTATATCTTTCACACACAAGAGGAGGTTGTATTGTGAAAGTCTCAAAGACTGCGAGAAAAGTCCTGATATCAGCACATATTGTAGCATAAAACACTCGTGATGCGAACTGCTTCCGGTGTTGCGTATGCACAGAGTTGAAAAATACGATTATTCTCTCGATGACAAAATAACCTCGCTATTTTCTTGAGATTGTATAGAAGCATTAAAACGCTGGCAGTAGTATTGTAAGTTATAATACTGCAACACGGCTTTTACAACCTAGCCACATGTTGCAAACACAGCGATTACATTGATCGTATCACATGGAACATTTGCATAATTCCATGAGTTTGTAAACAACAGCGGTTACATTTGATCATATCAGATGGAACATTTGCATAATTCCAAGAGTTTGTAAACAACAGCGGTTACATTTGATCATATCGGATGGAACATATTTATAGTTCAAAAGAGTTTCATATATATATATATATATATATATATATATATATATATATATATATATGTGTAAATATATTCCAGAACATCAATTCATACATTTCTTATCTTGTAACATACTGTTCTGTTATGATATTCATATTTGGAATATATTTGCATATAGATTAAGATATAACCACAAATCCAACTTGGTGTAAAATGTTGGAACATATGTGAATATCTCATAAAGATTCAACATGTTTGTTTTGTTTGGACTGTCATATTAAACATTTTGTTCACCAAACAACATGATGAATCTTTATGAGATATTCACATACATGTATATCAATACTAACTTACAATCCAAGCAGGAAATATTAAAGGGAATAATTTGCACACAATAATTTCAAATTAATATGTATTTAATCTTGAAATAATATAATGGTGTATCATAACAGCTGCAACCAATCACAATCTTGTTGGAAGTATATAAACCCATCATTTCAGCCCCTCCTGTAAGAGAAAACACATCAAATTTAAGTTATAAATTACATTGAGTTATGGCACAAGCACAATTGGATCAAAGAAAATTACTTGTTGACAACAAATTTGATGTTAAATTCCAAAACAACGGAACAATTGTGTTAACACTGGATTCAAAAACATCTATAACAATCAGACAAGGCAAGAAACAGTTCAATCTTAAAAAAGGCGCAAAGACTTGTTTTATAGATGCAGATATTTTCAAGTTAATGTGTGATATGAAATTAAGTATTTTATATCTTCAATCATACTTGGACACCACACCAATGTTGAACAGTGACTTTTGCTGACAAGATTCATTGTCTACTATTTGATGGACAATAAAAAAAAAAATTAACAACACTATGGCTGAAGATACATCAAATTCCACAAAAGAAGAGTTCATACATTCATATTATTACAATATTGGAAATCCTGGATCATTTTCTGGAATAACAAAGTTACATTCAGCTTTGAAAAATAATGGATTTTACCACTACTCTCGAGAATACATAGCAAAATGGTTGAGAAAACAAGACAGTCATACTCTACACACTCAAGTGGATAGGAAATTTAAAAGACTGAATCTGATTGTTTCTGGTATTGGGGATCTTTGGGATATGGACTTGCTATCTGTTCAAAATTTGAAGAAATATAATAATGGTACACAATATTTATTAGTTGTTATAGATGTATTCTCCAAATTCCCATGGTTACAACCTTTGAAAAACAAGTCTGCAGCAGCTGTTATTGATGGTATAAAAAATATATTTAATGCAACTACCAAGAGACCAAACAAAATTCGCTCAGATTTTGGAAAGGAATTTATTAATAAAAAACTAACAGCATTTCTTGAAGGAATGAATATACATTTGTTCCCTGTACATAATGAAACTCATGCAACTGTCGCAGAAAGAGTTAACAAAACTTTCAAGAGAATTATGTTTCAATATTTCCATAAAAATCAAACTTATAAATTTATTGATATTTTGGAAAAACTTAAAGATAGATATAATTCAACACCACATAGAACCTTGGACTATATATCACCCAATCAAGTCAATGAAGCTAACAAGGGAAAATTGTGGGTATCTCGATATCTAAAAAATAAGGATTATTCAAATAAAATTAAGTATAAATTCAATAAAAATGATCTAGTAAGGATCACATACACAAAACATATTTTCCGTAGATCATATCAAGAGCAATGGACTGAGGAAATATTCAAAGTAGATAACAAATTTCATTCCCTTGATATACCATTATATCAACTCAGAGATTATCTGGATGTAGCAATTCAAGGTTGGTTTTATGAGAATGAATTACAGCTAGTTGAGAAGGATGTTAATAGCCTTTGGTTGATTGAAAAAAGGATAAAGAAGCGTGTAGTGAATCACAAAGTTCAGTGGCTGGTGAAATTCAGAGGTTGGGATTCTCGATTCAATGAGTGGATTCCAGAAAGTGAAATAAAATCTATAAACACATACAAAAATAAAAATAAAAAAATAATGGATATTTTCATATATTCTAGTAGTGATGATTATAATGATACCTATCCCGGCAATAAACCATACAAATTTACCATAGATACCAAAAATCCGATAATTCTACATGGACAATGGGAAGTAAGCATGGAAGAATTCACATATCTATGTACAGACAGGAAAAAGATAAAAGAATATAAATTCCGGGAATTATTTGTACACATAGATATTATACATTCTTCTTATCACAGAGCTGAACAAAAACCAATAATAGGAAAAATTACTTCAACTAGTTACACATCACCATGGAGTTTACAAAGTGCTAACAATCCATTCATAAAAGTCAGAGTTAGCGAACTGTCATCCATCAATGTGTATATATATGATCACCTTGATAAACCAGCAACATTTCTCACAGAACCAGTATCAATTGTGTTTCATTTTCGTAAAATACCACAATGAGCAGAACCATATACATACCAGACGCTACAGTCTGGAAAGAGCACTATAAAACCCAAGTGCAGAGACAACACAAATCAAATTTCCAGGATATTGAGAGGGTGAAACAAGCAAAAGCATCTGCCTGTAATAAGATTGAACTCAAGCTAACATCTCCGATGAAACAGACAATAGAACAAGTGAAAGATGAACTGAAAAGAGAAACACAATCAAGCTCTACCACAACAAACCATTCAAAGAAACGAAAACAGTACGTAAAAAAAAATACGAAATCGACCAAAATTAAAAAATCCAGAAAAAATAAAGTGAACACTGAAGACATATTCACAAATTAAAACAAGTATGGCTATGCTAGACAAATCAGTCTTCCATGAAGGTGGACCCAAAGAGTTATCGATCTTCACAATACCAAAAACACAAACCGCTGTAGATCAAATTTATGTGCATGAGTGTAGACCCGTGTCACAAATAACTGGAGATGGTCCAGTGGAATTCTCAATATCTACTCAAAATGGACTAGATTATCTTGACTTGAAGAATTCACTTCTCTACATCAAACTGAAAATTGTGAAAGCTGATGGATCTATTGTTCCAAAAGAAGAGACTGTTGCACCTATAAATAATTTATTTTCTCCACTCATTATTTAGTCAAGCGGATATTTCTCTACAAGGTAACAATATTATTCCAGGAAATGGTTATTATCCATATAAATCCATTTTTAATGCATT